>VZSF01006476.1:272349-412611 GCA_013398295.1 Chionis minor
GGGGGGGGGGGGGAGGAAACCACTAGAAAAAAAAGAAAACCACCTAAAAACCCACCAAGCCACATGCTTGCTGAACTGCGTGGGGGATCCCGCTCCCGCAGAGCCGAGGGCATTCGTTCAAAGGTAACAGAAACATTTGTTTCGCAGGAAAAGACCACATGGATGATCTTACTCGAGAAAGTAGGTACTTTACGGCGTCAAACCAGATTCAGGCAATTAAAAAAAAAAAAAACAAACCAAAACCAACCCAATAAATTGTGAAGGAGAGAGTAACATTTTTAATTCCTTTTCCTCTTTTTCCTCACTTCAGCTGTATTTTTCACTAAAAAAAAAAAAAAGCAACACCCCCACCGCTCCGTGCATTTTAAACACCTCCTTGTATTACATAGGAAAAAAAATTCTGCAAAGCGCCCACGACGCATCATTTCATCCGCCCGGCCGGCTGGAGGTAGGGGACGGCCCTCAGCGGTGGCAATGCGCAGGCGCGGCCCCGGGGGGGCGGGGCCAAGCGCGGGAGGTGAGTTGCGCTCCGCCCCGCCCCGCCTTCCCCGCGTGGTGGCTGCGGCGGGACCGGCGGCATCAGCGGCAGCATGGGGGACACGCTGGAGGAGCCGTGGTGGGAGACCGCCTCCGGGGCAGGCAGCAGTCCAGGTACTCGTCTCCTGGAGCTCGCTCCGATCTTGAAACAGTTTTCCTGAGGGCCAGACCCCTCCTCCGCGGCCCTCCTTCCTTCCTTCCTTTCCCCCCCTCCCCACTCCACCCTCAGCCCCTCGTCTTTGCCTTCTCCGCTTTAAATTTACTTCTGTTTTTTCTCTCTCACTCATTTTTTTCCTCCCTGGGCCTGCTTTTCCCTGCTTGCTACCGATGACGGTTTTGCTTGTAAACAAAAATCTCCGCAGCCAGGCGAGGTTTTAAGTCTCTGGCCCTTCAGAGCCGGGATAGTTAGAGGACGAAGCGGCAAACGAAAATATCAGTACTTAAAGTAATAACAGGAACCCACTCAACAAGAATACATTTAAGCGAATTTTAAAAAGCGGGCTGGGGGTGGAGGGGGGGCTCCTGAGACTTCCATTTTTATTCTCATGTAAGTTCCTTAAGCAGTTCCATTTCCTATAGTAAATGCTCTTCATTAGGAATTTTTCGTTCGGGAGTCCTAAATATCTTAAAAGCTTACTTGCACATTCGGCCAACCAGAAGTTTCATTCGGGGTGGGTGGTAAGCTGTTTTTTGTAATATTGGTAGCTTTCCTTCAAAAACTGGATCCAAGCAGGGCTTGGGTGATAAACTTTTGACATGATGGATAAACCGTTTGACAGTGAGATGAGACTGAATCACAACTCTTCTGGTTACTTCAAACTCCTTGGTGTTTTTTCAATTGCATTGTTGAGCTACTAAAATAATTCAAGTGGGAAGGAACCTCTGGAGGCATCTAATCCATCCCTGTGGTAAAAGCACTACATGCGCTTTATTTACTCCAGGAACATTCTTTGAATGTGTTATGAATAATGATTACAGGTGAGTGTTATGCAAACCATGTACTCTGCTGTCCATATCCCACCTTTATAAGTTTGTTGGCAAGTTCTCTCTGTGGAGCCTCCTGTTGTGTTAAGTTGATAAAAGCCATCAGTAAAGTAAGAGCGTTTGTTACTTTTATTTGGTGTAGCTATTTTTCACAAACAGATGTAAAATCAAAGGGTAATTTGTACCGCATTTTATGGATATTGTAAAATGTTTTAAAGTCAGTTGGCATGAAATAGGAAATCAGGGTTTACAATGTACAATGTAAGCAGCAACACAAGAAAATAATTGCCCATTAGCAAGCATTTTTGACAGACTTGATCAAGTTTATTTCTGTGAAACATCGAGTTTCGTTAACAAAAATGTCTGCTATCCAACTTAATTTGCTGACCTATTTTAAAAAAGCATCTCTGCCACAACTGTAGGTGCAAAGCAGAAGAATCCAAATGTACTTATTAAATATTGATGATTGTCAAGTCCTTTAAGGCTAGCCCTAGAATAATTCCTGACCAATGGAATATTCTTCCCAGTAACTCAGCCCTCCAAAGTCTTAGATTTTTAGCAACTTGTAGTTAGAAGAGGCTACTTTTAAGATCAATTTTATGAAAGATGTTCAGGCTCACTTAAAGGGTGTGAAAACACAAAATATATACCCTGGTATACAAATCTATAAGTAATTCTCAATTTCCTTTTGACCACATCATTGGAAATCATTATTTTAGAATCCATATTAAAGATTAAACGTAGTTACTCTCACTTTGAGACATTCAAGTTTACCCTGGTACAGGTGGTTTATAGATGTAAAAAAACCCTACCCAAAACCCAACAAAAAAAACCCTGAAGGGATTAGCCATCTATTTACCTTGTCACTTGACACAAACTAATGAGTCTTGCCCAGTAACTTCTTCAGCAAACCTTTAACTTTGAGTGATTTGTGGAGAGAGTGGCTAGGGATTATTGTCTGTTTATCAGTGTTGTTTGGTGTTACACATGTCCCAAGTCATTTAGCTGCAGGGCGTCCTTCCCTCCCTTTTTGCAGTTCATGTCACAACTGTGTCCAGTCTTGAATACGATTTTTATATTGCATTCAGAACTATGAGGGAGAGGATAAGCAGTTTGTTTAGTACTGGTGAAAGGCAGCAATTTTTCCCTCCTCTTCTTGAACAGAAAGAGCACTTTTCACAGCACTGTAAATGTCCATATCTTGCCTGTTGCCGGTGTGCCACATCTCCCAAGCAGTTTTAGGGAGAGGGACGGACTTCTGTTTTTCATAAATTCTTCCAGTTTCCTCCTTTTATGTTACCACTCCTTGTCTTTCATTCTCCATGCTTTCTTTGTCTCCCTTAATCCCATAAGATCGTAGTATCCCCATTTGTCAGTTTGCTTAGATCCTTAAGTAAGAGCCTATGTGGGCCATGTCCCTCATAGGAAGAAATTAATCGTGTCATCCCAAGACAGAAACAAAAGACGGGGAAAACTTTTCTATGTCAGCAGTACAAATAGGTGAAAAGAATAATACTGTACCATGGAGGATGATTTGACAGTTCTTGTGGTCTCCTTTGTGGGCTCTAAAGCAAATGATGCTGTGGCAGGAATTAATTTCTTTTGCCAGAGGTTTTTTCACTCTGTAGACTGGCAATAAAGGATCCCAAATAGAATCACTTTGTAATATGTGATTTGCAACTACTGACAAGCAGACTGTTCATGGTAGCATGTTCAGTGGGGATTTTTTTGCTTCACTGGAGCTGAGATCTGTTGGCGGACCTGTATGTGGAGAGGTTGGTTGGTTTTGGGTTTTTTGGCTCATTCATGAGGTGCTGTTCCTTGTGATGAAACTTGTTCTTGTACTGAAGGTGTCTCTGATAAGCCAAGCAGACAGATACTTTTTGAAATTTGTGTTTCTTTGCATCTCCTCATTCTGCAAGTTGCAGAACATATAACAGTGTGCTTCTGTGAACTTTATTTGGATTGGAGCATACATGACAGAGCCTCAGAACTTTATAGTTACCAGCAGATTTAGTGACCTTTTCATTTTAATATGGAAGAGTCATTCTTTAATTTTTGCATTTTGACACAAGCGGGTCATGTGGGACATAAGCTGAAATAATTTTTTAGTAGACTGATCTTTTTAAACTTCATTTTTTTTAAAGTACTCCTGTGGAGCTGTTGAGGTTTCTGTTGTGATTTTGCAAAAATAGTCCCGCAGCTGTGCTAATGTGTTGTATTGTCTCAGTGGTTAAGTTAAACTTTTAGCTGTGAAATAAAAGGGGAAAAAATAGGGTAACTGAATGCATCAAAATATCTCCTTGCTTCAGCAAAAGGATCACGATTCTGGCTATGGCACTGTGATCACCACCAGCTTTTGCTTTATTTAGGAATTAGAATTTGGCAGTTCTTAAAGAAAGACCTATGTGAATGGAGTTTTCCCGCAAATTATCAGCTGAGCCATTTAGACTGTTGGAATGCACTCTGTTAGGGGAAGAAGAATGAGGGAGACGTTAATACCAGGGAAATAAATTAATTTTTATATTCTAAAACAGTAACTCATGTTAGTTGGTATTCCAGGATTCCTGTGGGGGTTCCTTGCAGTATCTTGTTAGTTTTAACTTTCTAAAGCGGAACAGTGGGAAAATTTCTTGTCAGACCAACAATTGCTGTTTTTCAGAAAATTAAAAACAATGAACCTGGAGTCACTTCTAATGTTTCGATTTTTTTGTGTGTGTGTGTTGGCTGAAAGGAAACTTTGAGTGAACTACTTTTAAAGAAGTTATGCTTTAAGAAAAGCAAAAAGGCGAATTCTTTCATGGATGAACTAGAACTACTTGTGATAGGAGTTTGGTTAAAAAACCCCACTTCACTGAGAGTTGTGAATGCAGTTACCTATTTTACTTGAATGCTAGCAGTGGAAAGGAAGGGCAAAATGGTGGAGGAATGTAAGAACCCAATTGCACTTCTCTGTGAGTCACAACTTGCTGTTAAGCTTGGCACAAATTTTGATCAGTTCCAAAATACTGTTTAAGTGAACTGAAATCTAAATATAGTCCAAAAGAAATGTTGAAAGTCTATACATTTAATACAAAAAATATCAATCTCAATTCTTTCATCTGTTTTTCCTAAGATAACATCTGCATGAATTTGGATGGGGATAATCACAGTAGTTCACTCACTGAGAATAGAATTGTTCATCTTCAAATTGTGCTTTTAAAGTGGTGCTTGGCACAACAAGGGGCAGTTTCTTTAAGTTCTGTGCATTATAAAAGAGCAGATTTCTCCATACCTTTCTTCATTCTGTGTTTAGGACTGCACATGAGATATCCATACTGAAATACTTTCTGACTAGACCAACTTTGAAAACAAAAAGGCACCTCCTTCAAGCCATCTTCATTTGATTGACCGCATGTTTTATAAATCTACTGAGACAATATTAGTGTTGTTATTTGTGGAACGTGTCAAAACTGAAGTTATAGTAGGAAATTTATTTGTGTCTCATGTGCTTCTCTACTGTGAAGGCTAAATTCTGGAATTACACCAGAAAAATGGGAGCAGAGCTTGGTCCCTGCAAACACACAGTTACCTTTGGATCCTAAGAATTTGGCTGTCCCTTGATGTCTTGTGATTGATGACCACTGATGTTCTGACCGCGTGGATAATTTCAGGCTTTTCCCCAATGGAAACAACTACCGTTGACATTCAGATTGCTTAAATCCATTTTAATGTCATAGATCATAGAAAATGATTTACCTTCTCCCTCCACTTTGAAGGCAGGTTTTAGACACAGTCCTTATAATGCGTAGCTTTGTAGAACTGCTGTCTTGGAGCGGTTTGTTGAGATGTCCGGCAGGAATTTTGACAGGTACTTTGGTTGTGCTTGTAGGCTTTGGTTTGGGGATCCGCGTTGGAATTGAATGACGGAACGCATCAGTAATCTTGAAATAAACCAAGAAAAGAAGTCATGCATTAGGGAGAAGAATTGTATATTTAGCTCATTGGTGTATTTTCCACATCGTAAAACTAAACGCATTGCTCTTAAAACTGTTTGTCTGCACTTCCTTTCTATCCTTGCTAATGAGAGTGTAGTTTTGTATTTAACTTATCTACCAGATTGGTGAATATCGAAGAATCTGAATTGATTGAAATCCAGAGTATAAATAAGAGGAGTTTTCTGTCAACCCTCTGACTAGGGCAGCAGCCCTAAGGGCTGAGTGAGTGATGCAGCGCAAAGGCTGTGAACTGTGTGACTTCTCTGGGTGAATAAATCAGAGAACTTTCACCTGCAGAAGCAAGTCTTGATTCAGTACCTACTTCATACTTTACTGTGAGAGATTGTTCTTTGAAAGTGACCGCAGTATACACAAAATTAATATATTTATAAGAGAGAACTCTCCCTCCAGAATCAATCATCGTCATATTTAATTGCAAAGAAGTAAGCAGACAAAAATAAAAAGTTAAAACTAGCACTGAAGAGGGGTGAAGAGTTGTAAAGGCAAGGAGAATTGTTTGAAAGGTACCATACCTGAAACTAGTTAGACGTGCGCTACCCGTCAGAAAGGCTTTTTACATCACAAGCTGTTTTATATGCCTTTTACAGCTGAGTAGCAGAGTAAAAGAAGTTCACGGAGATTTTTTTAAAAAAAACATGAAATGGGAGCTGTGTTCAAATGAAGACAATAGAAAACAACATAGAAACTCTGGTGAATTAAGTATGAATAAGAATGATCTAGATCAAAACAAGTTTTGAGAAACAGCTTCCTAGTGGCCATAAAAGCCTGCCTGGAATAAGGTATTTCTTTTAAAAGAATGTATCAGTAGTCAAAAGCCTGCCATTTGGCTTTAGGTAGTTGTATATGACAAGAGTTCTCAGAAGTATAAAGCGGAGCCAACATCAGATCATCGCATGCGCTCAGTATGGAGGACTTTGGGGAAAGTTTGCACATCACAGATGTGCTTAATGGATCATGAGTAAGGGGGGAAAAAAAAGCCAACGTGGCCTAATTGAAGTTTGATAACAAAGACATAGAAAGAAGAGTAACAGTCTCCCAGAATAATGTGGTATTTTTCCAAGAGTTCTGAAGGAGATGATTTTTTAAATTACTGAATCCTTATTAGTGGTGTGCAATCTGCCACTGAAATTGCTGGTGGTGCTAGAGGGATGTGATGCCACTTTTGAAATAAAGCTTCACTGAAGATTCATAAGTAACTGCTGAACTTATCAAACTGTACAAATGACAGTAAGAAATAGCATGTTCACCCACGTTTACAAATTTTGTGATGGGAAAACATCCGCACTTCTTGTCGAGGATAATATTCAACTATGGGTTCATCAGATATTGTTAGATAGGTGTATGTTATCAGATTGTCTAATAATGAACGGGGCAGTGTCTGTGCATGTTCCCAGGTACTGGAACTGTTAAATTGTCAATAGTGTTGAGTTGTTTGAATGGTCTGCGACCTGTATTGAACTCTGGAACGATTCTGAGGCATCACTTGGGGGTTAGCCCAGGGTTTATTTTGAGTAGGTAGTTTGTATCTGGCTAGGCTGTTTTGGAGGCTCAGGAAGTTTCTTGTAGTTTGGGTTGACCCTTGTCTTAGCATCTGAGGGACAGACATAGGTGCCTTTAAATTATTGATGTGACTGTGTTATGATTTTTTGAAAAAACATGATAGTGGTCTCTAACAAAAGAATCTTGGGAGAGCAAAGTTTCTATGGGAAAAGAAGGAGAATTCTCGTGGTTAAGAAGAGGCGAGTGGATAGGAATCAGAGCATGGAACCAGTTTTCATAGTATAGTGGAGTTACCATGTGAGCCTCACAGACACCTATGATATTCAATATCCCAATGCATGGGAAGACCGTACTGAAATGATGACGTTTGCATCTGGTATAAAAGGGAGGGTATTAGAAGCAAGAGCTGGCAGTAATTCATGGTATTGAGTAACAAGGTGATAAAAATGTGTGTCAGTTCAGTGTTAATAAAGGAAAAATAATACATGTAGGGAAAACTAGTTCACATGCAGTAGTAAATATGACATCTCATGCCACTCAGACCACAGATCTGGAGTCACTGTAAATGGTCCTCATTGCTCAGAAACTGCCAATTGTCAAACAGGTAACAGGCAGGCTAGGAATGACTAGAAAAATAGAACAAACCCCATAATTTTTTAGTGTGTAAGTCCAAGCCATGCCTACTTGGTGAATGTTTTGCAGAGTTTTGTCCAAGCTCAGAAAAGGGTATGGCAAAATGCAGAAAAAGGTGGCAAAGATGATCAGTTATGGAAAGGCTTCTGTAAGAAGGTTAACAACATACACTAAACTTTTTCAAGTTTGGGAAGTAAGTTGCGGAGCGAAAAAAAACCAACAGAAGAAAGCATTATGGTGACTTAGGGGAATTCTCTCTAATAACATGCTTGAGAGGGCATCCATTGAAGGTGGGTTAAAGATAAATAAAAAGTGTTTTCACTTGTCAATGAGCAATGAAAATCATTGGGACAGGCAGTTTTTGAGGCGATGATATAAATTGGTGTGGAGACAGTTTAGACTGATTCACGGCATCCATCAAGGATGGCTGAATATAAAGACATGATGTAGATTTCAGCTGTGGATAACAATCAGTTGTAGACTACTAGATGCTGGTTTTATTTCTCTGTTTGCCTGGTAGTTAACGTTTTTTCCATAAGCGTTTACTGCTGGTCACTACCAAAGTCAGAAAGTTTCAATTTTTACCTTTTTAAAAATAATACATTGAGAAAGGAAAGAGTTAGGCTTTGAAAGTGAGAAGGAAATGCATTTTCCTTTGTGCCGTGTTCCTTGAAGATTTTACCTCTAGGTGGCAGCAAAGTTCTTCTTTTGTACTGCATACCTGTGTTTTGACTAAAACCGGACTGCAACTTGTTGAATGCTGAATAAAAAAAAAATTAACTTGCATTTTCATGGTACTCTTGAATTTTAGCACTCATATTGTTATTAAAACCAAAAACCCACCCCCAAACTATAAAGCATTTTACTTAAGTTATCAAAGGCACTGTGTTGAGAAAGAAGGGATCGATGTTATGACGGGATAATTGTGTTACTGCTGTATGGCTTTCATTGAGTACTGAGTTGGGACCATGTGGTATGGCCTGATAGATGAGGCACAGTACTGAGAATAAAACATTTGGGTGGGCTGTTCGTAGCAGTGTTACTCTCTGATGTAAATTTAGAGAGAACGTAAAATGTGTCTCAGTTTCCTAACTATAAAAAGAATTAGATAAGCTATCATTTGCTAAGCATATTGAGATGAATAGATAAAAATATTTATGTAAATTCTACATGCTAAAGTGTGATTATATCTCTAAGAAAGAGTTGTGGGGCTTTGAGTTGCGTTTTTTGTTTGGTTTTTTGGGTTGGAGTTTTTGTTGTTTTGGTTGGTTGGTTGCTTGGTTTTTTTGAGCAGTGTTCCAGTTCAGAGATTCCATAGGATACAAAGTGGTTGCAGGATTCTGTCTGTAATTGATTGAACAGTGGTGTTAGTATTTCAAGAAGGTATTTGTAGGCCTAGATTTTTACAGGTTTTATGCATCTAACTGGTATTCAGGTTCCATGGTCTTGTTAAATCAGGGGGAAGTTAGGTGTGAAAATACTCCTGTGCTCTGGCCTATAGTTTGTGCTGGTTTCCAGCTCATTAAAACCACCATTTACATACAATATGGCCTTCAGATTGTATGTGTTGTATTTACATGCAATATGAGCCATCAGACTTTCAAGCAAAAAAATTTTGGTGATTCAAAATGGTGTTCTGTTTTGCAATTCTGAATGACAATGTTAAATACATCTAAATTATCATTTAGTTCTGAGAGTTGCACTATAACTGATAACTTTGTCAGGGTTTGGTCTGCTTACAGTGTTTGTATTGCTCTCTTTTGGCTGTGTTAGGTTTGCTTATAGCCACAGGAACTGAATTGATGCAACTCCTGGCACAGGCTCAAACTTGGGGATAACAGCTGTATTGTAGGGCTTTTTCCCTATGCAATTAAACTATACCAGCATTATGTTTCTGTGCCAGGACAACTAAACTTGCACTTCAGTGATTGTACCAGTCTAACAGAAGCTGTAACTTCTGTTGTAGGCAGAGATTTAACATACTGTCCATCTAGTTGTCTTTCTCCTCTTTCAGCACTTAAAAATTGGTTTCTTTCGCATCATTCCTGATATAAATTCTAGAGAGGAAAGGCTGAATAACTTAAATTTAAGAAAACGCTTATTGACACGTAACTTTTTTAGTTAAATTACATGCATAGCTAGATCACTAAACTGTTTATTTTTTAAAACTTGATGCTTGACAAAATAGGAATCTTGGATATGAGCTGTAAAAAGAACATTTTGGGTAGTTGACTCGATCAGTGCTTAAGCTGCTGTAAGTTGTTCCTGTAAAGAGGGAATGGCATCACGTAGGAATTGTCTGGAAAGGACTTGAAAGCAACTGTTCTGCAATCAGGTTCTGCATTGGCTTAGTTGTATGTGTACTGAAAATCCTTGTGCAGTCCTCTTAGCTCCTTCGCTACTACTTAGTGTAGAGGCATGTAAGTACATACATTGGCTATGGCATGCTTGTGTGTTGGGATGTTCATTTTGCTTTTTTGGCAGATGTGAATGACTAACAAAACCCCCTCTATATAGATTCTGGTGTACTTTTCCAGTTTGATTTTTAACTCTTATCTATGTATGGGAAGTGTGTGTGCACACCAAGACTTTCTTCAAATGTATGCACCCTCTCTACCAACTAATTTCCTCCTTCAAGTTGGATGGTTTTCAGTCTCCCCCATTCTTTTTTTGACACTCACTTGTATTATGAATTTGCTGGCTCTGTGGTCATCACTGCTGGTTAGTTATGGCTCCCTGAGTTCCCATCTGTAGGCCACTTCTATAATTGTTATCTTTCCAAGTGGTAGAAGATGAAAGTAAGATATGTTTATCCTTCAAAAACCAAGGTGAGCTGCCTTTCATGTTATGGAGAGCCCTTGTGAGTTCTCATCAGTGCTCTCAAAACACCCCTAGAAATGAAATGTTATCCTGGAGCTACCTATCTGAGTAGCTGGATGGTTTTCTTTTACTTAATGTGTCTAAACACAATGAAATAAATATTGGCAAATAATTGCAAAGACAACCAACCCCCAAAGACACTAAACTAGCCACATTTTTGAAACAAGAATATTATATGGTATGTATGTCATATTAGTCATATTAGTTTAAGGTGTTGGACTCAGAAAATACCAAAGTTTTTGTCGGTAGCACTTACGGTTATAGAAATAAGCAGTTAAAGCTCATTTTCAAGGCAAGCAATGATCTAAGAATCAAGAAAGCTGCAGTTTCATGAGGATATTTTAACTTCCTCAGTTTTAAATTAACTTCTGGAGTAGATGTCAGTCACCTGCAATAGGAATTGGTAGGAGAAAGGATGTTAGACTGAGAACTCCTACGGAGTGGCTCTGTTTGTTATTTCATAGTGAATGACAGCAGGTACTTCAGGAATGGGGACGAACACTCCACGGGTGACAATTGTGGAATTTTCACATGTGACTGTGAAAACGTCCCTTCTTAATTTTGGGAAGTCAACTCCGAAAGCATGCTCTGAAATACCAGGATATATATTCCATGCGCACTGTCTTTTCTTTTTCCAGCAGAGAGGTGGTTTATCTGTTATTTATACAGGCCACCAGGTATTTTACCACAATGCAATGCTTGCCTTCTGGGCAGTGGGCTAGAGCAAGTCGTGGGGCGGGGGTCAAGGTGAGAAAATACGTCTGTTTCTGTGCTGTTTAAGTAATTATCCTGCCTTTGGTCCTAATCTTTTTTTTCCCCTCTGAAAGTGTGATGTATGCTTTGCTTCCTGTTTGAACTGTATTCGTTTAAAAAGGGGGGACCACGTAGTACTTCTGCTGTAAGTTTTCTTATTTACCTTTCTACATTGTAGACCTTGGTCTAGGAGAAATAACTCCAGTTTAAAGTTCTTTCTCACTGCTTAAATTTTTAGTTTAAGAAATTTGAACAACAGAGAGTATGATTCTCAACTTCAGTGAAAGTGTCCAGGGGATGATGCTGAAGATCCTTTACACAGAACTCCACATATCTGTATGTGCACGTGTGCCTCTTGCCAGGCTTACGTTTGTTCGTGGATGACTGAATGCAGTTGGAACGTAAGCCAGGTCTGCAAGTGAGAATGAGTTAAGATTAAGCGATAAACCTGAATATTCCCTTTGGTCTCCACACAAGACAGCTTTGGCTGAAATTTCCAGTTAGGCCTCCTCAACTGCAAAGGGCATTTGGATATTTCCTTTTCTTTCACTAGGTCCTGGCATCTGTCCACTAGGAATCCAGAGGGAAAATTCTCAGTTGCTCTGCATTTCCTTTTTATGCAACCCACTTGTGTGCATGACTATATTGAGGAACAGTGTAAATAATCCTTATACTTAGTAACATTGGCAAGACCTTAGCAAAATTATCATCTAGCTTGGGGCGCTGCATTTTCATACCATTATAAACTGCTCTGCAGAGGTAAAATGATTAGTAATCTCTAGAGTTGTAGTACTTGAGCTATTAAGTGGGATAGCAATTGGCTTTGTTTAATCTGGCGAAAACAAAACTGAGGAAAGACATGAAAATTGTATGCTAATATGTGAAAGTCAGTTGCAGAGAAAATAGTTCTTGAAGTCCAGTGGGGAGATAGGAAAGCAAATACTGGATTACAATTTCAGCAAAGGAAATTTAGTTTAGAAATTAGCAAGATTCTTAATGGCAAGGGTATTTCAGCCCTATTATAGATGCCTGGGGTAACTTTGAAATTGTCATTGGAGAAGGTTTTTTTAGAACAGGATGGACCAAGCATTTGTTTGGAAGGGTTTAGGTGAAGTTATAGTACGGGAATAGGCTGGAAAATGTCCTGAGGTCCCTTCGAAGCTCTGATTTCTGTGATTGCTACTTTTCTGCTGATACTTGGCCTATTGCAGCACTCTTGGTTTCAGTAATATGAATTATTTGACAGAAAAGTCACTGTTAATATTGGAAATAATTTTCATACATGCGACGCGATTTGCACTCACGTACCCAAATATGTCACCATGGTCTTATTTCCTGAATACCAAGTTTAAATGTACTTTCTGATAGTGAGGAAAAGAAGCACGATTGGACAGGGTTGGAAGCAGAAGCTGTATTCCTAATTACTAAAATTCTGGTACGTGCCTTGCTTTTCTTGGGACACGTCTTCACTGGGAAATGTGATAGTCTTTTAAACATAAGGTGGTTAAAGACCCATTTTTAATAGATAATTGACAAGGTGCAGAGAACTGGAAGGTTATGCTGTAAGCCAACTCCCCTAGGACAAGGATTTACCTGGCACTGATTGATCCACATCGCCATGCAGCTGGCTGCTCTCCAAAATGAACAGTTTCTTGTTAGTTCTCTTCCCTTCGCCCCTTGGAACAAGGAGGGATCTTGAACACCCTGTTAAGGCACCTAGGCTCCCTGAGAAGAGTAGTAGTGTGGCCTTTTTTAAAGAATACTAAATACACTGCAATATTAATTCTGTCCAGAGGAGGGTAGTGCTGGCACTTAAATGTTTCTGCTGGTGCTTAACTGTTAGTGGTTTTTGTAGAATCCATTATTTTACCAATCTGTGTGAGATAATCAATTCACTTGGTTTAAAGCTGCGCTGCCATTTGTTGAGTAAGATTCTTGGCAATGGGTCTTATTCTATACAGATTGTGGGGAGGTAGGGATATATGTGTTTGGGTATTTTATATATATTGGGTTATATATTGTGTTTTTTAAGATCTGTGGAACTCATATCTACACACACCTTTTAACATCTTCAGTATCAATGTTGTCTGTTCAAAAGCTTTGAATATATTTTTCCCATATTAGTTAATATGGGAAGTTGAAGAAGCTTACAGGGGTAACCACATTGGGGCCAAATGTGTTCTACATGGAGAAGGGAAAAAAAAATTCTCTGCTTTTACCATTGTGGCTTTTTTTCTGTCTGGGAGCGTGCTGTTTTCCTCTGTGAAGGCCACATTTAAAGATGTGTTAATTGGAGTCCTATTTTATATCTATCTATCTATATATATAAAGCATTTTATATATATATATAAATTACATTTTTTTAAAAAGCCAGTTACCTTTTGTCCAGCGAAAATTGATGTTTCTGTGGGATAAAACGTGACCTGTGATGGCCTGATTATGAGACAATCAAGGATAAGAAATTCTAGTTTCTAATCATGATTGAAGCTGCCTTGCTGTGATTCTACACAAGTCAATTAACTTCTCTCCTAAAAGAGGAGTAATTTCTTCTTGTTACCCCGGATGCATGTTAATGGGATTGATGAACGTTTGTTGTATATGTTTGTTGCATGCTAGTTTGTTCTCTTCAGACAATAGTGGTAGCATCTAAGGTGATGAGACCAGGGCTTTGGCACTGATTCCAGTATAAAGTGCTCATCCTTTTTGCTTGCCCCTTCAGTTATGCTAATGTAGCTTTTTTGCAGAGATGTGCTGTGAAATGGATCCTGGTTTTGGTTTTTGTTGGTCATCGGTTTTTGTTGTTGGGGTTCTTGTTTTGTTTTTGTTTTTGTTTTTTAAAGAAAGATATGTAGAGTGGGGGGAGGTGTTTTGTTTTGTTTGGGGATTTTGGATTTTTCTGGGGTTTTTTTGTATTTTTCTTTTAATCCAGGTTAGTTTCTTGACCTGGTTCACAGCGCTGCCTTCCTGAACAGCGATGACAGCATTACTCAAAGAGCAATATTTTGTGATATGGGATGTAGTAGGGGTAAGAGAGGGGAGGGAGCTTATTTTGCTCAGCCTCATATGAAGACCCTGGGATGTCACGCCTCTGCTTGGCAAGTCAAGAGTCATTGATTAAAACAGGTCTTTTCTCTTGTACTCAAAATCTGTTTCCCCAAGAGTACTTTGCTTAGTGGTCAGAGGAGAATCATATTCAGTTGGCAGCTCTGATATTTGAGGCTTTCACGCTAGGGTGGGTCACTGGGTGATGTGCTAGTGGAGAGAATTCAGCAACATCTTGGGGCCACTGACTCCAGGTTTTTGAAAACATTTCATGATTCTTAAGTTTTTACGGTTGGTCTTTTTTTTTTTGAGCAATTTCCCACTTATAGTACTTGGTGTTATTTTTAAAATGTCTTTATACACCCACTTGTGCTGTACTTGAACCATAAAATCTTTTTCTCTTCTGTTTCTTGGTAACAATGTTTTGGTAGTCTTTCCTTAAGCCTGGAGATTAGGCAGTTGTCAGTTTTTGTTTTGCCTATGTCAATATCTGTTTCCTAGGGACTAAGTCATCCTGCAGATGGTTACTCCATTTCCATCACCTAACCCGGCAGCATCCATTCAATGTTAATCAGAAAGTAGTGTTGCACAGCTCTGTTTCTGATTATTTTCTTCCCCAGCGTGGGGAGCAGGCCTTCTTAAGCCTTGCATGAGATGTTTAATTTACATCCAGATCTTTTTTCTTATAGCCTTACTTTCTGTTCCCAGACACCATATTATCTACTGTGCTCTGGATCAGAAAGATTAGCTGGCTGCTCCTGTAATTTTTGTCAATTCTATTTCTTAATTAGCTACTTGAGGGAGGTTTTTAAATAAATTGGAATACTACCTTTCAGTGGATGGATGAGCGCTTGCTCTCAGAATACCATTGCTGCTTCTTATTCTCTTTTTTGTTCTCCTCTTTTTTCCCTCCCTTCCCTAATCCATCCTTCCTGTAAGGACAAAAGTTACGAATATTTCTTCTGAAATATCTAATGGTATAAAAAGAATGACTTAAATGCTGAGCTGTTTGTGCTGCCCTTGCTTGTGTTCCTTTGCTCACTTCCTGAAATAAAACTGAAAAGATAAAGGAGTGTGGACTGATAACTTCTGCAATTTTTGATCAGTTAATTCTCAATTTCTTTTCCTGGAGACTTAGCTCAATATCCAGGGCAAAGGGTAGATTTTTAGACCTCAGAGGAGATACCTGCTAAGAGTTTTGAAAAGAGAAGTGTTGATATTATGATCTGCTGAAAACTGCTTTTACGCTCTCTTTCACACTTTAATCCCTCTGATATATGCTACTTACTTTGTGACCATCTTTTCCATTAACATTTAATTGAATCATTACATACCTGTCAGATTTTAGGGTTTTGGGTTAATGCTGAAAACAGAAGTGTCTCAGACTCCACGTTAATAGCAATACTTACCATTTATGGAATGCTTGAAATTCCTAGAAAAGCTGCCTTACTTGACTGAATTTTAATATGATTATGCTTGGGGGGTTTTTTTGTTGGTTCCCCCCCCCCCCCCAAGGGTTTAAATCAATTTGCAGATAACTCATTTAATTTTCTCCTTGTCCTGCTGTTTTCTCTTTGTCTGCCAAGGAAGTAGGTGAACATTCCCAGTCAGCAAAATGGAAATAATCTGAAATACGGAGTAGTGAAGCAAACAACTTGAGGTTAATTTGTAAATAGTTAATTTGCTGCTTATTATTAAGCTGTGCTTCCTATTTGTTATTTTATGATAAAATTACAGCTAACATTTCTGTTCAAATATGATTCAGCTCTCAACAAGTACAACCAGGTGTTTATTGTCTCTGCTGGTACTTTGAAGTAGATATTGGGAATTTGAACAGGATGAACAGGTTTTATTCTGCAAACCCTATTTTTAGTCAAAATAATTATTTGATTTTTCATCTGTTGAAATGAATGACAAAAATTCCACTGTGAAGTCAGTTAAGATCTACTCATAGATTGTTTCATCAACAGGGGATGTTCGTAGGGGGATATAAGCATCCCTTTATCAAG
The DNA here is from genome assembly GCA_013398295.1 of Chionis minor. Classification (NCBI taxonomy): domain Eukaryota; kingdom Metazoa; phylum Chordata; class Aves; order Charadriiformes; family Chionidae; genus Chionis; species Chionis minor. The sequence goes on from VZSF01006476.1 coordinate 288,686, forward strand.
GTATGTTTTTAGGAAACACAGCAAATTCATTTATAGGCAATGATAATGCTTCTTATTTAGGAGGTTGTGGTCAAGAGTGGCCGCTTCCTTTGCCTTTTGTTAATTGGACAGTTACTGGTAAGCCATCAGCAGTGTAAGGATTAAGACAGGAACGGAAGTACTGTCCTGTTTAATTATTAAACTTAAAAGTGGTGTGAACGCTCACCTAGGTTTTGTATTCATAATAGCTTGGGAATTGTCCAAAGGACTAAGTGTGCTTATTGCTATGTCCTGATTTGTGCTTTTCTTTTACAAGACATTTTAATAGATGGCCAGGTGGTTAATGATCAACGTATTTCTGTGTATTTTAGAATGCAGGTATGAAAAGATTTTTTTTTCTCCCACAAGATTTCTAAGTGCAACTGAGGAAAATATTAGTGCTTCTGGGGGACAGGTGTTAATCCTTTAATTTTTGGAAACTCTGGTGTGTGTTATCGATGCTTATAAATACTTAAAGGGAGGGGCCCAGGAGGATGGGGCCAGTCTTTTTTCAGTGGTGCCCAGTGATAGGACAAGAGATAATGGGTACAAACTTGAACACAGGAAGTTCCATTTGAACATGAGGAGGAACTTCTTTACTTTGAGGGTGGCAGAGCACTGGAGGAGGCTGTCCAGAGAGGTGGTGGAGTTGCTGACTCTGGAGATGTTCAAAACCCGCCTGGACGCCCCCGGTGCAACCTGCTGTGGTGAACCTGCTCTGGTGGGGTGGTGGACTAGATGGTCTCCAGAGGTCCCTTCCAGCCTCTGTGATTCTGTGTTAGTACACTGGCAAGTGTGTACTTCAGACACAGTTATTCAGTACCATGTTTGTAATGTGTCCCTGCAGAGATCCTGAGTATGTATCAGCAGGATATGCAGTAGAAGTGCAGAGAACGTATTTTGAGTGGACTGCTTTTTAATTTTGAATGAGCCTTGCAGTTGAGAATGTGTAACCTGAATGTCGTTAAGTAACTTGTTCCTATGATTAGCGCACTTCAAAATTATTAATATCTTGACTTGCCTGAGTGCTGGCTGCTGTCTTGATCAGTAACTTCTGCTGAAATTGGTGGGAGCCAAAGCTTGCTTTGCAGGATAAGACTGTGTACTTGTTCTGAACCAGCTCTTCATCAGATCTCACTCAGCAGAGATGAACTGAGACAAAACAAGTGTGAGGGACCTCTTACGAAGCCCGGTAACTTAAGGAGATGTTGTATCAGCATGACATTAATCTAGGCCAGTGCAGGTCCACATTTTGTCTTTTTAAAATTGCCACTGCTCAACTGTAATACATTTGTTATATCCATTTCTATCACATATCTTATAAGTTAATAGTTTTTCTTCCCATTGTTAATTTTACTGAGAAAATCATGTATGAGTGGTGGGCTTTGCTATTCAGTAGAAACTGTTTCTTCTAAAATCAGTTATTGCCTGCGGTTATAGTCATTTAGATTCCTGTCCATCAGAAGGACTTAAAATGATGAAAGTTCCCTTGTTGTGTGAAAGCATGTGCCAAAGTCTCTTGCTGAATCAGTCGCTAAATTATACTGCAGAAATGGTGTGTTTTTTTCTCTAGCTAATGGAAGGAGAGTAAAGATAGGGGTTTAGTGAATAGGGACTTTCTGCTTACTTGCAAACTTCCCTGTTGATAAGGAGTTGTTTGGGTTTTGGTGGGGTTTTTTTGTTTGTTTGTGGGTTTTTTTTAAATATCGTACCATCCCAAAAGCATAAGCTACATAGCATTTAACTTTTTAGAGTAAGAAGCATCTGTTCCGATTTACATTTGCAGTTTACAGCTTATGAGAGAGAGACATTTGAAAGTCCGTTTCAGGTCTTTTGGGTTGATATACATGCAGTGTGAAGTTGGTCCACTACTAGCAGTATTTTCTGGGGCTTAGGATTGACTGGCACGTGTGTAAAAGGCAGAATTGCTTACATTTCTGTCCTTTTCTTAGGCACTAATACCGTATTCACTGAAATACCCTAACCTGTTTTGTCTGTTCTGTAATGTACTCCTATTTACCGTAGTTATAGAGGTGTACATGTTTGGAGAGTTGGTCTAATACTACTTAATGCTTCTGTCAAGCCTGTTATATGAAGGCATGTAGGTGTGCCATAGTTTACTAATCGTGTTTATTCGTAAGTGTAGCTGTGTGATGTATGTTGAACTGATGGCTAGGAGTATAGATAAAACTTGAATATTACGTGTGAATCCATTCTTCTGAGTTATCCTTTAGGAATGTAAGTGTTTCTGTTTATTGTTTCACAGTGTACCTAAAAGACAGCAGTTTCTCTGTTGTACTAGAAATAAACACTTGCCTTTTTTGGGGAGAATAATTTTGTGTTGTAAGCTTCTGAACTCAGTTCACTTTCAAGAAAGGGTTACAGGAGGGTTTAAAAAACTGTAAAAAAAAAAAACTGTAAAAAAAAAAGTGGGGAGGAAAAGTGGTGGTTGTGCTCTGGAACGTATCATGTATACATTGTAAATTTGTAATGAGATACAATACATAATATTTTGAGTGTTTGTGTGTGATATACTGATAATTATCTGAAATGAGAGGGCCAGGAAGAGTTGGGTAATAGCAGGGAAGATAATGAATCAAGTTTTATCTGAGGTTAGCAAGCAATATTATGGCTTAATTCAAATTCTACCATACATGCAAAAAAAAAAAAAAAATACAAAACACACATAAGGAACAAAAATAATCTGCAAGCAATGATAAAAATAATCAATTATTTACTGTTTTTGTTATGTTAAAATATTTTACCAAGGCAAGTTGCAGTCAAAAGTAATGTGAGTTATTTTGAAAATGGAAATACATAAAGATGCATTTATACAAGTGCAAGACTAAATATTTTACATAACTGTATTTCAATGAGAAGATATACAGTAAGTGCACACTTGATAACACTAAGCAGGCAAAACTTAAAAGTTAGTTCCATATACTGTTGTATAGTTCATGCACAGATCTCTCCCAAAGCAAAGGGGCTGTTCCAAATAATTCTTGCTGGGATGAAAAACAGGATGGGTTGCTGGTAAGGATGTCAGCATGGATGGGGGTCAGTTATAGACATTACTTACTGTAATTTGTGATTGCCGTGGGAGAGGAGTGGCTGTTGGTGTGATAGTAATACTGCTGGTGATTTTATTGGTGGGCTTACTGGGTAGGCCATTAGCTAGTGCTGGAGTTCTGTTGTCTTGCACTGGATTACAAGGGCTGATGGGCTTGGAATTGGTGAGAGCTTGGACATAAGGGCTTCCTAAATGGATGTGGATTTTGTTATCCTCAGTAGTTATTACACTTGATCCCGTGCTGTTAGATCTCTGAAACTGCCATGACGACTGCCTGTCCGGGGATACTCTAAAAACGGCATGCTTGGCTCCCATTTCCAAAGGCTCTGAGGAGATTATTTGTTCCTGAGAACTTGAGCCTGGTAAAGCCAAAGGGGACATTGTTCTTTCAGGAGTTAAAGAGCCACAGGATTCAGGAGTTTGAGATCTTGCAAAAGCAGCCATAGTAATAGGAGAGATTACTTGCTCTGGGCTCATGTAACCTTCTCCTGCTTTTGATTTTACAGGTGTTAAGGAGGCATTTTGAATAATGGTTATTCTTTGCTTCGGAGTGCCGCAGTTGGGTATAACTGCTGTGCTTGTGTAGGAGTGAGGACTTTCAGTGGTAGGACTAGTTATTTCAAGTGTTGCTGTGTTCTGTCCATGGTCTGGAGTTACTTTTATGTGAAGAGGTTGGCCAGGTGTATGGCTTAGCACTAGGTCTCCAGTCTGTGCACAGTTTCCATTTTGCTTTGTAGGAATCTTTCCGTTTTGAGGATGGCTCTCTTTGGACTTCATCCAAGGGATCCATAATTTTTTGTTCACAGCATTTGCAATGGATGAGTTGCTTTTGAATGACACAGTTTGTTCCTCCTCATTGTTATCTTTGTCCTCGTTATCACTGTCTTCATACAGCTGCCCATTCATGACTGTTCTCTCTAAAGGCATGAGGGTTTTGTAATCAGGTGGTTCATTGTCTGCTGGATCTGTCTGGACTTCTTTAGAAAAAACTTGCAAATCGGAAAGTCTTCTTCCATTGAGACCGGGCCTGAAGTTCTTGCTGAAGCGTCTGTACCTCTCCAATTCTTTTGTTAGGCTTTCCATTTCTCTTGCTAACTCCCTGTTCTTGTTTTCTTGCTGGAGGAGTTTCTTCTGTAAGACTGTATGATCACCTCGGAGGTGACAGATTAGCTCTTCTGTTGCCATGTATTCATGAATTTTCTCTTTCAGTGCATCTACTTCTCTGGAAAGATGACTTGATTTAGCTTCCTCTTCCTTGAGCTTCTTAAAAAGACGCTGCTCTTGATTGGATTCTGCCTTTTCTGATAATTTATACCTAGCCACTTCCATTTTCACAGCCTCTAGCTCCTCTGATAGGAGCTTGGCTCTGTCCCGTTCATTGACATATCTTCGTTCTAGAGACTCAAATTCATCTTCAGTTTTCATGAGATCATCTTCTATAGCCTTCATTTCTTTCAGCTTCTGCTTAAGTCTCTCAACTTCTTGAGAAAGCTCTTTGATTTTGTTGTTCTCTTGCTGCAAGGAGGTGCTGGATTTAGTAGTCTCCTTAAGTTTATTTTTAAGAAACTCTTTTTCAACAGCTTCCAGTGACTGAAGTCTTTTTCTTAGAATATTCACTTTGGAAACAAGATCACTTCCTTTCTCCTCTTCTGCTTTGAGTTTGTTTTTCAGTTCATCTCTTTCTTTTGTAACACTGGACACTTTTTCCTCTGCATCAGATTTTGATTTCAGTGCCTTTTTACTTTCTTCAATTAGTTTTTCTGTAACGGACATCACTTTATTTTGTTCCACCTGAAGCTGAGAAGTTGCAGCTTGCAGCTTTTCTTCTGTTTGCTTTATTTTTTCACCCATAGTTTTTCTTTCATCTACAAGCATCACTGTTAGACTCTTCAGCTTTGTTAAATCTTCTTTAAGTGTAAACTCAGTTTTTTCTAATTTACTTTCAATTGCTTCAAGCTCACCAATTCTAGCTTTTAAGCCATCCAGCTCATGAGACAACTGCTTTGTTAACATTTTTTCTCTTTCTAGGTTGCATTTCAGGGAGTAGCATTCCTGTTTGCTCTTGCTGAAAGCATCTTCTAATTTCTCTAGCTCCATAATTCTTTTGTTGAGTTTGTCAACTTCCCCTTTAAGGTTCTTGCTCTGCGATGCTTCTTTTTCTAATTTTCTATTAAGTTCTCTGCACTGATCTTCCATTTTTATGAGCTCTTCATCTTTCCCTTCCATCTCAAGCAGTCGTTTCCGTAGTTCTTCTACTTCGGTCATAAGCGTGGAGTTTCCACACTCTCCCTTATTTATCTTATCCCGTAGGTCTTGCAGTTCTTCTTCTGCTTTTCGTAAAGATTTATTGGTCTCTTCCAGCTCATCAATTTGTCGACTGAGAGCAGTTAATTTTAACCGGAGCTGACGATTCTGACTGTCTTCATTGGTTAGTTTGGCCATCATTGCTTCTTGGTCTTGGGAAATCTTACTGCTTTGGGCTTGAAGTTCAGCCTCCAGCCTGCTGGCTCTCTGTTGTTCTTCCTGAACTTTTGCTTCAGCAAAAGTCAGCTTCTCATGTGCTTGTTCTGCAGAAGTGGTTAATTCTTGAATTTTTTGGCTTTGTTGATTCAGCTGCTCAGTGAGTCTTTGTTGTTCATCCACGACCATTAAAGCAAAGGATTTCAGGTTAGTCAATTCTTCTTTCAGTTTAGCTATTTTCTTGTTGCTCTCCTTCTCTTTTTTTGCCTGATATGCTGTTTCTTGTTCAAGAAGCTTTTTCAGTCTGTGGGAGGAAATGATATTGTATTTTGTAGCCATTTTAATGGGCATTTAAAAATACACCTGAAATATTGTGACATTGCTGCCAGAAGTGCCTGAGCATCCATTTGTAACTACAAGCAGACCTCTCCTTGTAGTATCATGGGGCCCACAGGCCTTATTTTCGATTCAGAATTTCTTTTGTAATGGACATTTAGACTTAACGACTTTTATAATCATGCATCTTTGATTACATTTTTGGCTTTGGGCAGGTATCAGTGCAACACAACTTTTTGCTATTCTGCACTGGAGCAACACTGATCTTGGCTGTTTGCTGAGGCTAGCCATGTGCACTATGGGGGTTTTTATGAAATGTGATTATCACAGGGGTTGAGAAATCAGTGCAGCCCTCAAGGGCAGGTATAATTTACAGCATCATAAACCTCCTAATACTTTTAAGTTACTTATAAACCATCCTGTTGTTTTAGGATTAAATGTTATGGATGTTAAAGTATGTGAAGGAATTGTAGCCACACTAGGCAGTTAGTTAGGCTGCCTAATGTAAATTTCTGAGCAGAATATCAGGGCAAAACTAAACATTGTAGGTAAACCAGTCCTAAGTGTAAATGCTGGCCTTGTGACATTGCATCGTACACACACAAAAATGCAGTCATCAGATAAATGGGTATTCAGGTTGTGCCTTTGGAATTTAAGGAAGCCCAAACGTCTTGCTGTCTGTTAGGCTTGGATTTGGTCTTATATCCAAATATGCAGATATACTTAAGTGCAACCCTGCTTTTACATGATACTTGAAAGTTTTCATAATGGTTTTCCAAAATTAGTTTTACAAGTTTATGTCAGTACTCAGTCTTTACTGAGAGGCAACATACATAATTTGTTAGAGAATTGGGATGAGGTGGTATATTTGGTTATGTAAGATCCTAAGAAACCTCCAAGTACCTCAAATAATTACATTCTTTTGTAGACTTTTCTTTGTTGGGGAGTTGTTTATGGAGTTAGTCTGAGGTATGATTGGTTTGGCCAGCGTATTTGTCGTCTTTCAATTAGATTTTTCCCACAGCCAACCTGTATTCTGGTATTAAAGAAAAGTCTGAAAAGCTTAGATTGAAGTAATAAACTATTAGAATTTATATGTTTCACCTATGTATGGTAGGTATCCAGTTGTGTAGATTATGCGAGGGAAATGAATTACACATCAGAACCAAACTTGCACAAAGACTGCTTCAGCACTCATTAGCTGAGGCCCTTTGGGTTTTTTGGGGGGTTGTGGGGGTTTTTTCCCCCCTCCCTCTGAAATATGACAGCGAGTCTCTAGAAGTTGCTGCTGAAACATAAGATTCCTGTACCACATTTGTTTCTGATCACTATAGTGATGCCCTTGACCAAGTGGTGAGTCTTTACAGCTTCCTCCTGACAAGTTCCTATCGCAGCCATCCTTTTAGTTCAGGAAGAGCTTAGATAATGGCCTCCCTTTGCACAGCTCTTTATTAGCTGTTGACTGACTGGAGGCATATATTTCTAGGCATTTAATAGGCTGCCTCAGCAACATCCTGTTTGGCAGCACTGTAGGTTTTCCTGCATGGAGAGGGTAAGTCCCTGGCATTCTACAACTGTCCATCAGACCTGTCTGATTTAATGGTGATATTGTATAGAAGTCTATGACCATGAAATTTCTTATAACACCTTCACCATCCCCACTGTTTTTATTTTAGTGCATAAGTTGTGCTATATTGTGTGTAATGAAATGCTTTATATGAAAAATTGACAAAATGGGAAATAGTAATAAACAGAGTTGATATCAAAGGCTTAAAGCAGCTGCAAATTCTTTACAACAGTCAATTAACATAATGGGGAAAACAGACATGAAAAGGTCTAAGTGGAGAGGGAGGGGTTTGTGAAATGAGCTTGAAGGAGTGCTGCTGGTTGACAGAACAAATAAATGGGGAGAAGACTGCGCCTCTTCAAAGGCAGCTTTTTCCTGTGTTGTTGGTGTATAAACTTTTGTCCACTTCTCAGTGCTACTTTCAGTTTTGAGTTCTTTTTAGTGTAAAAATCTCTCTTCCCTCCCCACCCTTGTCTCTAAATGCTTTAGTAGTGAAGTTCAATTGATGATTTACTGTTGCCATAGATATAAAACCATAACAGAAGCATAACTAACAATTTCATTTGGAATGAACTCAGTTTTTGTGTGCGCATGAAGTTAAGGCATCTCATATTAATACTATTAAAATAGACTTGGGCTTATTAGCGCTTGATTTCTTTTAGCTTGCTTCACTATGATTGATTTTTGTAGGGCAAATTTAGCTGAGGTGATTAATACCTAAATTAATCAGTGTTTTACCCAACACTTCTATATTAACTAGTTGGTATCTTTCTGGCCAAATGAAACTGTAACGCTTCAGTGACTGATGCCCCTTAAATTGCTTTAGAAAGAAAACTCAGACCAAACAGTACCCAGGATTGTAATTTTCATAGGGATGCTCTATGATTTTTTTTATGATGCAAATGACTGGTTTTATTTATGCGCAATTTTCTTGACAGATGTTTGAGTGAATAATCCCAGCAGTTCTTCCACTGAGCTTAAGTCTATGTACAATTTGTATTTTTTCCTGTTGTCTTCTCATCTGCTTTTTCTTCTATAACATTATTTCTCAAGCTATTTGGAATGCTTAAAACTTGATTCAGCAAAGTACCTGAAGTTTCAGCCCAAACTGACTGCTTGAGTGAGGTAGTCTAACCCAACCTCTGATCAAGTCTGTGTTGCAAGTGTTATTTGAACGAAAGTGCCTAAATTATTGGTATCTGACCTGGATCATTGTATAAACTGAGAAGGATTTTCAAGAGATTCTGTTTCTTTGGTCATGCCAAAAAACTTTAAGATATTTAAAAATCTTTCCTTCATTCAAAAGATTAAATGCAGTTTTAAGATTCAAACAGAAAATATTACAGCAAGAAAATATTTCTAATCCCTGAAGTCTATTTCTTTTGGAAAAAATACTTCTATAAAATCACTCCATTGAAGTTATGTAGCATAGTGCAGAAGCTGTGAGTTAAAGTATTCTAATGTGTTTCTAAAAAGAAAAAAGAATGTATTAAGCATGATATGTATTTTTTTTGATACTGTGTAGTTAAATAATTTTTTGCACTTGTTTTTGCTGACCGTATGCTTACTCATATATTCTTATACAAAAATATTCATGTATCGCTATACAGAAAATGCCCTCGACAGTGCCGAATAGATAATGATTTCTTGGACAGAGTTGAGATTGATATCCTAAGAAGTCAACTGGGAATCTGTTAATATTTGCAGAAGAATTTTTCTTTGGCCGTTGAATTCCTGTTTCATGGTTCAGTAGGTCACAGCAACTGTGTCTGCACACATGCACTTAGGAATGGAAGAGGACCCTGAAATGTTTCGGGGTTTTGCGGTGGTTTTGTTGTTGTTGCTTGTTTTGAAATTAATCGCTTGTTTCTGGTCAGCTTTTCTGGGGACTGCAGGTCCTACTACTGCAGGTCAGGGCTTGATTATGTCTATCATTTGAATTAAGGCAAATCACATGTTTAATTGAAGAATTGCTGTAACTGATAATAGCACTTTGTGATATTTTTGCATACCATAAAAATAATTTGCGTTAACTTCATGCAAAATATTCTCTTCCTGAAGAAGAGTATCCAGAGTATTTGAGAGAAAAATTTTACCAAAAATATGCAAAGGCCAAAAAGAGTTGGCTTAAAAAATAATTAGAAAAAGAACAGGCACTCACCTATCCAATAAAATATTTTTATCATTTTCATTTCCAGTTGAATTTCATGATCTTGTAATGTCATATTAGGCAAAGGCAGGTATATCATTTAGGCAAAGCTTTCACAGATAATTCTAAGCAGTTGACTTCATAGGACTACAAGAACCCTTTCTGAGTCCAGGCCAGTAAAAACAGGCATTGGAAATTGGTTTTATGGACATGAATGTTAGGTAGTTAAACAGTCAGGGTAGTGTCTTACTACTTTTTCTTTGGAGCTTCTGTTATAAATGACTGCTTTGTGGCATACTATCATACTTGTTTGCAATACCAGTTGCCTGCTTTTTTGTTTCCTTGAAGAAACTGTGTTTGTCAGCTTTCCTTTGTTCATTGTAATTGCTTTCCTCAGTATGCATACTATAGCTTCTTGGTGTTAATACCATGCATTCAATCATGTTGTCTTGTTTTCCAGGTTTGGGTTTTTTCAAGTGCATATATCTTTGGCTATACTACATTATATTTAGCAATGTAATGACTGTGTGTTCTCTAGAAGACATGCAGACTCCCAAAACAGTTCGTTGTCTTCTTGGTGTCATGTGATACCATTTTGACTTTAAGTGGGTTTTCCATTGTCATGGGAGGACCTGTATTATGTTGTTTAATTTATTTTTTTACAGGATTCTGAGAGGGCTGCTTTTCTTTGAGTTTCAGGGAAACTAAAGAAAACACGGGAGACTGAGATTGCAAGACCCTTATTTTTTAATTTTTTTTTTGTTTCCTCTAGAATTAATAATTTTTAGAATATTAAGAATAAAAATTGTGATCTTTTTTCTTTAAGGAATCTTGCAATTATAACTTTAGAAAAGGATGGTTTTTTTAAGGATGTAAGTGAAATAGGTGTTGATATGTAAAGCTGTACTTCTATCATTCCTTCCACCAAAACATTGAGGAGATTTTAACATACACCTTATCAATATCTTGATTTTTATTAGATCATTCTGCAGAAATTTCTGAGATTTTGAATGCATCTTTTTTTTTTTAATTATAAAGCTATTTTTATCTAGCTTATGTGCTCTTAACCCTTCCCCAGGTAAAAGACGTGGCTTACTAAGAGGTTCTACAGGTTATAACATGAGGGAGACTTGCTTCTAAAGGTTTTGGACGTGTGCTTGAATTTACCCCTCTACAATGCAAGTAAAAACACTAAGCTGAAAGCTTTTAAATGTAGATGATGTCATACCTCTCTGGCTGAGGCATTCTTCCCCGTTAGCAATAAGCCATGGTCTGGCCTTTAATAAGAGAAGAAATATGCTTCATCGTTTCTGGTAAATCTTACAAGTTGTTGTAATTTTTGACACCAATGCAGTTAAATATTTATTTTTGGAAGAAAGCCAATCTGTCTGTGCCTTCTACCACTTATGACAACAAAGTTTGGGTTTGTTAAAATGGGTTTCTGGTCTTGGAGGGGCTATGGATTTTATTTTATTTTATTTTTTCTTTGCCTACAGTTCTACTTCTTGGTGTGTAGTTTTTATGAAGACATATGTTATAACTACTTTTATGGCTCTCTTTATTATCTTTATTGATGCTTCTTTTTTTCCCCCATCATAAAGAAAGTCAAAAGTCTTTGAAATAACAGCAGCAACAACATACCATAGCTGTTGTGTAATCTGTTGGCTTTATTTGACTCAGTCACCACTTCCCAACAGAATGCAAACACTTATTGTAAAATTTCTTTTCCAGTATATTATTTATGTATGTATATTTTAAATCATTAGTTTATAATAGGATGCAAACCTCCACAAAGGGTGTCTCAACTGCAAAAGACTGTATAAGGCAAATTTCCCAATAAGGAAATTTATTTTATAAAACGAGGACTTTGAGTGAGGAGGGTGTGAGTCCTGCTTATTACTCCACAAAGTAGCACAGGGTAATCAGTGTTTTATCTGATGCTTAAAATGCTGACTTGCTTAACAAGTCTCAATAAAAGTCATATATGACGAATGGTATTGCCAGTTCTGGGTTAACTTGGGCAAAATTTCAAATGGATAACCAGATGTATTTAGCTGTGATGCTGAGTTAACATATGCAGATAATACATTCTTTTAAAAATTAATTAATCTGGAACAGTAACATTGTTTGTGACCGTGATTTCGCAACCGCTAAGCTGCTGGAAATTCTTCCTGGTGATATAGGAATATTGGCACTCATAAATGTTATGAAATCCTGTGTAAACTTGGTGACAGTAAATGGCATGGGAAACTTTTAACAAATTTATGTTGGTTAATTTAAGATCTAAGACTGGATTAACATTCACTTCTAGTTGGAGTAATTTTAATGCAGCACTAAAATTCAGTTTTGTTTTATAATGAAACCTCAGTTTAAGAAAATAATTTTCTATCTTGAATTATATTCTTTCTACATCTAGATGTTCTTGGAACTCACCTAGCAAAACATCAGTCCTGTGTAAAAAGTATTAATGCTTTCTGTGGCAGTAACTTTTCGAATGTGCAAGGTCATAGTTATTAATTCTGCCTGGTAATTTCTAATCTTGTAATGATAGCTATCCACAATGTCTGTGATTATGATAGGAACGTGCAGGATTTAATAGGTGGGATTGAAGAAGCTGATGTCTTACTAAATTGTTGGCAAGGTTTTTGTTTGGTTTTGGGGGTGGTGGTGGTGGTGTGTGTTTTGTTTTGTTTTTTCTTCTTGACTGCATATCCTGAAAAACAATTGTAAATGAATGCTGACCTGAGAAGACCATGATATTAATGAGCTTTACTTGAAGTTAGCCTTAAAATCTGTGGGTGCCAGAGATTGGCTACTAGAAAACATGGCCCAATGAATTGTGAGCTGGACTCCGATGTCTCACTGTTTTTGAGACGCACTCTTCTTTCTTCCTCCCTCTTTCTAGATTTACCAGCTATTTCTGTTATCCTTTGAAGTCAGTATCTATTACTGTTGGCATTTCAATGGCGTATAGTGGTGCATATAGCATGACTGTTAATCCTCTCCTGTTCTGAATCTAAATGCATCAATAACTTCACTGGCTGAAGGGACTATGACTTGGGTTTTGTTGGTTAGTAGTTTGGGATTTTTTTTCATGTTACTACAGTGCATATTCATTCCTCCCCTCTCTCTTTGCCTCTCTCACCCTTTCTCCACACTGCCTGTAAAGTCGGAAATAAAGCAAGTAATTTCAGATGCAACACCAGAATTTGGAACTCTTCAAATTTACGTCAGCCAGGAAATTATAGTTTTGCAGATGGAAAGCTTTCAGAAGGAAATGGAAAGATGAACCACAAGAGATGTGGTATAGGGGTCAAAGCAATGAGACTGAGGCAGAACTTCTCAGTTACTAAGCCAGGTCCTGCTTTTGTCTCTTTTTCATCTTTAATGAGTAAAGTTTGTGCCTGAACTACAGATTTATTAAAATGAAAAAGCAATGTTGACTTACTGTAACAGATTATTTTGAGAATTAATATTAACCCAGGGAAAGGTTTTAATAGAATGGTAACTATGCAACATAAACTAAGGCGACTACTGCTCTTTGTAATTTGTGATTTTTAAATGACAGTGTTACTGAAATGATTGCATTTGATGATTTGAAACTTAATATTGCATGATAAGAAGTTAAATTGATGTGAGAGATCTCCTGTGACTTCATTAAACTTAGTTTTGTTTTAAATGTATACATACTTCAAGCACTACTGCTAGAACATTATTGCTTGACCACGATTATTGATCTGTTTTTGAAATCACCAGTATTACAAACCACTCAGTACTACAGAGATAAACAGGACAGTGTTTTTCCATTGGTGTTTTGTTTTGGTTTTTTTTAATTTTTCAGTCCGTGGGCAGGTGGATGTGTTTGCATTGTCTGCTGGGAGTGTCAGTACCAGTAATTTTTACCATTGCAGCCTACTGCTAGGATTTAGGAAGTGAAAAATTGTAGCAGGAGTTAACTGAGCTCCAGAAAACTGTCTTTTAGAGCCATGCCTTCCTTTCCCCCATTCACTGTGGGAAGATTAGGCACAAACCAGGGAGCACAGCTTGCCCTAAGTTCTGCAAATTTCTGTTTGGGCTGCTACTAGCACTGATTTCCCCAGCCATGCGTGTTTAGTTTGTATGAGGCAAATACTACTTAATTGTCACTGCCATGCTGTGTTTGCTGTTGATGGAAGTGTAATAGTTGGAGGGCTGAGTTTTTGTCCTGGCTGTTTAATCTGTATCCTTCAAGTGACTCAGGAGTTTGCAGAAGTTCTGCCTCCCTGAGTGAGTCAGTTGCTTCTGCTCTGTATAAGTTTGTAACCCTTAAGTCATCTTTCTACGCTTTCCGTTTTAATGATGATACTTGTTTTAGATTAAGAGAACAATCCAAGAGTGGGTTTTTTTTTCTTTAAGCAATTTAAATAGCTAAATCCTGTCTATAATTTGATTGTGGTTTTTTTATTCTGTATGCAACATTATAGTGTGTAGGTTCAAGGTGGACCTCTGTTTTTATGGATGCTTTTTCTGGGGGGCATCTGGGAAAATAGGTGCTCTTCTGGTATCTGATTCACCTGGGGCAGTGCTAGTGCTGCTGTCTTGACCAGAACTGGGCATAATTGTGCAAGGATCCAATTCATACAAACTTTTTTTAACTTCAATTAGTTAATATTTTTGGCATGACAGAAAATGGCACTCTGCCAACAATAACACATCATATTACTCAGAGGAGACTGGTTAGTTGTAAATGTCATTTTCCCATAACATTTACAGGAACTGGATGTTCTCTAAAACAATTTGAACACACATTTTATATAGAAATAAATGTCTGGGGCCACATTTTCATCCATGGGCATAATAGGCACTGTGCCTATCTCTTATGCTTACCATGGCCTTATTTGTATTTTATCAGTCATCAGCAGTGGTAAAATTTAGAACTTTCCATACTGCCACGTGCACTTCCCCTGTTGAACTGAAGGCACCCCAAGACAATTTTTTAAATGGTTATAGTTCTAACCAAGGTTTACTTCATAGATTTAATTCACGTTTAAATAATAAATAATGATTTAAGTAGCCTCTTCACCTGTGATGAATTCTTTAACTAAATAACATCTTTTACTCTCAGATTATGATATGCTGAAGTAAGTTTTTTCCATTCTTCTGCAGCCTTGGTACTTCACTTCATTATAGACGAAATATCCTGATTAAGCATAAAAGGAAATCATGTCCTTCAGCCATATGTCCACTCGAAGTGCCAATAACAGTTTGTATCTAGAATCAGCTTTTTTTTTTAAGCTACTCACATACATGTTCAGCAGCTGGAGTAACTGTTGCATGCTTTGGAAAATAAATGTTTCTCTATTTCTTAGGAAAAAATCTTAAATTATTAGGATGAAGAAGTGGATTTAATTAGTTCTAGCTATTCTATGACCAATGGTTTCTTAAACTCTTTTAAAATAGGTCTGAATGGTCTTCCTAAAGCCAAGAGAGATACATACTTTTTCCATCTTTAGTTTTCCATCCAGTTTTCTTTCTCTGCCTTTCAAAAACTGTCATAGAAAAAAGGCTTTTTTAGGAAAGAGGAGGGTCATGTGCATCTATGCTTCCTTTGGCCCTTCATATGAAAATTTAGACTCCCAAGTGTTCACTGATCTTCAAACAACTGTTAATTCAGTTGAACATTCTCTGCCTCGTTATTGTATATGTATATACTGATTTATAACTCTGTATCGTTATGTGACTGAAGGGCACTTGGCGACATGCCCTATTTGATCTCTTTTTTGCCTCTTGGCTGATGGTCTGTGATGTTTAGGTTATATTTTCCTATTTTCAGATGTCACTCTGAAAATGAAGGAGCTGTAGCATGCTTTCATGTACAATATGTTTCTGATGTAATACATTTTAGCTTTTATCATTAATTTATAACATGGTTTCAAATGCTGGAAATAAAGACACAACTATCGCTAGACAGAACTTATTAGTTGTTTGGTTGACTGCGTTAGCCTACATATATGAGAGGGTCATTTACAGGTTATAAAATGTAACTGTGTCAAATTCTGATTCCCCCACCCAGTTAATCCTGGTTGAAATAGGCCAATTTTGCTATTTACAAAGATGGCAGTAATCACCTAGAGCTTTAAGCAAAGGATGGGAACAGAGCAAGGGCAAGCAGACACTTCGCAAAGTGCCTGTTCCTTTGTGTACCATTTTCTTCCCTCCCCCTTTACAGGGGTTAGCAAAATATGTAAGCTTGAAGATTCTTGTCAGCTGTTGTCTGCTGCTTTCCTGAAAGGGAACTAATGTGTGCACCTCCTAGCGAAAGCCTAAACAGCCTCCACTAGTTGGTGTCGTCCCTGTACCACCCTCATGCTCAGTCTATTTTATCTGTCTTGAATTCTCCTATATTGAAGCTGTACTTGCTGACTTTGCTTCAGAGGCTTTTTATCCCCCTGCTCTGCTTACACGTATGCAAGCAAATGCATGTACCCATTTATATATTAGATATGTTTTTAGTAACATGTATTTTAGGAGAAGTTTTAAGCTTGCCAAGTTCGTGGTGGCCTTTTCATTGGAGCCAATTAAGTATTTAATTTGGGAATGACATGGGTTGCTAGTGAAAAGACTTTCCTCTTTACATGAAAGAGTACGTGGTACTATTTTGCAGGTTAAGAAAATGTTTCAGCTCTAAGCATTAACAAAAGGCATTTTTTTTCCACCTTCCTACATCCAAGTTAGTATGTTCAGCATTGGATTTCAGATGTTTAGGGGTTGGCTGGCACAAATGTGGAGCTGTTGTACCCCCAGGTTCAAGTGACCCAAATTTAAAAAAGAAATTAGGCTTCTATAATTTACTTTCCTCTTTTCTAGGTAGGGATCTGAAACAGAATGGCTCTGCTGAGGCTGAGAATGTACTTGACTGGGGGGAGCATTTTGAAGTTGAAAACAAAAATAACCATGGCATTTATTAGGCTTCTTCTGAGAAACCTCTGTGTAGCTAAGTTAGAATAAAATCATGTTTGGGAATGTGGTGGGTGACGTTAGTTTTGGGCAAGCCAAGCTTAACGGTGATAAAATTTTCTAATTTTGTTCATAATTTGACTTAATGACAGAATGTTATGCAAATTTTACCAGAATATTGATTAAATCCATAAAAAGTTGACGGAATTCAGGCAGCTTATATTTTCTCTAAGGTGGTTTTGTCCACGTGCTAAAATGCAGTATGTAATTAAAATGTGAGTTTTATGAGTGAGTTACTTTCCATTTTTAAACACCAAATCTCATGTATTTTTTCTCATGGTAGTAGCAATGTGCTGCTTCATTTCAGTTTGTAAAATTTTTCCTCTTTCTCTCATGCTCCTATTGCAGTAGCTGCTCTGCAAACACTAGATAAGCTCTGTGTCTCTTATAAAAAAGGATAAAGTTTTAAATCTTTTGTCTGCAATGAATTTGAAAGAAATTACTTTGACTATTAGGTTTAAGGCAGATCTTTAAGAACTCTATCATTTCTTTTAAGTGCAATTGTTGTGTTCCTTCCCAGGCCTTTGGAAGCCTACAGGGGACAATGACATCTGGTTGATACGTTGTTTCATATCCCTGAAATGTGTGCAAGATTAATATTTTTCTTGTTAGAAGTTTTTTTCATCCACATTTTCAGTCAAGTTCACTGGAGCTTTGTGTACCCTACCTGAAGTACGTCTGTAAAGGTTTGTCGAAGCTTGAGCATGGGCGGTTAGGTGGTTGTGGGCTCTGGTTGCACAGCTTCTATGAGCATGCAGTGTGAAGCAAAATGGCTCAAGTTCTGCTTATTTACCTCCGCAGCCACTCTCTGGTGGTCATCCATAGGTCCCCTTCCCAGCTCGAGGTTGAAGTCAAGCAGTTGTGTTAGATTATTGTGATACGCGGGACGAGCTGTAGCAGAAAGGGTGGCTTCTGCAACACGCAAAAAGTACGTGCATTTCTCAACTTGAATGATCAAGGTTGTAGGACTTTGAGTTGTGTTGAAATGTTGTCTAGCAAGGTTGGTTTGAACTTTCACCCCCAACTTCCACCCCCTTTTTTATTATTAAAGAGGGTTATACAATGGTGTTGCTGGGTGTTTGCTCAGCTAGCATTCATTTATTGTGTGAACATTCACCTCTTCGCTGTCACCTCAGTTCTGTTGTTCTGGTGAGGAGGCAGTGCTTTGGGAGGTGCTGTTTTTGTACTGTTTTTAACTGGAGGCTACAGGCTGCCACAGAAAATGTTCAAATATATTTTCTTTAAATTTGTGAACACTTTCCTCAAGTGAGCTTTGAATGGCTGAGTGTGCTTCATTGGTCCATCAGCATAAGTGTTGTTACTGACCTTAAAGAAACAACATGGTGCCCTGGACATGCAATCAAAGTGATTTTTGTCTCGCTGACAGAAAACACAGCAAACTTCAAAATCAGCATAACATACTGAGAGGTGTTAAGACTCAAAATGTCCATGACTTCACTTAAATCACAAGACTGGGCTCTATATTTAGAATTTTTCAGCAATGCCCCTTACCCTCTTGGAGCTGAGTAATACAGTTTAGTGAACAGTTGAACTAACCAAGTTTTCAACCACTTCGAAAAAGCTCAACATAAACCTCAAAGATGTCTTGGCAGAATCCATTCAGTATGAGGAAAAACAAACCTAAGTAATTAAAAATAATTTATTTTTGTTGGTAAGGCATAGTTTCTAAGCTCAAATCAACTTGATGACAGGCTGAAGTATTAACGGGAACTATTAATGAGTCAGAACTAAAATTTTATAGGATAGTTTTTAAAGATACATCTTCCTACATTGTAAACTCCGTAGGTGCTCTGACTTAGATACTTTAATTGCTTCTCTGACTTAGATATTTTAATTGCTTTTTTAATGAACAGTATTCAGGTATTAACCACACCCAGGATTTTGAGAGAAGCTGTTTGCAGGAGAGGTCCAGAGGATCAGTGGCTGCTCACTTGTCCATACCAAACTACACCTGGTGAAGAATTTTTCCTGAAGAAAAGTGCCAGCCTTTTACGAACTGCCATAAAGGGGAAACTTGCTGGGAGTAAAACCAGGCTGGTTTTTTATCCCATGACAATGGCAAATGTGATAATTCATCACAATATTAGGTAAATAATATGAAAGTGCAGTTACTCAGTAAAAATCAAGCAATAACTTGACATTACGAGTACTGATGGGGAAAATAAGTGTAAGTTATATTCCTTGGTCATCTGGGTCAAATCTCTAAAACTTCTACTGTCAGCACTTACGTGGTATTTGTCAGTAGAACGAAGGGAAGTGATGGGGAAGGAACAAAGGGTCAATGCATTTTGATAGGAAGTTGACTTTCATTTGTGCAGGATATACTTGTCCTTAAAATGCTTTCTCTTTACATTGGGGGTTGTAAAAAGTTATATAAAAGAAATTTAAGTGAAGAAATACGATTGTTGAAGACTGAATTACGTGATAGTTCTTCTTTACTGTCTCCTTTTACTGTCAGGTGATGCAAGCTAACATTTTAATTGCTTAAAATTAGATAGTCTCAATACATGTTAAGAAATCTCATAAAACAAAGGAGTGTAATGCTGGGGGGGCAGGGGAAAGAACAGTGAGACATTTTAATTGTTATACATCAGTCTAATTATTTTGGACTTTTACCAGTATAACTGAAAGCAGAATTGGTCCTGTAAGTATTAAGTGAAAAATGTTTTCCCTTTTAATCTAAGGAAGACAGACTATGAGAAATAGAGTTCCTCTAGTTTTTGATAGATGTTATGATTCATGTTAGGCTAGTTGCATTCACAGTACAGATGGTACTTTGGATATTGCTAAAGCAGTAATGAATGATAAATGTCACATTTCTCTGTTGGATTTGGAGGAGCTGAAATAGTCTCTTACCTATGAGCAGGCTTTTTTCTTTTTCTGGTTACTGCCTTTATCAAATATATATGTTTATTCCATGTGTAGCATTTCTATGAATATTTTTTCTTCGTCATATTCTAGCCCTTTGACTTCAGCTTACCCTTTCTACTCTACACATTTTTCTGAGGTCTTTACCTTAACTTTGATAACATATCTTTTCATAGCATAGCTAACTTTTCCACTTTATAACTTAATGATGTATTTATTAATAAATCCACTGGGTATAGGAGACGTAGGAAAACAAGTAACTGTTTATCAGGAAAGAGATCTAAAAATGCTAGGACAGAGGTTGCAAGTCTGCAGATATGACTGAATAGTGAGCAGAAGAAATTAAGAGGCTTAGGGTACTGATCTGGGATATTGGTTTTCTACTATGAACTTATGTTTGTTCTGGTTGCTAGGATTCTTTTCATTCTATATATGCTATATAGTGCCCTGTTCCCTGATTCTATAGCCAGGCAGACTCAAGGCATCAACAGAGGTATAAACTTTGCTTGTTAGAAGATTATCTTCGAAACATGGATGTGACCTTTATCTAAATGCCAAGGTTAAGGATACACAAATACTTGAATTATCTTTGAAATGAATTGCCTCTCTATATATTTACATTTTTAGAAGCGTGTGGAAAATAACTACGTAGTATTTTCTTGTTGTTTAAAGCAAAAAAAAAAAGTCACAAAAATGTTCACACATGATACTTCGACTCAGTCTCTAATTCCATGTATGCTTCATAGTACAGCAATGTGTATTATCATGTCAGCTTTGATTTTCTTAAATATGTATTTGAACAAGGATTTTGCAGGATTTAAAACATCAAATGCAGGGGGGAAAAACCTTTCTGCTGTGCTAACATTTAATGCCAATTTAATTTTGTTTTAAGGGAAATAAAAGCATACATGTTTTGCTTTAAGAAGAGTTTGAGTTTAAAGGTCTTAAGGAGTCTAACTCTTCTAACATCTTAAATTACATGTAAGACTCTGGAGGGCAATGCTTAGTAGTCTGAATTTGCAAGCAGGGCAGTACAATTGACTTAATTGCAGTTGTTCCTATAAACAAGGATTTGACACCATTTGGCCCTTAATCAAGGGAGAGGATGGTGTAGTTTTTTATACAGTGCAGATGTTAATTATAAACACTAAGGTAAGGTGCATAGTGCCTCATCAGAATTGTTTTCCATTCTCTGGTTTTTTTTGAGTTAATAACTGCAATATTATTCAGCATCTTGCAGAATAAGCCTCGAAGATACTGGTGGGTCCTCTGAATTTGAAAGCATCATCATTTTTTTGATGACCAGGATTTAAAGGTTTTTTTAATCGAAATCTGACAGTTCTGCCCTCTTGTGATTTGACACTTGCACACAAGACACAGAAGAGGGAAGCAGTGTGTAGGACTTGAAAAGTTTGTTAGTAATTAAACTAGTTACAATTGTTTCTTTCAGACATGGCATAATCTTATCACAAAGTAATGTTAGTGGCAATTTATACATCCCTCTGTAAACTACAGTGAAAGTTGTTCAAAAGCATGGTAAATGCTTAGAGACGTATGTGCATATATGTCTACTAATACATAGCATACGCATATAAATGCAGCATAAAGAGAGGCAGTAGCTCTACCTAATATATTACAATAAAGTTGGACTCTTTCCACAGCTTTAAACACAGTCATGATTTTATCCAACCATTTGGAAAGTGTGTGTAATTCATAACTACCTCCTCCTTTAACATTAAATTAAATCCTCATCTGTTGGCTCCGGAGAAATTGTTTAAAACACAGTTTTTAGCGCTTGAAATAGTCATCCTACTTCCGAGTAACCAGACATCTTTCAGATCTCCTGGTGCTGTTTTTTGGGGGGCATTGAATCGTTTCTCAGTCCTCACCCCTCTTTTGGAAGCGACTTCTTTGAAAAAGTATCTCAATAGGAAAAAAGCAAGAAGCGCCAGCGCATGCCAGAAGAAGTTTGCTTCCCACCCTCTCCCTTACCTTGTGCTCCTGGACTATGGAAATCCTGGGTCAGCTATTGCTCCATGGTGTGAGGCGTTCAGCTGTAGCATCAGAGCTGCGAGCATTCCAGCAGTCCCACTAAACAATGAGAGATAGGCTCTTTGCATGCCCCAAGCCTATGGAGCATTACGTCATTGCCTTGCCATATAAGGCACTCCGTGTTGTGCAGACTCGTCGTGTCTGACTGGTGTACTTCAGTGATAGCCAGAACTTAGAAAGCTTATTAATGTGTTCTGGCTCCAGCTGACGCTCAGGACTGTGTGAAATATTTCATTTGTCTACTAGTTCATGGCCGAGAAGAATGTGCGGAAGGTTTGGGTTAGGGCAGTTCCTTTCTATTGTTGATAATAAGGTCGTTAGAAGTTGTTAGCTGATTAGTTACAATGTTTTCCACTTAGTCTCGCAACCTAGAGTTTGAGAAGGGAAAAATTAAATTGAAGGTCATCTTTTTTAATTAGCTGTTCTAAGGGAGCTTTTTCTTTTTTCTTCCTTTCCTTTTTTTTTTTTTAATATGACAAAAAAATGTGAATTTAGCTGAACTCCTCGGAGGGTGATATGAACTTCAAGCCTTCCTTTTTTTTGCCTTCTGTAAAGAGTCGGGGTCCTCAGAGGATAGTATTTTATTTCCTGATGATGTAACTACAAAACAATTCTCTAAGTGATGATGGGAAGGCCAGATGAAATCTAATTTTTTTTTTCTTCAATGTTTTTCCTACAAAACCCTTTCCTTTTCGTATGTTTGTGTTTCAGCTAAGACAATTAAGCAGTCCAACCAACTATTTTTAGTAAGGAGGTCTTAAAGAAATGAGTCGTTTGTTTTAACACTTAGGAAAGAGGCAGGAAGCCAAAAAACAGGATTTAGATTGAAGAGCTTAAAATGTATCTCTTGTGTTCCCTGTCCTTTAGCGTACACCCTGAATAAACACTGAGAACACAAGGAAGAAATACTTGAAATAGGCACAAACTTCATTGTTTGAAATTCAACTAAGGGTTAACAGGAGTTAACTCCTTTTGTGTTGATGGGTAATTTAGACCAGTTAAAAGAGGTTCCACATTATTTTGTGCAGCTCTGAAGTAGGTGCATCCACAATTCATTTATTTGCACCATTTGAATTTTAGTCTTCAGGTAAAATTCGCTATAACTGAAGTTGTCCTACTGCCTGCTTTTTGTGTGTTTTATCATACTTCAACATAATGCTAACATAAGGCAATATATTTATTTATTTGGGGGTGTTGTCTGTAGGTATGAAAACAAGTGGCGATTAAAATGTTTGCATTTCATTACAAAGACACACATCTCATAGCTACCTTGCACATATTTACCTTGAGTGTAGTCTGAAAAGGATGCTTATTCTTTAGTCGGAAAATTTCAGCCAGCCCTTTGCACTGTGACTGGGTCAAGACTTACTCAGAAGTGTGCTACTTTTTTGTAGCTGTGTCCCCCTTGTAAGTTGCTGAGAAGTTCTGGTATGGGTCCTTGATCAGAAAACTTCCAGATATATTCAATAGTGCAATGTCTGTACATTGACTCTTCCAAAATAGTTTTGGAGATGATTCAATGTCTTATTTGAATATACTGCTGGACGGACCAGGATAATCGTTTTATTTCCTATTCTAGGGAGATTTAGTAACCAAATCCAAACAAAAAATTAAACTGTCCTTTAGCTAAAATTAGGCTGTTCAGTTGCTTGGCTAACGTTTCTGGGAACTAACATTTTGTATAGCTTTTCTCAAAAGTATTATGCCAATGCGAATCGCTTGAATTACATAAAAGCTTATCCAGGTGACCTTGGCATGGGGCACATGAAGTTGACTTAACCTTCAACTAGAAAGTCACTCTTTCTGCTGGGATTCTGTTTAAAAAGACAGGACAACTGCAAGTGCAAGGTACTGTCTTGGAGCAGGCTGTGGAGGATGCTGTATCCAGTGAAGAATTGCAGGGGGAGTCAGGTGTAAGTACAGCTGGGAAAGGCAGCTAGGAGTTAAATGCGCATGCATTCATTTTTACATATATGTGTGTGTCTGCAAGCATACAAATGCTTAGAGTGAAAACTGCTGTTTCTGTATTTTACTTGGGTTTTTTTTCTTTCCTTGCCTTTGCAATTGTTTTTTTTCTGCATGTTCCCCTTCACCTGCATACCCGCTATCTCTCTAGTCTATCTCTATGTGAAAAATGCCTACGTTTTTGTCCTCCCACATGAAACAGTAGTTGTAGACCATAAACAGCTTTGAAGAAGAGGACTTCTCAAAAGCTGGTAATCAAAAATCCATCTTTGCAGTTCAGTTCTGTTCTGGAGTTGCTAAGGAACACAGCTCAGGTAGTGCTGGTGATAAGTTTATTGGCAGTCTGGGGGCAGGCTAGAGCAGGGAATAGGGAATGCAAATCCTCCTGTTTATAAGTCTGTGTTTACATCTGGGGATAGCGAAAGTATGAACCTCTAGTTTCTTAATTAATTCTCCTCTGAGATACAAAAGTGCACATCTGTGACCTTCTGCAAAACAGCTTTATCAAAGAACATCAGCTGAGTGTGTAATGACCTGACTTCCTTCTCTTGTATTGTCACAATAAAGGACAGAGTACAGTACTATTCCAAGGCCTGTTAAGGAACTGTATCATTAAAAATTCCATGTTTTGGATTCTTATAACATGAAAAGCTTATTTATATCTGAGGTAATAGAGCTGCTGAGAAGCCTTCCTTTACGGCTTTTTTACAGTGTCTTCCAGTATCTGTAGGTGGAATCCTGGCACTGGTGAACTTCACTGAAGGGGGGGGGGGAAAGTCTTTGGGCAGGCACATATGCCTGTCTCGTTCTCCATTGCTCCCTGAAAATGATTATGGTTTCCTTAGTTACTAGACATAGTTGCTCAGAATTGGTGCATTTGCAAGTATTGTGACAGCAAAAGAAACTGCGGATTTGTAGAAATTGAAGACCAAATGAAAACCTTGTTAGATCATTTGGTGCACCTCCTGCCAATGGGGGGTTGCTTCCTGCAGCCTGCCTGCAGTGTCTTTCATCTAGTCTCTCTGCTTATTGTTTCGTATCGTTATTTGTTCCCACATTAACTCAGGATTTTCCCTGAAAAAAATAGAAGCTGGCAAGATGGAAGATTGTAGCAGGCAGGGAAAAGACAGGACAAATAAGCTAAAAGACTTTGAGGCTGTTTTTTAGACTTTATCTTAAACCATCTGAATTCCTCCCATTACTTCCGTCCTTAAACTACTTCTTTTTTCCTTCTTCTTCCCATGGCAATTCACAGCAGCAGCTCCAGTGTCCTTAAACCCATAACCTATCTATTGCAGCATTTGACCCCTTTCTTTAGCCATTTTGTATCTAAGATAAATAAAGGAAATTAGAACTTGGGCCTCAGTTCAACAAAGCACTTAAAACATAGTCCTGTGTATTTCTGTTGAAAAAGGAAAGGACTTCAGTACAAGCCTGATTTTAATGATATATTGAAATGCTTGGCTGAATCAGGCTTTTGGTCACATTTACTTCATGTAGATATTGTTGAAGCCTAGGCTTTTGAAATTCTCCATGCGGTCTAAATCTTTGGGTTACTTTCATATGCCAACAATAGACATCTACAGAAGTACAAATACTGTCAAGGCTTTTATTAGCATTTTACTTAAAACCGTTTGCTTTTTTGGAGGTGGTGTGCTTAAGCTTTGCAAGTGATACTGGAAAACTGAAACACATGCAAGATTGACAAGTTGAATTTTAACGACTTGCATAAATGGAATCTGGTGTTTAATGTTTTAATAACTCATGTGACTTCAAGGATTTTTTTCCAATGTATGCTCAGCCTAGTCTCTGAGGCCTGTGAGAATTTTCACATTAACTCAGTGGAAGAAGGCTCACTCTTTAATTATTTCTTAGATTGATAGCATTCTTTAAAAATTTTCTACCCAATTTATCTTTATTACTTCTTCTAGTGTTGTGATTGACACACTCTTAGATTTCATCAGTAAAGAGTGTTTTAGTGTTTTATATCCTAATGCATAGATTAATTTCTGAATAGTACAAAGAGAAATATGGAGGCTATTATGTTTAAGTGACAGTCTGAAATGCACTGACAACTGATAAATTGCATGTGGAAGGCAAGGGGGAGAAGCAGGGGAAAGTTCTAAAGATAACATTCTTTAGATTCATGTGTCTTTTACTATGGACCATGGACGGAAAGAGATTCATATCTTCATTACTGTGTGTTTTTAATTTTTTTTGGCAGCAGGAAGAAATATTTTCCCAAACTCTCCTATTGTTTGCAGATTCCATTATTCTCCCCTTTTTGGCAGATACAAATAAAATTCCTAGCCAAATATTAGGGATAATTAGATCCCTTTTTGTTGGGCGCTGCCTTGAGAAGTTGATGACTGCATCTCTTAACTACTAATGACTTCTCTCCTAAGGAGAACTGGCAAGTGCTCCCTATCTGCTTGTGAGAGATGGTTTCCTCCTGTATATGGGACCAAGATTATTTTTTATGAAAAAGACATTTTTTGCTTGGCAGAGCTTACCGTGAGCAAAGATTAATAGAACTTAATTTGTGTGTCTTCCCCTGGTCTGTATAAACCATATATAGCTAAGTAATATTTTCTCCATAAAGAAATGAGATAACATTCTTTAGTCTATGAAAACTCTGCACAGTACTGTATTTTAAGAAGCACTTTGGGTGTGGAGGTTTGTTTTGTTTGTGGTGTTCTGCACTGAAACTTTTTACTATCCCTCCCAAGTATGCCTGTCTAGTTGGGCTATTTCTGGAAGCGTGACAGCCATTTCAGTATTAATGCAATAGCACAAGTGAGTTGTAATCACGTGAAGACTGTTGTGGTGAGGTATATTGGAAAGTACTAAGTTCCATGTCTGTGAAGATGCTTGGAAGTAAAACATATTTTAAATGCCTGCCTTTAGTCATTAGACCGCAGGAAAAATATGTGACACTATATAATTAGTTGCCTACTTTTCTTCACCCGTCTCCTTTGAAATTCAGTTGGAACAAGATTCTTCCTGAAGAAATGGTGTGACTGAAAAATTTTGAGCTTCAGATCTGACCCTGCATGAATCCCTGTCTCGGATCATTTGTATGTGTTACTTTAAGCTATGAATTCAGTCATTTTGTTCAGTGGTGAAACCTCTTTCTGAGCAGTTTAATTCTTGTTTGCATAACAAGCTCACAGGTTTGAGTGAGGTTGACTCAAATTGTTGCATAGACATGAGTTGAACATGGTGTCAGTGGAGGATGTTCCTTTCAAAGCTTTGATACAGATGAGGGGAAGAAATAGATCAAGTTGTAAGTTCCTTCAGTTCCTCCGTATCACTGACTCTTCTTTTCCCTTCACATCTATTGTTTCTTCACTCGTTCTGGGTCATGCTGTTGCACCAGTGCCTTGGAGCGCAAAGCCCAGCACACAGCTAGAAGGGATTTGGCATTTAGTGTGTTTCTTGCAGGTTATGAGTTTTACAGGAGTCACTTTGGGCCATGGTCCGCTCTGAGAGCGCAAGCTTGTGAGGCACACACTTAGGTGAATGCAGACTCGAATGCAGCTTAGGAACTGTAAGAAGGCTTTTTGGGGCCATTGATGTTATACATAAAGGAGTACAAAGTCTTCATGCTTTTTTCTTTTTTAGTGGTTAAGTAGAGAGAATCCAGGATCAAAGTGTATCGGGAGTCTTGCATTTCATTGTTATAATTCTCTTGAGTAGGCTTATCTTGCCTCCAACAGATTAACCCAGTGAAAATGTAGTTCTTAAAGAGAGTTTATCTGAAAGGTAGTAAGGTTATAAAAGCAGGACTATGGATGCTAAGGAAGGCAGATTTTTCAAGAAAAGAAAATATTTTTTGTTGGACCGCCTGCAGTTGCAGAGTAAAACACAAGCGAGCTCTTGGGCGCACAGGCCCTTCTTTGAGTCTCTAGATGCCGGCACTCATGTTATGAAACCTCCATAATAAGACACTTTTTTCCTGCCTCAATAATATCCCCCCTGCCTGTGGACTCTTGCTTAAAGATACATTTTAAAAGACTTTACCTCATTCTCTACAATTTCAGGTAGCCATACACTAGTCCCCGTTTAAAGCACAGTTACTAATGATTTCAATACCTGTTCATGGAACCTGTACTGAAATAACGCAGAGACAAATGAATGCCATACAGGCCATTTTTGGTTGTGGATTCCTAGGGATGTATTGTAACTTGTAAGCCTTTGATCCCTTTGGGATTCAGAATTGCTGAGCTATCTGATAGATTCGTAGTTCAGAAATGTGACTGACTTGCGTGGTTCAATTCTCTAGTCTGGAAAAGTATTTACACAATTTCTTGATCTCCTAGCTAGCATGTAGTCCCGTGTAGTTTTTTGTGTTAGTATTGCCCACAGCAGGTACTGTTCAAGGAGTCTCTTGGGCTTGGGGAAATGTATTTAGCAGACTCAGACACTCCATAGCTGCGGAGTGCAACAAAAATTTCACAAAACCCTTGAGTGAGGAAGGGGAATAAATACAAAAGGGTATTAATTTGGCTTTTTTATGGCAGCCTGCATGAGACATGTCAGCATTAAGAAGTGTTACCTTCAACTCAGCAATACTAAAGTTGTGTCATTATCTGGGAACACTTTTATTCATCTCATGGCTCTGGATGTTATGTCAACAGGATGGACTATTACTAAGAACGTCTTTCAGGAGATGAACTAAGTGCTTGAATAACCTACAGATTGCTTCATGCTTGAAAATTGTACTCAAACACAAAGAAGTGATTTAAAGAAATTCTCCTTCAGCATCTAAAGGAAAGACAAAAATTCCTTTTTGGTCCCTAAAATCCCGTGCTCTTTAAACAGTCTTCCCTGCAACCTTCCCCAGTGCTCTATATTCTGCTTTATTTTCTGGGTTTTTTTAGTTGTTGAGTACTTTATTTTTAATCTGTTTCATTCAGCTACCTATTTATAGTTGTAAGGATGAAATTTCTGTTCCTTTTATTGTTGTTTCCCCTTGGTAACTTAGTTGAAAGCTTTCTGACAGAGCATCGTTTCTGGCTTCTATTTGCTCCAACCGATACACTCAGAAGCTCATAATACAAAGATTAATATTAATTAGACGAAAAATAGTTATAGTCCATAAAAAGTTGTGTGTATGTTGTGTGATCATGATGAAATGTGTAAAATTGATTAAATGTAGAGATATATTGGATTCTTTCTTGTAGTGATACAATTTCATATAAGAGAAATCTGAAGGCGAGTGGCTTTTTCCGCTGTGAAATCTCATGGTACATTTGATAATTTTTAATAATTTATCTTGTAAACAGCCTGTGTTATTGCTCAGGAAAACAATTTAACAACCTGATTTCTTAAATGGATATAAAATTTCAAGTTGTTCTCTTGCATATCTTTTTAGCATAGCTGTGTTTCCCTAGCAAGAATAATACAGCAAAATACCGTAGACATTAGTACTCTTAGGGGACTCTACAGAACAAAGATTCAGGCACGGTAATTTTGTTAATCTTTGGGTTGCTCCCCACGTGTCCCATCCGTTCCGCCCTGTCCTGTCCCCCATTACATCAGTGTATATATAAGTAAATATTTGTGCATAACTCTATCCGGTAGCAAGGGCAGAGGGAGAAAAGCAATTCTAGTTATTTTAATATGGTACTTATGATGCTGCTTGCAGCCTTTTTATGGAAAATGACAACACTTACTGTTTACTTTAACTTTTAAAGCAATACATAAAGAAGTGTTTGGATTCCATGTATGATAAACAGAGGCCTAGAACTAGAAATTGCAAAAGAATAAGTATTTTCTCAATTCCTAAGGTATGTTGCGTTGGTTAAATGAAACCCAGTTGTGCATGACCTCTTAGAATTTGATTAAAGTTTTCCTACTCTAAGATGTCTGTGTTTGGGGCACGTGAAGTTTATTTGTTCTTTGCATTTTTGTTTTACCCTATTTTTCTGGTTTTCTTTGTTTCTATTTCAGAATGCCTAGAGTAGGTGAGCAAAGGCTATTTTCACAGAAAACAAATCAGTCCTTCTTGATATTGCTGCTGAGTAAAGAGGAGCATACATGGATCCAACTCTACCAAAATAGGAGGAGTTATTTTGCTAGAAGCCTAAGGTGTGTCCAGAGTGACGTAAGGTTATACAGAGCTTGACAAGAATAAACACTTTATTTGAGACTTATAAAATGCCTTTGACCTTGGGGCTTGGGCATGTAAGTGGAGCCTTAACTTGTAGCTATCTGTGTGTCTCTAAATCAATGCAAGCCATGCCCAAAAGATTTTGCTATGTAGAGTTTGCTCAGTGGTCAGAGAGGGAGGTGGTTAGAGTTCTTGGAGCAGTTGTGACCGGAATAGGTATCCCTGGAACAGAACCACTCATGCCTCAGAGGCTTGTGGAAACGCTTACCCCAGGGGCTTTGCCTGGGAAGAGCAGGCTCCGAGCATGAGTGAATTCTGAAATGCCTCCAGACCTTTTGGTAATTGCTCTGAAGAGTTTGCCTTTGCAAATGTACACAAAGGAGCTGTGGATACTTCTGAGCTTTTACGGATGATGGTTCCAAAGGATGCTGATTTCTTCCAGCCAGTTATT
The DNA here is from genome assembly GCA_013398295.1 of Chionis minor. Lineage (NCBI taxonomy): Eukaryota > Metazoa > Chordata > Aves > Charadriiformes > Chionidae > Chionis > Chionis minor. Next base: position 318,754 of record VZSF01006476.1, read on the forward strand.
CTTTAGAAGAAGCAACTAAGAACTGTTTGTGATACCTTAGCTTTAAATGCCGCACCAGTACGTGTTCCACATGTATTGATGTCACAGAATTTGGATTGTTTAACCAAACTTTGACTCATTGCTTTCACTTCAGTATTGTGGAAAATGCTTTCTTGGAAGCATCTTCTCTATTTTAAGTATCTCTCAAAAGCAGGAAAGATGTCCATTTTTGGTAGTGAACTCCTACAGGCTTTAGGGAATAACATTGGTATCTTAAGTAATACAAAAGTGAGATGGGAAATCGTGTTTGTGGATCCTTTTGAAAGTGGGATTTATTTCTTTTCAGAACTGCAGGGGAACAGGTAGACCCAATCACCCGATGAAATTTTTCTTTTTTTTTTTTTTTCTTAACTACTTCACCAGGTATTAACAAGTCTTTTCTTTTCTCATGCTACTCTGTGCTTGTCTCTGATTTTTTTTTTTAAGTGCACCCAGGAGCCAAAAGCAATAAAAGAGGCTAACAGTTGTCAGGTGAGGTTTCAGTTTGCCTTTGTCATGTTGAAAAAAGAAAATCCATGAATGGATTAATGGAAGGTGGAAGGAGGACCATGCAAAGATGCCAATGTCTGATGGAGTGATTGGAAAAGAATGATTAAGAGGCATTTTTAGCATTTCTACTGGAATGCAGGGAGAGTTATGATTGTACTTTTGTTCCCTAAGGGAGGTCAATGGGCAAGGGAAGAGGTCCAGAATCAGGAAGTAGTCCACGCAGTCTCAAATGCATACTTTTCACTTTGGCATTAATCTGAGTTTAGAAAGGAAAATGGCCATGTCTTGCATTTCTGCAGGGAATTATCTTGGGAATCTTTTATTTCAAACAGGGCAAATTTATTGCTGTCAATTGCATGGCATTAAGGAGAGTGAAAATGGTCACCTCTTTCGCAATCAAGAAAAATGTTCACTTTCTTTTCAGTAGAGCTTTAGCTTGATGTGTTTGTCTGTCTTCATTCTTCTGACCCTGACATTCACGGTCTCTCACTACTCATAGTAACCTCTTCAGTGAGAGTGATTTTACTGAGTTGATAATAGAATTCTGTTGTTTTGTTGTTTGATTCTTCTGGTGAACATTTGAATGTTTTACTTAAGTTGGTTTTATTTCTCTTTAACTTCTTCATTGACCTGAAATAAGAAAGCTGCTGTATAAAAAGCCCCATGAGGTTATGGTCCTTTTAAAACTGTGTGTGTGTGCATGGTCTTACAACATTCATAGGCTATTACTGTTTCTACTTCGATGAACAATGAATGTACTGGGTATGTGTTAACTTCAACACACGAATGTAAATTCCAGGTTAAACACCTTCATAACCCTTAAGCTGCAGGTGTATTGATACAAGTCGGATTTCCACATGTAACTCCTCTTTTCAGAATTTCACAGATCCTGTATGTGTTCTTTTGAATGCTGCCTTTTGGGCACATGCATTGCTTAAAATTACCTGGAAAACATTTTTCACGTTCTTATGCATAAATACAAGTTGGGAGAGGGTTTTTTACTCCATTTTTTTGAGAACCTGATAACTTCGAATGAAGATGGGTTTTTCTGGGTGTTTTTTTTGTGTGACTAGTTTTGAAGAAAATTGTGATTCTGTTTTTGGTATCAGAAAGTTTGAGCGCGCTACAGAGAAACATACCAGAAAGGGGGAGACAGCTCTCCAGAAGCTAAATGGTTCAGACTGAAATGTTCTTGGGCTTTTGAATTGTGTGGTTCACAGTGGGCATGCTCAGATTCTTTGTTACTTCCAAAGTAACATTACATCATCTTATTTGCAAAATCACTATGCTATAGTTGTCTTTACATCCAGAAGAGCTCTCAAGTGGGATATCAAATATAAGCATTACATAATCAGAACAAAGTCTTTATTGGTTGATTGCACCCTTAGGGTCGGATGCTGAATGGCAGTTGCATGTGGAAGATGTAATCTTGCAAAATTACCCATTTCCTAATCGTCCTATTAACAACTATGCAGTGAAATAATACACTGGGGATAGGAATCACTTGGGAAGGGTGTAGCTGAAGAAAATAAGTTTTTTAAATTGATTAAGCATTCACCTTCTCTATGTAAATTTACTTAAATGTATTGAAACAAACAAAAATTACCAGAAGAGCTGTTAATGAATTCAAAGGAGGCAGACCAGTTTCCACTCAGTCTGTGGTTTTAATTCATTGGAAAATGATCCACTTAAAAATACTGGAAAGAAACTTTTTTGGTTATGGAATATTAAAATTGTCTTTCTAATTTAAGCACTTTTTAGAGTTATTCACTTTTTAAGGATCATATATGCAAAATTATTATTATTATGTGTCTGGCAACTTTAATCAGCCCAGTTTAGAACTAATCTGATTTTTAGTAAGACCTTTTTTTGTGACAGTATGATACAGACTTTATAGTTCTCAAGCTATATGAAAGTGGTACCAAAGTTTGGTCTTTTGTTGATTGTTGAGGTATTTTGTGTGATCTCAGTCTAGTTTTAATGAACCTGGACTTCATAAACCTCATTTTAAATAAAATAGATAGGTCCCTACTCTGTGGGAAATGAGACCACACAAAAAAACCCCAAACCAAACATTTAAATGTCTGAGCTTTATGTTATGATGATCTACAGGTGATTTGCTGTGTTGTCTTAAAATAATTTTTATGCATGACTTGAGGGTAAAATTGCACCAAACTTTCAAATTAAAACTGCTAGTCAGCCTTTGGGTATTTATACCTTTTAGACCAGATGTTCTTCAGTGAAAAGACTGAGTGAATCCAAGGCCATGGATATTGCTTCTCTCTTCCTTCTTTCCCTGCTTCCAGACTAAATTAGACACCAGTATGAGTCATCCATCAATACTGACTGCTTTTCAGATATATTTGCTGAAGAGTGGGAACTTGTGGCAACTTTTTCTGTTAATATGCCTGTCCCACCATATCCTCAGAAATAATAAACTTGATTTGATCATTTCACAGAACCCCCCCCAGTTTTTTCTCCAGATCAATTTCAGATGGTCAATGCTCCCATAAAATTTTGAAACACTATAGATTTTGAAAATGTTGGCCGCAAAATATTCATGTTGATGCTTCAAGGACAACTGGGACATAAGTGTGTGTAATAATTAAGATCCTCAAATGGAAAGGAAAGCGTGCACTGCAAAGACTTACTTAAAATTTCTTTGTATTTTGATCCGCTCACAGCAGACAGTGTAGTTCTTAGACTTTTTTTTGGTCATTCATGGGCAGCACAGAGCATGGATGAATACTTAGAAGGCTTAATTAATATAGTTAATATTCAATTGTTTTATGAAATAAAATGAACGCAAGTTCCATCTGTTATCCATTGGATAGGCAATAGGTGGTGTTTAGCATCCTACCAGCTTGCTTTACTTTTACTTCTCAGCAGTTCTGTTTAGAACAGTTTGGGGTGTGCATGTATGACATTTTCACCCTGATCTTTCTGTTTCAGTCTCTCAGTGATCTTTATACCAGTTGTGGAGCAGGCATTGGGACAAAGGATTATTATTTAATTTGGTGAGCTAAATTTACATGTTACTGCTGTATATTTAGGAAAAGAAGAATGATTTCACCCACCTCCCCACCCCCACTGGATTTTGGTAGAAAAAAATCAGCCTGTGAGATTTTTCTCTTTTGGCAGTGGAGCTTGCCGTGTGACTCTCTTGCCTGTTGGCCTCTCTGATTTAAGTCTGAGTATTCCTTTTTCTGCAAAAAGACCAGAGAACTTTCTCATCCCCTTACTAACAGTGGGTGATTTGAAACTTTCTGGGACACAGTATTTGCTGCTTTACCCTCCTGACTGTTCCTTTTCTTTACATGCTTTTTGAAGGTTAGAACTGAAAAACAACTTTGTGTTGTGGGGCCCTTTTTGTTCATTTGAGTGATGGAAGTAAGTGGTGGAGGATTTCTTCAGTTTTCATTGATGAATCAACATAAATATGAGGATTTGAGCTATGTTCTGCTATGTTTCAGTTTGGCAAGAAATATGATGATTGCTTGTTCATGTTCAGAAAAGATGAGGTTGGTAAGGGCAGAAATTTGTGGCACTGCAGAGGAATAGGAAGAACATCACTTCACCTTGGGGCCACTACTCTGAGAATTAAGGAAAAGCAGAATTGTGCCTGAATTATAGTTGACTTCATAGGCCACCTTGGAAATAACAAACATAAAACCCCAGGATGACAATTATGTTTAAAAAACAGGTAAAAATAACCAAGCATGTCCAGGAAGAGTCACTCAATAGCAAAACACAGTGCAAAAGTAGGATGTGTTGGATAGTTTCCATTCTTAGCATGAACCTGTGTCTTTAAGTAATTAACAATGTCCTTACAAAATTAAAAAACACCAGGTTTCAGGCTGTGCATTTTCATTGGTTTCATTATGTTCTTGAGAATTTAAATGGAGGCAAAAGGTAATTCTTTGGCCACTGGTCATGCAATTTAAGTAATTTTCTTGCATTTAAATATGGTTCTCCCTTTTTTTTTTTAACCTTCGAAAACTTCTGTCTGTATCTCCTAACGTAAACCCAAAAAAAAGGAAAGAAAAGGGGGGGGGGAGGAATCTATTGTTACCACATGGCAATTTTGATGCTGATAATCAATGCAAGAGTGTCACAGAAGAAAATATTGAATGTATTAGTTTTATTTGAATTCATTTTAGTTTAGTAACACTTTTTATTTCATGATTTTTTGTAATTTTCTTTTTGGTAACTTCTCTTGAAACTATCCAACACTTCTACTTTTGCACTGTGTTTGTCATTGAGTGACTCCTTCTGGAAATGCTTGGTTATTTTTAACCTGTTTTAAAGAAATGTTTCTTGATGGACTAACTTCCTGTTACCCCTGCTTAATGTTAGCAATGTTGAAAGGTAGCTACTGGCATACATTTTAGTGGATGGCTTTTTTTCTACTGAGTTATTAGAGTGCTGAAGATATTGTATACTTGCGGGCTGTTACTCAGCTGCATTTTCAGGATGCCGAAATAAACCATCCTCAGGAGCATGGGGAATTTGGCATTGTGGGAGTTTTAAGTCATCAAACTATCTTGCTTTTCGGTTGTTTGTGCATCCTGTTTTTTCCGTCCATTCAGATTTTACTGGTCCCCCCTTCTTGAACAATTATGTGCATGACTTTATCTTTTCATGGTCTTCTCTTGAGGAGGAAAAGAAGAACACAGGCAGTGCTATAGATGTTTTTTGAGGTCCACTGCTCTGTAACTGTGAAGTGTGCACCTAGGCTGACCCCGGGAAGCAGGAGTTGCAGGGAGGGAGGCTGCAAACCACTGGTAAACTGAGCAGTGAGTTTACAAGAAAAGAATGTTGGATCACCAGTGTTGATGCTTGGGTAAGCGATTCACAAAAGAATCCTCCATCTGGAAACCGAAAGAAGAAAAGTTTATTTAAGGTGGCCTTTAAATTTTTTTAAAAAAATTGCTTTGCTGGTACATCGCTGCAGCTATATATTTTGCAGCATGAGTCATGGATGACTTTATAGTTTTACGTCCCCTTGGATAGGAGGAATAAACTTTGGAGAAGAGGAAGTTAAGAGAAAACAGAAGTGTGAATAACTGCTAATGGTGCTCTCTCTGGCTCCATTCAGTCTGCCATTTCATCATACATGAAGGGGGTAATTCAGAGATTCCTTTCTTGGCACATAAGTGGCAACATATGTTTGAAACAGCGAGTGGAAAATGTAGGAAAAAAATGACAGGCATATGGCAATAGGAAGGCAAGGGAAAATTTGTTGCCCTAACATTAGCCGCATAATTGGTACACTTAATTTCTGAGGGACTGATTTATTTATAGACAAAAATGTATGCTCCATTTATTCAGGTTTTCTGTATGTAGCCCATATCTTGCAGTTCCTTCATAACGTTTGTCCAAAGAGCTCTCTGAGGGAGTGGAAGGTGATGTGCGAGGTTCAGAGCCTCTCTGCCAAGGAATAGAGGGAAAAATCTGGATGCAAAAACACAAACCTGTCTTCGTTCATATTCTCATTTTAAAAGAGGAAAAACTGAAAACCTCCTGTATTCTAATATTCAGTTTTGTGGATTTTTTACTGTGTTAAGTTAAGAATGTTTATGGCTTAATGCAATTTAAGATTTACTGCTTAGTGAAAAAAAGAGCTGTCCTGGAAACAGGCATCATCCAAATGATGTTTCCAGTGTGAAGTACATGCTGAGGTAACCTGCTAACTTTAGTCAGAGAAGCATTTCTACCCCCCCACAAACACATCTGTGCACAATTGTAAGCAAAACACAGTCCCTCAAACTGTGATGTAAATAAAACATGGGTAGCTCTTTCTGTTTCCTCAGTTAATTTTGTGCTTGAGTTAAATAGTCAATTTCAAGTGAGTGTTGTTAGGAAGGTCAAAATCAAACCTGTTCCTATAGGGCTTCTGTTGACATGGAAAATGTGTGTTCAGGAGCTTTGGCCTGCAGCTAAAAACTCTTTAATCTAGAGAATATGCTCTCAAAAATGCTTCATAGGAAAGCAGTCTGTTTCTTTCTGTTGAAAAATGGTTGATCAAAACCTGGGAGAATGTCTCCTACCATGTTTGTCTTCAGAAGTATGGCTTCTTTTCTGAAGAGTGATGGGGCCCTTGGAGAACTGTAACTCAGCAACTGATCGGTCATGTTATGGCCTGTACTCTGAGGGGATCTTAATCCTTGCATGTGAAAGGAAAATTGACTAAATGACATTTTAATTTTTCTCACTCTTCTCTCTGACCTCTTCTGGCTCTGTATTTTTATGGTCTAGTGATTTAATTTAGTAATTAGATAGTAATTTAAGTCCTATGTGGGATTGTAAAGAAATACTTATTTATAAATTGCATTATGCCAGCAAATGTAGCTTATTTTGGGGAGAAGGAGGACAGATGCTTTACCAATCTCACTTAAATTTGGAAAGTATGCAGTGTTAAACTTCTAAAAATAGATAAAAAGCCAGGTCTAGCTTTTTTAAAAAAAAAAAACCCACACCAAACCCTCCATAATTAGTATCTGTGTTAACAACTAACACCCTGAAAACTTGAGAAATCTGAGCTAGTTTCTTTACCAGAGTAAATGACATCACAAATTCTGTCAGCAAAAGGAATGAAAATAAATTTTTTGAAAGGAAACCTATTTATGTTATTTTGGTTGTGACCCCTGTTAGCCAAAAGCCAGGAAAAGGCATCTGGAATTCATAGAAATCTGTGGAGTTGGTTAGCGATTTTTTTCTTTCTTTTTACAAATATGTGGGGAGGAACCTGCTTTTTTCCCTTTTTGTTTTTAAACAACAAAAATTAATGAGGTACTACTTGTTTTGGAGGAAAGAGGAGATATTTTTAAAGAGGCTTCAGGAAAATTATTAAATCTACTCTATTTGGTAGCTTCTGTATGTCTTATTTTACTTGAGTGTAAATGCATTTAGTTGTCCCATAGGTTTTTTTAGTAAGTTGACTTTGGTGGAATCACTTCCATGCACAGAATCCCGTATCCTTGATGTCGGGCCCTGCCTCCTAGTGATGATTCAGTTTTGTAGAGTGCATTTAAAGAAGTTTGGCGCTTCTGCTGTTCTGTTCGAGTTTCAGTTTCAGAGAGAGTAACCACTAAGGAGATAATTACATTTTGTATCATAAACCCTTCAGCTGATGTGAGTTTTTCCATGAATTGTCCATCACACCAGCATAAAATGCCATGAGGACTTGTCCTATTTCAGGTAGAGCTTTTTGCTTCAGTTTTGTTTGTTAAAACATATCAACTAATACCCAAAGTCAGGTGGCAGGATGGCTCTTCTGCCACGTCTCTTCTGTTGAAGCATGGCTCTTATGTCATTGTATTCCACCACTGTGAAACTGTAGTCACAAGATGTGACATTTTTATGGTGTGAGAAACTTGAAATGGTTTGTACAGACTTTTTAAGCAGCAGGGTTGCAGCATATCTGTGTGCCATGACTGGCAACAATCCCGCAGAAGGGCAAATTTCAAACAGAGACTTGCGGGCTGCCTGCTGGGCATGGAGCACACGTGCACAGGTAGTTATTTCTTGTGTAGTGCTAGCAACCTTTTCAGGACAAGTGAACTCATCCTTTTTCCCTTTCCTTTTCTCATGTCTAACAGTAACTCTACTGCTCCGTGTTCCTTCAATCCCCATATAGCGAATGCTGGATGAGAGCCAGCCGCTGCTGCCATCCCTCCCTGATTGAAGGCCAAAATCTGTGCTTCTATGCTACCAAGAGTCTTGCCTTTTCCTAAGAAAGTGACACATCCTTCTCTAGATCAGCTGTGCTTTAGGAACTTGTTCTTACTATAAGACCTGGCAATTAGTTGCCCTATAAACTAATTTATTTATATTAATTAATTTATATTTATTTATGACCTTTTGGCTATGTCTTTGGAGCTTTGAAGAAAATTTCACGCAGATGTGTAGCTGTGGCTTCCAAAAGCATACCCAATTACTGCCTCCTTTGTAGAGTATTCAGATAGGTAATCTGTTCAAGTATTGGTGGAGTGATGCTGATGTCGAAGTTTGCAAATACATAATTTTTGAGGAAATTTTGGCCAAGTGTGTTCCTTAGAACTCATTCAGGAGGTGGTTTGTGTATTTGCTGTAAGAGTTGGATGGTGGGGAGGGGGAAGGCAAAGGCACTTGTTGTTTTCCGTGCTCTGAATTAAAATCCATCTGATGCTCCCTTTTCAGCAGACAGATTTATTTATAGACTCAACTAAGCGGGAAAAACCCGTTTTGATTCTGGTCTACCTTGGGCTTCTCAGCACTAGAACTGCGGAGCATTGATGCAGAAGCATAGCTGTTTCCTTCACTTACAGACCTACTGGTCTGAAACCCCTGTGAATTTTCCCCCCAGAATTTGAAATTGAACAATCTCATCGTGCATCTCTTCCTACCTTCTTTAACAAATCCATGGTCTTAGTTCACTTGATGCATCTTTGTACAGGACACAGGAAGATGTCTAAAGATCTAACATTGTAAGGACAACTGCCAGCAATTTAGCTGGTTCTAAAAACAATGGCATGATTAATCAGTGCTGACCTGCCTGCTGTATGTCACATTTGTGCTGTTTTACAGCAGTGGGTACAAGGTATTTTGAGGAGAGTCATAAATTGTCTTTGGTTTGGGAATCACAGTCATGTTTGGGTTCAGCCTGCCTTTTCTAATGCTGAGAAGATGGATGCTCTCTCATCTGAGACTTCTAACAGGGGTAGATCTCAGGCTTCTTCAACATTGAGAATTCTCAAAATCCTTTTGTGCAGTATCATTGGAGTTGTTTTTCTAGGATTTTATATAGGCTGTGTTAATTGGCTCTACTGGGATGGGTTTCTTCTCTGGGTCTTGGGCATCCGTTTTATTGTTTACATCCCCATCCTGCCTGGATTGCTGCTGCTGTTGTAGATTCTTTTCTATATTGAAATTTTGCCTAGAGTTCATTAAGAATTGCATACTCTGAAGCGCTTGATGGATAAACTAAAGAGACAACAAATCTAATGCTCTTTGGGCTTTATTGCAAATGATAACTTGAAATTTGTAAATATTGTAAGAGGAGGATGCAACATGATTAGAGTAGAGACCCTATGTAAATATTTGTTTTTCATGGTCTAGAGTGTCTTCTGATGCTATTTTATATCACTTCCTTTCAATCAGACTCTTTGTATGTTTTTAAAAGATGTAAACTCCTAGGATGTTAGCTAATTAGCATGGAGAGGTTAAAGTGTGTAATAATAGCTTACACGTAGACTAATGGATTAAATATTTCAACAATATAAACAGATGACAGCAACTGAAACCTAAACTCACCTTTTGAGATTATGGTCAGCAGGTCAGGATTTTTACATTTGTGATTGATTCCCCCTCTCCTCCGGAACAGGCATTGCAGACTCCTTTCCCTTTACTCCCTTGCCCTTCTAGGAATCCAAAACATCCTAATTTCTTTTTTTTTCATGTTTGTTTATGTGTAATTAGCGCACCAACAACAACCATTGCCATTTCATAATGACTTGGTACTGGAGAATAAAAAGACCACCTAAACTGAGTTTAGTGCAATTCACTTTAATATTTCCTAGTATTTTGCTAATTTATTGTAGATATTTTCTGGCCTTTTCAGAATGTTACTAAAGAAAATGAAAAAGGAGGTGTGAAATGTACTTTTATTTTAAAGACAGAAATGCAACACGTTCTGTATGCAACTCAATTTATAGAAACTGCAGCGCTTTTCTTATTTGACAGATATCCTTGGAGATGAAACTGTATTTTACTTGTGCTTGCAGTATGAACTCCTGTTTTTCAAACAGCCAAAGTGTAAAGGTTTCACACTGTACCATTTTTGGCTCACTTTGATAACCTGCAGCAGTTCAAAGTGTTGCCACACAAAAAAGACAGTGGCAGGGCAGTACAGCGTAACCTTTTCTACGTGTAATCCTTCGCGTGTTTTGTTGATGCTGCAGAACAGAAGAATATCTATAAGCATAAAGCTTAGCCACATCTAACCTTGCTTGCTTGGAAAAGAAGAAAAATGGCAAAATCGCATTAACAGATTCCTAAACGATATTTTTGATAAGAAACAACAGGTCAAACATTATTGTGTGCTTTCTGAGAGGGATAAGCAGCATATGGTGCAGGTACCAAAGCTGGTGTCAGAACGCTTTGGGGAAGGGTGGTGGCAGCACCAGGGGGGAGTCCTTGCCTCCTGACTGCTGCAGCTTCAGATATTTCTTCTTCTCAGGCGAGGTATTGCCAGTACAGATTATAAGAACAACAGATAAACTACAAGCCTGCAGGGTGTGTATTTCAGACAGCGCAGTCTGTAGGGAACCCTGTGCCAGACCTCATCCCAAGTCTGTGCATTTAAGTATAACTTGAGGCTTTTGGTTGATAAATACGTCCTCCCAATTGCTTTCTCCAAAACCTCATTTCAGATCAGGAGTGCCAGTCTGTGACCATCAGGGTTGGGCACGGCCTGTCAAAGCACTGCACCAGGCTTTTTTTCTTTTACTATCATTCCTTAAGGTGAGGAGTCCCATGTGGGCACTACGACTTGTCCTGCTAGCCTGTAGCCCCTTCTTTGCTGTCTTCCTCGAAGAACATGTCTGTCAGGTTGCAGGGCCTGTGTGTTACAGGGAACACCAGCATTTCGGTCATGAGTAGTCACACAACCTTTCATGTGATGTTAGGGAGACACAGGGATTTGGACCTTAAACAGCCTCATAGTAGATTTTGTTTGGCTAGTCTGAGAGGAAGGCTAAGTGCTTTTGCTCCAGTTTAGTAGAATCATTTCTTCCATTGTTCTGTTTTTAGTTTGTTTCTTTTGTCTCTCCTTAAGCCTTCCTGGCTCCTTTTCACAACCTGCTTTCTCCTAGATACTCCTCCTACAGTTAGTTATTTAGAAGAAGCTATAGGATACCTAGGAAGTACCTTTCATCATGTATTAGCATATAGCCTAATTGGGTTCAGTACTCTTTACATCTTGCTGGTATCTTTACAGCTTGCTGCTGTGATAATATCAATAACACACAAGCTGGCTGCAGGAAGGTGTGTGTATGTGTATATATACAGATAGAGTCACCCCTTAGTCCTGATGCAGACTTCTAGATAAGACCCCAACTTCAGTAAGGCACTAAGTAAAATTCTCCTTCCCAGAAGAGGGAGGGTACTGATAGTGTCTGTGAAAAGGCTGGCTAGAGGCTACAGGGTAGCTTTGGTGGCTCTGACTTTTATTCCAGACCATCAACAGAAGCTGTCATGCCCTCTGTTGAGCTGGAAGCTGACCTATGGGTAGAGCTGCAGCTGAGCAGATGCTATTTCAAAGAATCGGATGTTGCCTGTATGACACATGTACATACACCTTTACAGGGGGACGAGCATGAATGGCACATCTCAAAGGATGAGGACAGTTGTACAGTAAGAAATCAGGCCTTATGGTAAACCCTCCAGCCTGTGCATCATTCCTCTGCACAACCAATGAAATACTGTATTTTGAGAAGCATCAGTATTGTCCACTCCTTAGAGCTTGCATGGTGTCTTGAATTTCTTAAGGTGCACAATTAAAGAAATTATATTCAGTCAACAGCCACAGTACATTCTGAAAGGCATTTATATGAAATGGTGAAAGCTCCCTTTTAGTCCTAACTAAAATTTAAAAATCATAGAGTGGTTTGAGTTGGAAGGGACCTTAAAGATTATCTAGTTAACAACCCTCCTGCCATGGGCAGGGACACCTCCCACTACACTTAGGTTGCTCAAAGCCCCATCCAGCCTGGCCTTGAACACTTCAGGGATGGGGCCTCCACAACTTCTCTGGGCAACCTGTTACAGTGCCTCGTACGGAATAATTTCTTTTTTACATCTAATCCAAATCCATCTAATCTCCATCGATTTAAAGCCATTACCCCTCATCTATCTCTACTCTCACTGATAAAGAGTCCCTCCTTGTCTTTCCTTTAGGCCCCCTCTAGGTACTGGAAAGCTGCTATAAGAGCCTTCTCTTCTCCAGGCTGAACAACCCCAACTCTCTCAGTCTGTCTTTATAGAAGAACTGCTCAAGCCCTCTGATCATCTTCGTGGCCGTCCTCTGGACCCACTCCAACAGGTCCATGTCCTTCTTATGTTGGGGGCCCCAGAGCTGAACATAGTATTCCAGGTGGGGTCTCACGTAATGATATGTTTGAAATCAGAGCCTACATGCTGCTATGTTAGGACACTTATTCTAGCATAATATCAGGACTCTCAACAATGACAGACATAGGATGCCTAACAAAAGTGTAGGGGCCAAACTGTAGGGTAAGGAGGAGCAGAATAATTTGTTCTATGATGATGTTTCATTTTGATTTATAAGAAGAGATACATTTGATATCAAAATAATAATTTCCCCTTCTTTTTCCTGTTTGCCGCTGAATCCTCAGAAACAACGGTTAACAATTTCAGTGTCTTTGTTTTCCATCTAAAGGCTCAGAAGAGTTTCCTGACTTTTTGGGCTCAGAAACTTCTGGTAAAAGTGAGTGTGAAAACCTGATTATCAGTGAAAGAAACACAAACTTTTAAATATATTTTTAGTTTTGCGGTTACCATGTTTTTATGTTAATAGTCTGTCTTTCTCAATAATGTGAGATAAACTAAAGAACAGTCCTGAACAGCCCTCACTCTTCCTTCATGAGGCATTGTATGAATGTATGATGCGTTTGATTGTGTCCACTCAATATATAAAACAAGAAATCCTGCAGAGAGTAGACAGTCAAGTGAATGTATAAATGTGTATAGAAACTTTACTGAATATGGACATTTCAGTTCAAATACAGAATGCAGTAAAGAACATCAGATGTGCAAAGCTGTCGAATAAAATGTATCCCAATATACACATGTGCAAAAATATGAGCATGTATATATGCATGTTTATGTATATATACGGACCTATGTTCATCTAATGCATTACTATGAATTTCCAAAATGTGGTGATGAGAAGGGACCACTTTAGCTTATGTCAAGACAATGTGCTCTAGTAAATTCTCGATCCCTGGAGAGCTTATTAAATACTAAACAAAATGTCTCAGAATGTAACTGATTGAGTGTTTTAAATTATTCACTTTCATTTGGACAGCTTCTCATTGCAGAGGGCTATGGCATAAAAAACCTGTAATTTACAGTGACAATGATAATGCAGTTAGCTAGCTTCTCAACTGTGAGTTTTTATAAAGTAAACATTCAAACAAACCTCAGGTTCTTAATGTAACTCTAAACTCAGCCAAACAGTTAAAAATCAAATCATGATTGTATTTTTTCCCCCTTCCCATCAAAAAGTCATTATATATTTCCTTTGCTAATAAATAGGGATATTCCAACTTGAATAATGAGAAAAGACAGCAGTAATCTAAGGACTTTTTTTTTCTTTCTCACACTCTTTTTTTTTTTTAACCATGTTGTATTGGTACCAATTTCCTAACCATTTTATCTTTTACTGACAAGTGAGAATTGACACAACTTCCATCATACATTGCATACCTGTTCATCACATTCCACTTGCTCCAAGCTCAGAGTGCAGAATGAAAGTCAGTGGGCTTCTATAAAATCTGTAATTTCCAGATATTTTTGGGGTTTTGCTGTTTGGTTTTGGTTGGATGGTTGGTTTTTTGTGGGGGTTTGTTTTTTTTTTTGGGGGTTTTTTTTTTTTTTTTTTGGGGGGGGGGGGTGGGGTGTTCCATTTGCTGAATTCATTTCCTTCCAAAAGAAGATGTGTTTTCCTCCTCAAGAATTGAAATGTGAAATCTGATTCTATAAACAGAAGTAGAATGGTAAGAAATCTGAATGGGAAGATGCAAGAGATGTGAAACGACTAAGCTGGATCAGAGTCAGTGGTCAATACTGGCACGTGAGGGGGAGGTACAAGAAACCGTGCTGCAAATAATTTTGTTAAAAGTGCAGTAAACACCCCAGTAAAGATTTATCTTTCAAATTGTCTATTCAAAAGGGGTTACAAAAAGGAGTAGTAACCCTAGCTGACTTATCTACAAGTTAGCCCTTTTGGAATGGGATTTTAGTCCATGTGAAGGCATCCACCCGTCTTCAGTCAGTTGAGTGGAGCTGTCATGTGTGCATTTCCATGGACCAGCGCTGGGAGCTTAGGTCCCTGCCTCACAACAGAGGCATCTGAACAAAGTCACTTAACTCTAGATGTCTTCATCTATACGCTGAATCACGCCTTTAATGTCAAACATGGAACACAGTTTACATTTTGTTTCTGAATGTAATTTACAGCTACAGTCAAAAGCAGAGAGAGGAACATGAGCGCTAGGAAGGCAAAATTTGCTCCATGTTAAGAAGCTTACTAAAAGGTGATGTAATATACCTATTGTAATATAGTCTGGATATCTCATACAAGAATGGAGAAACAGAAACATTATCTGAAGAGAAAGTGAAAGTTAGGATTCTTTTTGGGCTGCAACCAAAAATACATCTTTGGCCATAATGACTGGAAAAATAAGTACTCTTTATAGAGCTGATGACAAGAACCAAAAAGGAAATGAAATTGAATTATTTTAATACTAAGGAGTGAAGTATCTGAGGACAGATAAATCAAATAGAATAAACTTATTTTAAAAAAAAAAAGAAACAAACCCATGTACAGTGCTTTCATAGGAATGTCTACTTAGTATCTATTTTATCAACTGTAGTGCATAGTTGTGTACTCTCTTGTCTTATGTATTCGTTCTGAGCGCAGTGACAGTGAATAAGACTTGGGACCAGTAATGACTTAGGGTGTTGTATTGTCCCTCCATTTTACGGTTGAGGGAAGTGAGGTGTTTTTGTTCAATAAGGAAGTGTAATGACTTATTCAGTGTTATACAGCAAATTATCAGCTTTTCCCTTTCCTGCTGTAATGATAACAGCTGAACTAACAAGATAACGTGAGGAGAAGTTTCTTAATTGAGGTAGAGGTCTGGATGCTACAAGAAAGTGGAATGGTGTTCAAATGGTTCAGGATATTTTTTTCTGCATGTTCTCAGTGTCATTTTATACTGGGATCCAAGTACTCCCGTGTCCTATTACTGCATTTTATTATGGATTCAACTAAAAAAGACTTGTGATATGTTCTCTCAAACTTCTTTTAAGATAAATCTAATTGAAGATATTTTTAGTATATTTCTTTTAAAAAAATAACCTCTCCCTTTCTTCTTGGAGGTAGGAGAACTCTAGTTTGTTGGGAGTATCTTTTTAAAAGCCTAACTGTTCCAGTGAACTCGGCATCTTCATTCCTCTCCCCATTATTGTTATGAACTGCTGCATGCCTGAACGCATTGGGAAGTCTGGCTGCAGTTCTCTAAGGGTGAAGGCTACATGCCTGAGCTCTTTCAAAACTATGACCCCACATGCTAGTACTTATTTCTTGAAAATTTGACTAAATTTTTCATTATAGATATTTTCAGGAGACTTTTGCATGGGTTCCTATGATCTCATTCTTTGATTTTTAGAAAGAAAAGAAGGAAAAATTGAAGATTGTAATGTTCTACAACTATGCAAATACTCAGCTTTTGCAATAGCAAATCAAGACTCTGATTTTACTTCTTCATTTGGGTGCAGTAAGGATAGGCAGCTGTTTCTGTAAGGTTTGTAAAAACCACATTATTTGCTGTGGAAAAAAAGCTGTTTGTGTAGTAAACCAAAATGAATTATGGAAGTTTGTTTCATGGTTGGATTTTTTTGAGTGTCCAATAATCTGCAAGTTTACTAGGCATTCCTCCCTGTTTAGTTGAATACTAAATTTTTCTGCAATGTACTTTTACCAGGGTCAAACTGGACTCTTGCTTAATATCCTGGACGTGAAAAGATATCTGTCTTAATAACCCCGTAGGCATTTCATAATTTAGAGGCCTTTGCTTCGTTCTTGTATTTCAATTGAAATTAGCTGAGGGATGAGAAAATGCGATGGATAGGCGCACAGCCATAAGAAGCTCAATTAAAAATTGGCCTTTGTAAACATCTCTTTCAAACAATTGTAAGTAACTAGTCAGACCCTTGGGTTTTGTTTTTATGCACGTCAAAGTGCTTGAAAAACATACTCATGCCGGGAAAGGGGTAATGAACTGCTGTGAGCTCAGTTAGTCTTGCTTCAGTGCAGATACCAGGATTAACAGAAGGATAGGAGGGCAAAGCATTATTCAATTTAAGGACAGATGGGGAAGGAGAGCAAGCAGACTTGGCACACAATTCTGCTTTCCTCTCCGCTGGCTGGAGTATTCCATGTTTGCCTGATGTCTGTCAGTTCTCTTCTTTACTATAGTTTCTTCTAATTAGTTGGTGAATCAGATGAATTGGTCTTGAGTTCTGCTTCAGTTATTCCTAGAAGCTCTTGTTAAAAGCTAGCGCTGCCTCTCATTTCTCTGGCTGTTTTAAGGGAGGAATTACCCAGCAGCTAGCAGTTCATCAGTTTCTCATGAAAATTTTTTAGAATGCTTAAATACCATTTAGTCCTGGTAAAATGCTAGTAAGCTTGTTGCTTTGTGTTGTACGAACTTGATACAAAA
Source organism: Chionis minor (assembly GCA_013398295.1). Taxonomy (NCBI): domain Eukaryota; kingdom Metazoa; phylum Chordata; class Aves; order Charadriiformes; family Chionidae; genus Chionis; species Chionis minor. The sequence goes on from VZSF01006476.1 coordinate 335,790, forward strand.
GTTTTTCCATTACCAGTTCAATTTCAGATGGCTTCACAGACTCTTTTTCCCTAAAGAGAGTCTAATGTGAAAACCTCCTTGAATTCCCACACAGTGGAATCCACTGCTGTCAGTTAGGGAGAAGTACAAATGAAAAAAACCTAAGGTTGTAGCAAATCAACTTAATTAATTTTATGCCTCAGTGTTCAGAGAAGGATGTCTAGAGCAATTTCTTGTTCTCCACTTTGAGTAGGATACAGACTTCTCACTTTTGGTGGATGGATTTTAACATGCTAGCATTTCTCCTTCTTGTGTGTTATCTTTGTTTGCACATATTTTCCCTTTTAAGATGTCTTTATACTTAATTTATTTTAATCTGTTCTTAAATTGCTTAGCTGGCTTTGAGAAGAGTATTTTAGTTGCTTTTGATTTGCTGATAAACGTTTACATGGAATCTGCTTTGTCAGTGTTGTTAAATTGTTTCTGTGGTGCCTTCAATGGGTTTACTCTTTTAGATGCTTTGCTTAATTATTTTCCATTAGTGTTAAGTATTTATCCCACTTAAAGCTAAATATGATAGTTGTTTTTTGTTTTCTTCCCTATTAGCTCAATCAGGTTGAATTTGAGAGCTTATCTCTGGCTTCTCAATATTTACACTGTGGACTAGTTTGTCGTTCTAGTAGGAACAAAACCCTTAACTTGCTCCTCCTGTGGAAATATGTGATTAGACACTTTACAAAAAGTTAAGAGTATTTAAATAGATATTCTTTGTTATACCTAGTGTGACATTTATCCATCATGTAAAAATAACTACAGATTCCCCTTATTTCTGCCCTTTCTACCTCTCATCGCAATGTGGTTAAGGGTCATTATTATGGATTGATGGTCAGTAGTCTAGCCTTTATTATGATTATCTCTTTATACATGAGCTTCATCTCACAGAAAGTCTGGATATGCGTTTACAGAGTTAAATATATTTATATTATTTCACTCTCTCCACTTTTGTCCTTTCCTAATTCTGTTATAGCTGTACAGTGCCTACATCAGCATAACTAGTTTTCTTATTCTGATTTAGATACTTTATCAATCGTATAATCATATTACTTTGAATATTTTCTTCTCACACACTTTGAGAACTACATTCTATCCACGTCCACATTTAAAGCTAGACAGTCTAGTTTTTACATTGGATTCTTGAACTTGCATTTCTGTAGGAACCCTTGCACCCTTGTTCTTTGGCTGTTGTCTTTCTTGGTTTTTCTTTTTTTTTAAAACTTTGCTTGGTTGAAATGCTGTTTGGTTAGACAGAGCTTTGCTATTTCCTGTCAAACGTCATTAACAATTTTAATGCTTTATTTCCAAGAATACAGAGTTTTAATGATTACATCCCTAATTGATGTGTCATCCTGAACTGTGCATGCCTTTGCACCTGCCAACTTTCTGCTGATTTTAAAGAGTTTTCATCTTCCTTTTAAGCTTATATACCAGCACCCTATTTTTGTTTTATTTTAGGTAGAGTTTGTACATCCCATTCCAAAAGCCTTTCCGCAGTCTAGTAAAACTGAGCCCTTTCTCCCTGCATCACTGTCTCAGCTACTTACTGAAATGCTACTTTGCTGTCTGAACCTGCGCCTTGGTACTAGGATCGTTTCAAAGATGTAGCCATGGAGATAGTCCTGTAGTCGGGTGGCTAAAAAGCTAATCTTGTCTCCAAGCACTTTGAAAATTCCTTTATAGGTTGTTATTTTTATCGTAAATGGCTCCTTCTCAGTTTTCTCCAAGAAGTGCTCTGGATGCCTCCTGGGTATCACAAAACCAACTCTCTTTGCATTTAGTAATCAGAATACCCGATGTCAAGATTATGTATATTGTTTTGAGACTCAGCTCTTTACATATGTAAGCGTTAAACGACACACTTTAATGAAATACTGGCAGTGAAATCTGAAGTGTTATGAAATTAGCTTAATTTTAAGATTGGTTACAGGCAAGAAATTTAGACCAGACTAATCTTAAAATTTGATAATGCTTATAAGCATGTATGGAAAACAGCCTGACATATAATCAATGTAAAATAAATGTTTTATTTTCTGAAACTAGTAAAAGCTCTTTTGTTTAGAGTACCTTCTTCTCTTTCTTTGCATCTGAAGTTAATACAGAGCTAAAGAAAATGGGAATTCATAGAGGTTATAATCTTGAATCTGTAAGGTACATTCATTTAATAAAACTCTATAGGGAGTTACACACTGTGCTGTTTAGATGTTCACTACTGTAAGAAGTTATGCTTTCCAAAAAGGTATTTTATGTCTCCTTACCCTTTGGTAAACTGAGAGCTTGGGAAGCTAAATCAGCTCAGTGTTTGTGCCCTTCTATAGGCTCAGTATTGTATATTTCAACCATCTTTTATTTCTAGGCCAAACACTACAGCCAGGGAGACATAAAGTGCATGCAGATGATAACGATAGTCTTCACTGTCTTTTCAGGATGGTTGAACTGTATAAACTTTGGGTTTATTCGTTGCTCCGTCAGTCAGAGCTACAGTGTTGGCTGTTACATTATGTTCATAGACCCTGAGAAAGCTGGGTTCTCAACCAAATATGATCTATACAGGGCTGATATTTCAATAAGACTTGTGGATGACAATTAATAACATGGATTTATGGATGTGGTGCAGTATTACAATGGTGAAACTTTAATGAGCATGTTTACAAGGTCCTTTGAGTTTTAATATAGTGGTTTTCATTAAGTTTATTTATAATCTATAGGTTTTACTGGCTATACTTAAATCTAGTCTATAAGGATTTTGAAGGTTTATAGCAAACTTAAAGAGATATAAAAAGTTAAGTAACTTTATCCAGTGAGTGTGTTTATCCAAATATGTCATCAAACTTCTCAATTTCCTTTTTAGAAGGCCAGTTAGGGACAGACTGACTCATTCTCCTGTCTGACAGAACGCAAAGACATCCAGAGTTTAGCTGGCAAGACTATTGAAAAAAAGGGAGAATTTTAGGATTTCAGCTTCTCAGTTCCCCAGTTGGATGCGAGATAAAATTTTCAAATGAGAAACATGTGAAATCTTGTCTAAACATCTGAATGAGCAATGTCCCAATTTCCTGGTGACTTAAGCGCAAATCGTAGGATCTGAACATTCCTAAAAGTCATCTTAGTAGTCATAAATTTATACGTCAGAATAAAGTTTACAGTGCTAAAAATTTTCTGATAACCCTAAAATTCTTAGCATACAAGTGAAATTGAAGGGAGAGGAGGGCGCAGAGTCTCCATCTCTGCTAGGCTTTATTTCCTTTTCCACAGGATTGTCTGGTTTTGTTCAGGTGTTTTCCCAGGTTATGAGGAGGAAGGAGGCTGGCATGGCATGTAAGGAAGTGCAAGTGAGATGATGCACGCTTTTTTCATACGTGTATATAATGCTCAGAGATCTTGTTGCTGGGCATAAAACGTGTTGAAGCTCATAGCATGCCATGGGAAGCTTGGTTATGAGTTTAGACCGCAGGTCTTGATAACTGATGTCTGACCTGTGTTCTCTGTTCTCATGGCCATTTTTCTCTTGTCTGTTCTTACGATATGAAACTAATTATAGCACATATAAGTCTTAAAATTTTCTGCCACGAGAAAGATCTTAACTTCATTGAGATTTCTCCTCCTCCGCACTTGAACAGGGGTATAACTTTTCCCATAGCAATGATTTGTTCTGGAAAATTATGATAGTGTCAAACTTTGTATCTCAGAGAACAATTTATAGCTCTTTCTCTCTGTCTGATGTGTGTTTTCTTTTCAAACTCTAGTTACAAGGTCCTGTGCCAATTTCTCCCTCTCTCACAGCCCCACCCTGCAATGAATCAGAAGTGCACCGTGTCTTTTTTTGGTCACAGGTCTTGGTGCAGTCATCCGCTTCTATTGTTGCTTATGATTAGACTAGTTATGCTGTGCTGCGCATGGGGCAGCGCACTCGGTCTTATTTGGAAGTGTAAATTGGTGACTAGAGCGAGTGCCCTATTGCTGAGGACAGTGCCTCACCATGAGCATATTTGGCCAGTGTTTCATCATCTGTGCTGGTCACTGGTTAGGTTCCAAACAGGCTATATGGAGTTGGTGTTGATTTACAAGAGCCATAAATATTATGAGGCTTGCCATCTTAGAAAGATCATCTTTCCCTTTGAGCTCTGACACTACAGTTAAAAGCGCTGACCAGAGCTACCACCAGGGTGGTTTTCCATGGTCATCCCTTTCAGAAGAATTTATGCCCCACTAATGAGGGGAGGGAGGGTAGCAGTGAAGGAGAACATCGTTTGAGTAAGGTTTTCCATTGTGTCCTCCCCGGCCTCAAAGTACACAATGATGGTATTGGTTGGAAATCATACCTGGAGCAGCCAACAGGCATCTTAACGTGCTCAGAATTTTAAAAAAAAGTAAACGTGAGCCTTGCTTCTCTCTGTCATTCCACCAACGTGAGCGAAGTTGTATGAGAAATGGTTGTCACCTAGATCATGCATCTGCTTGCTGATAACAGTAGGTGGAATAATTCAGAATTGCACCACAGATTTAGAGAATTTCTCAGTTATGTTAACACTGAGTTGAAAGCCCTGTTTCCGTTTGTGTTTAGTCTTAATCTTTGTTTTGAATAAACGTAATGAAACCTTATTTAACAGTTTTGGCTTTTTTAATCCCTTTGTTAACCTGGATTTTATTAATTTATTTGCTTTAAGATGAAGTATTTTAACCTTCTATCATGCACAAAAACTGTTGTAGAAATCTTTGAATTCTCGAATTTTGACAAGGGTTTGATTTCACAACATCTGTTGAAAGTTATGTAGTGCAATGGTACATAGTTTTTCATATACGAGCATGAGGTAATTAATCTGTGTACATCACTTCCTTGAGTCTGTCTTCGTGCCTCAGTGGTATTATTAGTGGGACTGTCCCATTGGGGTGTAATGTAGAATAAGAATGCTAATGTTTTGCTTGTGGCGGGTCTCTTATTCACCTATAGATACCCATGAAAAAGGTCAAATGTACAGAGATCTGGCATCCATTTCACAACTTGCAAGACATAGTCTCAGGCATATGTAATATATATAACTCATTGCCAGAAAGCTAAAAGGAAATGATTGCATTTGAGTACAATGCAATCTACAACAATAGTTCAGTGTGCATGAAATTAAAAACTGCTGGTAACACATGTAGAATAAATAAGTTGACAGAGTTTATTTTTGCTGTAGCTTTCTGTAGATAAGATCTTTAGTCTTATAATATTTAATTGGCTTCATTAAGAAAAACAGCAAATAATAATTATACCCACTGCTACAGAATATTGAATTTTCCAGAGCCGGGAATGCATTATATTGTTATTCCAATGTGTGAATGTGTCACTATTAAAGTACAGCAATCTTACGCTGACAACATACTAACACACTTCACCTTTTAGCTGAGATGGTTCCTTCTCTCCTTGATGTCCTGCCCCAGTTTTAAAGCATTGCTCACTTGACCTGCTGCGTGTAGCAATTACTTTCATCTGACACTTTGAAAATAACAAAACAAACCACTTAACCTAGAGTGCTCCGTTTCATGAAATCGCATTTCTTACCTACTCAGTACCTGAGCAGTATTATAACATGATATGATTTAATTTTGGCACATTTTTAGTGTGATGGTTAGCCCGTGTAGTAACATTGCGCGAGAGAGTCAGAGTGCGGTGTAAAGGACGCAGGAGGAGATACACAGCCTTAATGCAGTAATGAGAGTGCGTCCAGTGAAGAGACGTAGAGGGGTGACAAGCAGTATGAGTTTGTTACCCCAGTTTTTAGAACTGAGGTATTAGAGAATCTTAGGGATGAAACTAAAGGCAGGGGGATAAAAGACTCAGTTTCCTTCTAGTCTCATGGGATTGGGGATGATGGCAGGTTGCTCACAAATGGCAAGATTTGTTGTTGTGGTGGTGGTTGGAGTAAACTTGAGTCATCAGCATAGATACGATGGCTAAAGCCAGCCATCCAGAGGAGAAGCACAGAGAGTGAATGGATAAAAGGAAAACCTAAAGAATAAGACCTGTGGGGTCCTATAGACAGAGCAGAGGTGGACAATGAAAAGTTTCCAACTCGGATTATGCTGTGGAGGCACTTGGAGAAATGAGTCTAGCTGGAGTCACAGAAACTCTGTGTGGGTAAGATGGCAAGAAAGTGCTTAAAACTCATTTGTGTCCAAGGCAGGCAAAAGATCAAGGACAGGGAATATGGATTAGATTCAGAGGTTTGCCAGAAGGGAAGTTACTGAGCCTTTAATGAAAGCAGTTTCAGTTGAGTATAGGGCAGAAGCCAGACCAGAATGATGCCTACAATGAAACTGAGGGAAAGGGTCTCCTGGTGAGGCTGGCGAAGACTGCATCAGGAGCCCAGGCAGCCAACGGAATCGCTGTCCCATGGAGATCTTCAATAGTCAGCTGGGCAGGGGTCTGAGCAACCTGATCTGACTGTGAAGTTAGCCCTGCACTAGCAGGTTGTGCTGGAGACCTCCAGAAACCCTTTCCAGCCTGTATCGCTCAACAGGACATTGTATTAACTGCCCGACCTTGAGGGAGGCAGCAGTTGGAGCAACAACCACAGTGTTTTATGGTGTTCTGATAGATGAGAAAGACCACAGTTGTGAGACTTCTGTGGGTCAGGTTCTGCTTTTTATACTTGGTGAATGCTGATTCTTCAGTGAAAAGGCCCTTTACTTGATGTTTTAAGAAGAAATGTCTGATACAGTGGTATCGAGTTTGGTTGGCTGGCTTAGATTTTTTTCACTTGCTTAGAGCATAAGGAGTAAGTTTCCTTTTAGGAAACGTTAGGATTATCTTATATGTAAGCAATTGTGTTTTCTTCTTTGGACTGTGTTCTCTATATGACCTTTTTGAGTGTGAATTCGGAGCTAAAGCAAAACCTTATGATGGCTTTCCTCTCTGTAGAAAAAAAAAAAACACCCTTCATCTTAGTAGATTTAAACTAATTTAAACTTTAAAGATCCTATTAATTGCTGCTACAGCAACCTGCAAAGTTTTGTGCTAATATTTGAATTCATGTGAGCAACATTTATCATAACTGCCTTTAAAAATCTATTACAGTTTGCTTATGAGCAAACTGCTGTTTTTTCCTGTCCTGTTGAACAACATTCACTTATTTAATGAGTGTATGTGCATAATGAATTACTCTTCATGAACTATACTCTTTGTATAGTTGAGAGTCTATATAGTATATAGAAAGTTTGAAGATGGGACACATTTATACATTGGCAGCTTTCTTCCTTTCCTCCAATTTAACCCTTGTTACCCCATTGTACCTGTGACACCTTCATTTCCTCTCACTATTCAGAAAAGAGGAATAACTGCTTATATAGTATTTAAAACTCTTTGAGATTTGCAGAGGAAAAGGGCTAACCATTTTACTATTTTACTCTTTTGTTTCTTTGTGGTTTGTGTGTGTGAGAGTAATATGTAAACATCTAAATACTGGGATGCATATGACATGGTTTCAAAAGGGAAACGTGCACATTTGGAAAACCTTATGGTTTCATATTTTAGCTTTGTAAAATGTTTTCTGAAATAGCAGCTTATGTTATTTAATTGTACTGCAAAAGTATGGAATGTGGATAAATAGATTTGGACAAGTAGGTACAGTAGAATCTGCGTTTGAATCTAAAGTATTCTTCCCAGTCCTTTATGCTGCCCTCCATCCCCCAACCCCATGAAATGCAAGAGCTTCAAGACAAGCTCAATAGTTTTCATGCTGTGGTTCTTTAGGTGCACCTAGTAGTCTCCGTATCTAGCTTCTGGAGTCTTTTTACATTCCTGTGAGTTCGGGTGCTGCTACTTCTTTAGGCTCCAGCAATACAATAAAATTTTCCATTCTAGATTCATGTAGTTTGCCTTTGTGTTTCTGTCTGACCTGCACACATACAGAGTACAATTCATGCTGAAATGCAGGAAAGACCCATCTGGTTGTTGCCCATCGCCCTCCTTTTCTCCACAAAACCGTTCCTTTTCTGATAGGTGTTTTTTAGTGGTTCCATGCTTTAAAAGTGCATATGACTGAAGATGAATAAATATGATGATAGCAGCATGATTTTATCACTCTTACTGGTAAATGTCTGTTGCTAAGTGTTGAGACTCTTTTCAGTTTGGAAGACCAATCTTTCTCTCTGAACTAGAGAGACTTAAGAAAGATTATGGAGGATTAGTTTTGGCTGACAATAAGAAAAATGCTTAAAATGCCCAAAGGGCTAACATTAAATGCTAATCCAGTTCTAGAAGGCTGTCACTAGTCCTGTCATAAGCTTAAACTCCCAAATTTGACAATGTACAATTACTGAGGCCAAACTTAGACTTGTTGCCTTGCTATGAAGTCACAGTGGTTCTGGAATGATTAAGGTGAAGGGTTTTTACTGAGTCAGTGAAGACTGCTAATATTTTGCATTATCCAAACATGTTTTTTAACTCCTTTAATGAGAAATGTCATGTATAGAGAGAGTAAGGCAGCAGAAAGGCCCTAGAGATGGATGTTTGACTAGTTTTTGTAAAACATGATCATCTGATAAATTAGTTCATCACTGAAATTTTCATTTAAGAATTCTTCAGTTCTGTACTTCCTGAATGCATACGTAAGAAGGAGGAAATGTTTTCCCTTCTCCTTATTTGAAAATATATTCACTCCTATGTAAGAGTTGTTTCTTTTTTCTTGTTGTCAAAAGCAGTTTCCAGTGCATCAGCATCACTGTCCCATAACATCTATGCTTTTTTCATTTTGATCACATAATCACATATTATTCATGTCCCTTGTTTGGCTTGCATGCATTCTATACTCTTCAAGGATATCTTTAGCATATACTGTAGCGTCGCTCTTTGATAAAAGCAAGACACTTTTTTGATTAATTGAATGGAAGTTCAGGATTTTACTTTGAATCTGAAATACTCATAGAAATGTTATGTACACACTTAGAAGAGTGTTGCTTCTGACTGAAAAAAGAAGAAAGTTCACTGATGAATATTTAATGCTTTTCTGATTTTTTTTTTTCCAGTGATTTGGGGGGAAGCAAAAATTCATTTGTTATTGCTTTATATGTGAAACATTTCGTAGAGTTCTATTTGTTCTTAAGCAAAATGCAAAATTCACATCCTGAGAAGATTTAAAACTAAGGTCATTGAAGTGGAAGAAAAGGTCACTTTGCTGCATATGGGTGTGTGTTCTGAATGTCAGGTCAGGCAGGCTAATGTAGAATGAGCTGTGTCTTAACTTGCTGAGCAGTTTTTTTTGCTTGTAGGGGTTTTTCTGGTTTGTGTGTGTGTTTGTTTTTGTGTGTGTTTGGGTTTTTTTTTTTTTTTTGGGGGGGGGTTTTTTGTTGTTTTTGGTTGGGGTTTTTTTTTGTTTGGGGTGGGTTTTGTTGTTGTTGTTGGTTGGGTTTTTTTTGTTATGGCAGGCAATTGTGTGGAGATCTTGATGGCGACATTACTTGGCAAACATTTTGGAATCAGCTCAATGTGTGACATCACACCCCCTTAAGGTTTTCCACATAAAATACGTCCTCCAAAGAAAATACGAAAATTGAGACTTAATCTGAAATCTATTATTACATCCTCTAAGGTCTCATTAGGCACCTCAGTATTTCTGCTCCCTGCTCCCCCCCCTTTTCCAGGAAGGTAGACTAAATGTTGCTGATAATAGTGGTAAATGTTTCACAGTCTTCTTGGGGGAATATGGAGGCGGGTCAGGGAAGAGAGTTTTAATCCTATGTCTACCCTGGTTTCACAAGAAAAAAAAATACAAGGACTCTGATGCTTAGTCTTCTGTGCATCTTTTCATACTGTGTAAGCACATGTGTCTGATGTAACATTTTGCCACTTTTAGCAACTGTAGTTGTTTAGCTCTGTCTCTAACAGATGAGTGTCTCATAGTTTTTGAGAAAGAGACAACACAGATGAAAACTTCCATTCATCTCGGGTTTTGGTTCCTGATGTGATGATGCTTCACAAAAACAGTTCTTAGAGAAAAAAGTCAGTTCTGTGCCGTGTGGGGGGGGGACTTTGTATGTGCTTTTCTGTGTGTGCCTGTGCTTGCCTGTATCTGTATACGTTTCTCTGAGAATCAAAGGGGATTTTTTTTCCCAGCTGCTTTAATTGCAATCCATGAATAAGGCTGCGTACTCAGTGGGAAGCATACGTGCTATCTTTGATAGACCTGCAGGAGAGAGGTGTAGTGCGAAGGGTAAATACTGCCAAAATATGTGGAACATGATGTTACACAGGCAAAGCAGAGGAAGAATTATCTGTGCATTATGTGAGTTCAGAATAGGCTTGACGTTCTCACACCCAAACATTTCCATCTGGAAGCTGTTCCTAAGCGAAAGGAAACAGAGACAATATTCTCCTATCTTCTGGAGTAGCTATCCAGGGAATAGGAAATGTTCTTCGATAATTTTTTTTTTCCGTAGGATGTGTCCAGTTTTACTGCAGATTCAGGGAAGCCACGGTTAAAGTGGCTTTTTTAAAGTCAGTAAATTACATTAAATTCTTCTTAATCCTTCTGAGAATCGGTAGTGAAACCCTCACACTGTGCTTAAACAAGCTGTAGCGCTTTTAGGTTACACTTAAAAATAACGTTGGATTTATGGTTTTTATGCCAATCCTGATATGAGAACATTATGGCATTCTTATTTTCAAAGCTTTCTGTAAATTATCCTCTGCCTTTGCCTTTGCTTCCTCTCTCTGTATTTCTATGGTCTGTCTAAACACCTTCTACTTTTCCTCATGTCTTTTTCTTCTGCCATCAAAGGCTGCATGCCTGATTTCGTATTCTGTTACATACTACCCTGTATGCTGAGCAGCTTAAACATGCTGAAAGATTCACCTGCTTCATGTTGGCTGTAACTTTACCTATTCACATCTCTCCATGTATTCTCTGTAGTGTAACGTACCTGTCATCCTGCCACAGTGCAGATGAATCTGCTAACTGTGACTTACCTCGTGTGCTGATGGAGATGTAGACATTACTGTTATTCATGTTTTCACATCTGAACTCTCAAAATACAACTCGGCAAATATTTCTGATTCTTAGCGGATGCAGAATAAGAAGGTGGACAGATCCATAGATGTAATTCGTACTACTATGGCAAGAGGTATCCTTACCTTTCACGTTCTTGTTCCAGTAAGTTTGTAAACTCATCGCTTTTTTCCATGTATTTGCTGTGCTTCCTCTTTTCTTCTTCTAGTTCATACAGTGTCTGTCTGTGTGATTTTTCTACCATTAGAAGTTGCTCCAGCATTCGTCTGTGAGTTTCTTTCTGTTTCTCTACAACTTTATCAAGCTACAAGAAAAAAGCAAATACTCCTGAAGTCTTTGGAAACTATTACTTGCTCAGGCTTTCGTTAATGAAAGATTTTTAGAGAGGCTTAATAATACAAAATGCATGTAATGGTCAGGTCCTTTGGTATCTGTTTGGAAAGGGTTATTTAGTTCTGTCAGTCTAATTCTGACAAATTAAAAAAATAAGGTACTGTTTTACAGGATCCTCAGCCACCTTCTGTTCCTCCTCCTGCCATGACTGATCCTCAACAGCTACTAATGAACAGTTACTGTTCCCAGGGCTGTGCTTTTCTCATTGATCATTGTGGTAGAGAAACAGATGTCTTGGCAGAAGAAGCCTTTGCTTCACACAGAAGTAGACTGACTTTTGGTTGAATAGAAATACGTACGCCTCGTATGTAGCTGCATAGGAAATGAGAGCATTGAATTGTCTCTGTAAGGTAGATAGGTAGATCAAAAAGCACTCTGGTTTCACAGTAAATGCGTGACAGAACCAAGAGTGGAAAACAATCCTGTCTCCTGTGCTTACTTTGAGCATGGTTCTGGGTTTCTGGAATAAGCACAAGCTAAATTTTGAATTGGTTGGAAGTATTTTTATTTAACAGTGGCATTTCCTGTTTCGTTCCTCAAATTTCACACAGTGTAAAGGGGTTTGCCTTGCAGGTGGCACCTTTGTAGCATGCTCTGAACATCAGATTCCCTCCCCCTCCCCAAGGATTTCTTCTGAGCTCCTAAATATTATTATATAGTAATATTTTAATTTAAATGGTCTGTTTTAGGTTTCGGTAATAATTTTTAGGTTTTTTTCAAAACCACAGAGGTATTGGCATACCTGTTCACTGGACTTATGCTGTTAAACAAAATGATTTCCACAAACTGAGAGAAAATTATTATTATGAGGATTCTCTTACAATTTTGAATTCAGTATGTGGTGGAGTTATGCAAGCATGTGTGTACGAAACCAGAAGGGGTTTTTCTCCTCCATTACTGATCTAGCTGGAGTTTGAGGAATGCTCACTGGAGGCCACCTGAAGACCTGGGAAGAGTCTGTATTGGCGAGAATCTTTGTTCCCTGCTCGTTCCCTTTCCCCTGTGGAGGTTGCCTCAGGTCAACACAGGAATCCTCGTATCTTTTTTGGAAAAGAAAAATTTTGAGCTCAAAGCCCAGTACCTCCTTTTAACCACAGTCTATTCTAGTAGGTCAAGCTGCTTTGCCGTGCTTCATTCTATTAATAGGAAAGAATTCACAAATGGGCAGTGTGGGAGGTTCTGGTTCTCCAATGTTTTCCCTACAAGGAATTTCATGTGCCACAAGAAACACTTCAGATTCTTGGGGTCACTGCTTTTTTTGGACAATTTAATTCCAAGGACTATGATTAATTATCTTTTCCTCATGTTTATTCACAGTTTGGCCAATGGAAGCAATGCTAGGAAGAGCTGAAATGCCTAAAACTGAGTTTCTTGAATGAGTGAGAATGTCCTCAATTTCTACATGGTCTGCCAAGTCTCCTCCTGCTTACCTCAGCTTCTTTTTAAGCTTTCTATATTCTACGTTTCTTCTAAGTCATTGTTAACTTTTTTTGGTGACGCTGGTATGAATAACGAAAAAGAAAGTATTGACAAGACTTTGAAGATGTTTTGAGTCCAAAATATTCCAACAGAAATGTGGACCATTTTGAAAATTGCCCGATCTTTCTGCTATGACTTTAGAGAGTGTCTTCTCTGTTCCAACATAGCTGAGCTCGTTTCATGAATGATCAAAAAAAATGTAAAAAACCCTATAACTGTCCTTTTTGCCTGTTTTGTGGTGCTCTTACAGGAGGTTGTGAAGCGTTTTTTTTTGTCTTGTTCACTCATAAGTTATACACTTTTACACCAGTGATGTCAATGCTTTCTGGAATCATGATCCGGAAAGCAAGAGCTCTCGTGGGAAAACATTTCTTACCTAAACCCTTGCATAAGCAAGCTTTCTCAGTAAGCAAGTGCTGCCTTATTCAGTAATCTTCTGGCTGTGTTTTCTATGTCTTTTACAGAGGTTGAAAACTTAGTTGGCTTAAAAGGTCAGGTTGAAGAAAACTGGCCATTTTGAATTTCTTCACACTCTCCCTTCTTCCACCAGAAGAGGAAATTTCAAAATTTAGAATCTTTTGTTTGGCTACTGGCTTACCAGAATGAGATAATTTTCAGTGTGTTTTGTCAACTTTCTCGCCCTCCAAGATTCTGGAGGGTTCTTTTGGAACAGCCATTGCACAGATGCATGAAGCACCATAAACTGAGTTTCTGATCCTTGCCTTTTTAAAGGTCACCCTGTCAGGTGAATATATGCTGTTCTCAGAAGGCAACCTGCCTCCTGTTTCTGATAAAGTCCTGATGCGGTGCCGTTTGCAACTGTGGCCCTGTCTTACTTACACTGACAGGAACCGGGCATCAGCCTCGCGTGGTAGTTCTTGCTGCTCTCAGCCCTCAGTGCAGCGTCAGGTGGTGAAGATGGCAAAGGTGTGAACTTCTCATTTCTTTTGGCAGGCCGTCTGCATGGATGGGGTTAATAAAATGATGCCAGTTGTATGGATTGGACCACTGCTTCGAAAGTATATGTAAGAATCTGAGGGGATGTGTAAATTGGTATCATAAGAAAACAATGAAACTTGTGGCTACGAGCTGATCATAAATCAAATGACTCCTGTTTCCAAACATATAAATGCCTGATGGAGATGAGGGTTAGTCATCAACATAAGCAACGTTAACCAAATGGAAAGTAGTCCTGCTTCTGTACTGTTGGGTGCGAATGGTGTGGGACCTGCCCGGAGGTGTTTTATGGGCTCAGTATATTTTGTTTGCTGTAGAGTATTTGTTGAATGGCTATGAGAGGTTAATTCAAGTGGTAATCCAAGCAGCAAATATGCAAGAAGAAAGGTATTAGCTCCACATTTTTATTTTGCAGTTCTGAGTGAGCAATGCTGGTGCCTTTTACTTTGCAGTTGTGTTTTGGTCAGTGTTGAGATTAGCAGATTTGGAATGGGAGAGGTGTGTATTCAAGGCAGGGAGGGGAAGCAAGGTCTTTGAAAGTAGGTAAAAGAACAGTAGTGTCCTGGGGAGACCTGCTTACATGAAAGAGTAAGAGAGGAGTAAATAAGCTGCTGCCTCAAAGCTGTTTTCATGTTGCAGTTTTCTCCTGTAGCTCAGGTTAGAAGATACATTTAGGTTTTCTTTTCAAGAGCGCTGTCAAATCAGTTCTACCATGAGCATTCGCAGCTGGCACGTGGCTGTTGTGTGGGACCAAGGTGGAGAGCGAGAGCTTGGGATTCCACTTGGGAGAGAAGGGAAGAGGTGCTGGGGCTGCCTCCTGGGTATGGGTGGGTGATGAGAAGAGAATTGGGGAGCCAGCAGATCCTACATCACAATTAATGCAAACACCTGAGATGGGCATGTAAGCTGCATAATGGGTACGGGCATTTGCCCTGGCGACACTTGTGCGTGTTTTTGTGCAGCGTGCCTCTCCCTCCCTGCAGGACCAAGCAGAGCGGAGTCTGGTACGGAGTTGCTGCACTTCTGTGTGTTTTGCTTGGACGCTCTGTTGTGTCCCTCTGCGAGACAAGGGCACTTCCCTGAGGAGCGAATTTGACTCTTGCATTTTCCCTGTGAGATCTTGTGGCTGACTCCCACGTATCCAACAGAGAAGAGACAGGAGTCGTGTGAACCCCTGTTAGTGTGAGATCCTCTCACAGGAGCGGTCTCCAGCAGCCCCTGATTCCTCGAATTACTCTGTCCAAATGCTAAATCTGCGCATGGAGAAATATCCATTTATATGTACGCATACACGTTTACTCAGCATATACAGTTCTTGGCTACAAACCGCAGAGGACTAATATGCAGCAGTATAAATGTCTTCTGTTGAAAATTAAAGTGATAAAATCTTTATTAAGTGATTTGTTGTTTTGTTCTTGCTAACCATATGGGCTTTTTGCTGGAATTAATACTTGAACATACTGTACAATACAATGGAAAATAAGAGGCATGGTCTTACGTAACTGTGAATAGTTCAGCAAGCTAAAAATTCATGGGAATTTAATTGTTTAAATACATTTTGTCACCAATTCGTGTCTGAAGTTGAACTAGGATGGTGTGTCTCATATCCATTACATTGGAACCAAACTTTTCGTCTTACTCTTTTTAGACTGTTTGGTGCTTGAGACTGTGCCAGAATACAATCCAGGCTAGTTACATTTCTTTATCCAAAGTTCAGTGAAATATTATTCCTGTTAATAATATCCTCTTGATCACTGTTTATAAGCATATAATCTTGAGTTTAGGATTACTGGAGATAATCTCCTCATAGGCAAGTTTAGGAAGTGTGGGTTAGACGAATGGATAGTGGGGTGGATTGAAAAGTGACTGGCAGGTAGAGCTGAGAGGGTTGTGATCAGTGGGGCAGAGTCTAGTTGGAGGCCTGTGACTAGTGGTGTTCCCCAGGGGTCAGTGCTCACTCCAGGCCTGTTCAATGTATTCATCAATGACCTGGATGAAGGGATGGAGTGTACCATCAGCAAGTTTGCTGATGACACAAAACTGGGAGGGGTGGCTGACACACCAGGAGGCTGTGCTGCCATTGAACGTGACCTGGACAGGCTGGAGAGTTGGGCAGAGTAGTACCAGTGCAGGCTGGGGGCTGAGCTGCTGGAAAGCAGCTCTGCAGAGAGAGAGCTGGGAATTCTGGTGGACAACAGAATGCCCATGAGCCAGCAATGTGCACTTGTGGCCAAGAAGGCCAATGGCATCTTGGGGTGCATCAAGAAGAGCGTGGCAAGCAGGCCGAGGGAGGTCATCATCCCCCTTTACTCTGCCCTGGTGAGGCGGCAGCTTGAGTACTGTGTCCAGTTCTGGGCTCCCCAGTTCAATAAGGACTGGGAACTGCCTGAGAGGGGACAGTGAAGGGCTACAAAGATGATTAGGGGGCTGGAACTTCTTTCTTACGAGGAAAGGCTGAGGGAGTTGGGTCTTTTTAGCCTGGAGAAGAGAAGACTGAGGAGGTAATTCATCAATGCTTACAAATACTTAAAGGGGGGGTCCCAGGAGGATGGGTCCAGTCTTTTTTTCAGTGGTGCCCAGTGATGGGACAAGAGGTAACGGGCACAAACTTGAACATAGGAAATTCCATCTAAACATGAGGAGGAACTTCTTTCCTTTGAGGGTGGCAGAGCACTGGAACAGGCTGCCTAGAGAGGTGGTGGAGTCTCTGACTCTGAAGAACATTCCAAACCCGTCTGGACGCCATCCTGTGCAACCTGCTGTAGGTGGACCTGCTGTGGCAGGGGGGTTGGACCAGATGATCTCGAGGGGTCCCTTCCAACCTCTCTGATTCTGTGATTCTGTGAAAAGGTTGATGAGGATGCATCTTCCCCCGAGTTGATTGGCACAGGCATTTTAAAAATAGATTCAATTTTGAAGTATACTTGATGGATGCAGAATATAGGCTTTCCTCTAACCTCTCTGCTTTTAGAGGAGTTCTCAAAGTGGTAGGAGGTATTGTTCATCGCATTTCAAACAGTGAGGGACCAGATTTTTTTTTTCTTTAACTGTGTATTTGGAAGCTGGGGAGAGTTAGAAATCAAAATTGGCTTTCTAATTCCATGAAGGTTTGAAACATGAGAGAAAGGCACCATAAATTATGCAGTATCTTGCTCTTTATCTCCTTTCCTACGTCACCTTCTCTGATGGCTTTTTGATTCTTTTTAAGAATTTGTTTATTTTTGAATCTGGGAAAATGCTTCTTGTGCTATTATTCTGTATTTACTAGAATGTTGAATACCACTGACTTCCTATTCAAGAGAAGTGGCAATTGACCTGAAGGCAGATTTTCTTCATGAATAACTGACTCGATATAAATTTATAAACCGTGAAAAGATGGAAAACCTTTTCAGACCTGTGTGTCAGATAGGAGCAAAACAAAACTAAAAGTCTATTTTCTTGTCCTTTAAGCCCCTTTAAACATAAAACAATTCATTGTATCCTCAGGTGCAAGAAATAAGAGTAAGCTTATCTGGCATTTGTTAGGTTGCAGAAAGAAATAGCTGTAGAGCAAATTTGTCTGGAAAAAACCTCTGCTTTCAAAAAGCTAAAATAAAATCTCATAGTCAACAAAGACACGGTTTTGCTCTGTCACACTCCTCGTAAGTTTTGCAAAGGAAGATGTATTACTACTGTCTTCTATTTTGCTACATTTCTTCACCTATGAATCCTCTTCCTAGTGAGTAAAGCTGTCCAGTCAGCAGATTTTCCCACTACATTCTTAACCAAATTTGCCAAGAAACTTCATCAAATTTAGGATAGATGAGTGAGTTGTGAGACAACAGTAAAGGACCGGTAGTCTTACAGGTGCCTTCTTAAATTCACTGTATTTTTCAACTGAGTTTTGGGAAGATCCTCTGACTCTTTAGCTACAAGGCTAAATTGTCAAGAGTGAGACACATGCTCTAGAGGAACTGCATCAGCAGAGAATTTGCAGGCAGATTACAAAGGTATATTGTCATGGTGGCAAAGGGGGAATGTAAATGGTCAGTTCCCATACTTTGTGTCTGACTCCACCTCTCCCTTGGCTTTTTTGTAAGTGTTTAAAAAATCCAGACAAAATTGTGGAATGCCTGCCAATTATGGCATCCTTTGGTTTACCAAGATACATGAAGTGTTGGGGGGGGGAGTCCTTTTTTGAGAGCTTTTCGGTTGCTCTCAGCATGTTTACCCTTGCCTTTTTGAATTGCCAGATCCAGTGGTGTTAGAAATCCTTTCTCTGCCATTAAGTGTAAGAAGGAAAAAGCGTGTATAAACTTACGTGAAGTAACAGACTGAAGTTACGTTTTCAAACTTTTTTGGACTTCTCTTCAAATCATTTCCATTTGTGCTCAAAGTTTCTGTGACATAATGCCACAATGTTTTAAAATAAATTAACCTCCACAGTTGAACTTTATCTGCTTCAGATTATAGTCAGAGATTTTAACCTCTGAGCCTCTGAAATGAGTTTTGACCTTTTGCCTGATGTAATTTTCTCTGAAATGAACTCTGTATCCTTAGGTACATTTCTGTTCAGAAAGCTTGGAAAACACTTGGTAGAAGAATTTTATTCATAATTTCTGCTTTTATTTTGATGATGATTATCTGTACTGAGCAGTATATTAAAAATGTTTATCTAAATTCAAGAAGAGGCACTTTGGAAAAAACCCACATATTCTGATATTAAGGGAATTTTTATATCCAGCAATTTGCATTGCAGGGCGGAAGTGAAATGCAGATAACACTGTTCCGAAAGTATGGCTGCTGCTGCAGTGTAGTTCAGCTAAAGGTTGCGTAGGTGTAATGTGCAAATATTAGATACCTGCCTGGATGAAGTTTCTGATGACATCTCATTACAGTAACTACTCAGACCAAGCGGGAACACCTGTGACTCCTGCAGAATTAGTGGGACATGTAAAGGTAGACAGCTGTGCCATTACTGCTGAATGGGCCCTTACCGGCCACTGGTAAGATGGCCTCAACAAGACGAATGGGAAAGCATCTGTTTGTATGGGTTGTGAATTTGGGTAACTGAGATGGAAAAAAAGAAGACAGTAGAATGCTGATTATCAGTTTGAGTTAAACAGAATCACATCTGTCTGTTTAAAGCCCCCAGTGTGCAGTATAAATGAGGATTGTTAGATACCTGTTTTTATTAGGGACCTCACTGAACCCTGGACTTTGCGCTTATGTTAAGTTCTAGATTTAGAACTCATTTGCTTTCTTTTCCTGAAGTCAGTAAGATATTTTCTGTTGAATTTGGTAGGAACTATGGTTAAATATCAATTATGTGTTCATACCTCTCCCATAGGCTTTTCGTAGATGTCTTCTTGCCATTGCTCAGCCTTTGTTTGAATGGCATCTCGCTGGAGGGCCTCTAACACCTTCTTAGGAGTAACGAAGCCGTATCGTGCTTCAAGCAAAGCCAAGTCAATTTTTTCAGCCTTAAGTACTCCTATAACTTCATCTTGAGCCTGCAGAAACACAAAGTAAGGTTTTATTTTGTTAAACTGTGTATGTGTATTTACAGGTTAGCTTTCCACTTTTGATTTTAAGAAAACTAAAAAACTTTTTAAAGAATGCTGTGTATGTAAAATGTCCCTAAGTAGCCAGTAACATGAAGGCAGTTAAAAAGCATGATGGAAGTATAGGTCTTTGTATTATTACTTCTGCATAAACTCCAGTATCTTCAGAACCCTCATCAATGCTCAAGTCCTTTATTAGTGATTAGATCAGATTGCTGTTTCTGGACAAGCGTGTAGCATTCACAAAACAAAATTTCAGGGAAAAGTGTGACTTGAGGTATTAGAAGCTGATTTTAAATTCTTAGTGAAAGATGTTAGAATGGTTGTCAAAGCCTGGAGGTGTTGCATATTCTGCATATTCTAGTGCAAAGGTGGCTTCTGTAGTTTAAACCCACCTGGGGTCACCTGCGTCTGTTGTTACACTGAGCTTGTTTGAGCAGTGAATGTAGTGAGGTGTGTGGTGCAGGGGATGTGGCCCTTCACAACATGGATCCCAAAGCCATGCAGTAATGACA
The DNA here is from genome assembly GCA_013398295.1 of Chionis minor. Classification (NCBI taxonomy): domain Eukaryota; kingdom Metazoa; phylum Chordata; class Aves; order Charadriiformes; family Chionidae; genus Chionis; species Chionis minor. The sequence goes on from VZSF01006476.1 coordinate 355,698, forward strand.
ATTCTTTAAAAGAAGATTAATTTCCTTCAAAGCTGGCAGTGGGGTCTTGTGTGCATGTATACATACGTGTTCATGCATGTGTGAGACCATGCCTTAGGTATTTATAGACATGTAGATGTGCACACACTTGTGTACATGCCCTCAGGTAATAATCAACCTTGCAACATCAAGTTTTTTGGAAGTAACTGCTGTAAGGGTATTCTCAATTTGTGAGTGCATGGTAAAAAAAGCATTTTAAAAGGTAATGATTATGAGAAGATGGTGTTATCTGGTTTCCAAAAACATATTAATGTTCTTTTGTGTATGTATTTCAGAAATTCTTGTGCAAGCTGGCAGGTGCACATACCTTCTTCCTATAATACAGTATTTCTCTCTAAGTCCATGCTCCATGCTGGAGAAACATGCTGTATGTATCTGCAGTATTTGAAGTGATCTCTTTGCTCCTCAAAAAACAAAATGAAACAAACTACCAAGAACACTTCTTTGCTGTAAAATTACTAGCTCCTAGATGTTAAGTTGGAGGGGACAGAATACCTGCTGCGAATATTGTGCTAATTCTCTCAAAGTCCCACTTCTAATGATGATGTTCTTTCATAAGAATATCTGATGATGTGAATGTTTCCACTGGGGGGAATTTGATTTAGGTCACCACCTCCCCTAGGGCTGTGTCCTTCTGGTTGGTTTTTTTGTTTTTGTTTTTTACCCCCTGCATCCTCTGGTGGTGGAGGTTGCCCCGTGTCTCCATTATGGTGATGTAACTACATAAAATGTCTCAAACATCCATTGTCTGCAATGATCTCAGTTCAAACCAAAATGACGTACATGCTAATCCTAGAAGGGTAGAATAGGAAGGGATGAAATCAGAGAGAGGCCTTATCAAGAGAGGGTAACACTTTCAGTGTGATTGCTGGACCACTTCTGTATCCCTATTTGTGAATGTCTTAAAAAAATTATAAAATCATCTATTTCTAACCCTTACCATTATGGAAAAAACCTACGAGACTGATGTTTGTGCATCTTAAATTTTCTGGATTCAGAGAGTAATGGCATCTAACTTTGAAACTTAATTAGGGTGGGATTGACAACTGATCTTCAGAGATTTGACTTGGCATTACAGGAGGTGGAAAATTAGGAATAAAAAATGTCTTCTCACTTTTTTCATTCATAATGTTTCCTTTGGAATGTCAGACGTGATTTAAAGTGTTCATGTCAGGCTCATTGTTTTCCAGTTTCTCGTTTCACTCTCAGTTTTAAATCTTAAGAATTGAAATGTGTGTTTTTATATATGTATTTAGGGTTTTTTTACATATTTGTATTACGCAAGTGTAATGAATGCGTGTAATATATATATAAAATATATATTCACACGTATCTCTTTTGAGAGGAAGAGGGAACTGTTTCGGAGGAGCGTATGACAATCTAAATTAAGAAAGGACAAGTGAGCAGGAGAGAAGTGTATCACAAACATGGAAATCATTCTGTTTGCGTAATGAAATGTTCTGCAGAAGTTTGCCTTGGATCTACCCTCAGAGATTGGACCTCTATCAAATATATTGTATGTGTGTATTCTGTTAAACATGTATGTATTATGCAGTGTTAGGTTGATGGTTGGACTTGATGATCTTAAAGGTAAGGTCCCTTCCAACCTAGCCGATTCTGTGATTCTATTATTATGTTAATATATACACATATATTAAGAATGGTACTGTCTAGTTAATAAAGTCTGAAACCATGCGATAAACACATTTATGCCACTTTGGCCAGCTTGCTCTTCCCTAAAACTGTGAGCAGTTTTAGGTGGCTGTCACTACTTCTGTGCAATCAGGCTGACACAGAAATATTCTCCCTGCTCACTAGAAATCTGGTTCCCACTTCCTCAAATTACATTTGACCAGGTTAGGCATCATTTACCACTTGGCAGCTGGCTTGTTTTCCAAATAGAAAAATGCTCGCTCTTCAAATCCAGCATCTTGTGGGCTAAGTGGCATGCAACACTTATGCTTCATATTATGGGAAGTAAAATGGCTATTTTGATTTTTCTAGCAAAAGATGTTAGAATACTCTTGAGCAAGTTACTTCTTGTGATCTGGCACATAATGGTTCATAGGGAGTAATGCTCATAACCTCATAGGAGAGGGAAGATAAGAAATAATTAAGTAACAGATCTTAAAGGTCTCTAATATGTTCTCCGTATAGGTTTTACAATGACCAATACTTTGTACTCAGTGTACTTAGAATGAGGCAACAAAGTAGGGAAGTTTTGTGAGTTCTCTGCTTTGAGAGTTATGTGATACTTCACAGTGGACCGTGAGTGGTTTTAGTGTGATACAAGTACATTGTGAGTAAATTTTATTTGCATTTAGGTGTGGTGTAAAGATCACTTTTTCTGGCTGATAGCTATGATAGCCAAAATTAAGTAGGATGTTTCCTTAACATGAAAGCAGCATGTTTTGGCAGTAAACTGCGGAAGCGGGGGGGAGTGTTTTCTAATCTGGGATATAAAATAAGATAATAAATCACCTGTAATTCACCCTCAAGGACACTAAGAAGAAATAGCAAGTCATCACGAGAGAGATCCTCTCTTTTCTTGAAAGAACGTCTTTGTTTTTTCTCTGCCTTAGGGCTTCTTAGGATGGTATTGGCTTGGGCTACATCGTCGTCCTCCTGCCTTCTTTGCATGTTTCCTCTCCCACTGTAACCAACTTCTTCTTTATGGTGGTCTTTCAGCCTTTGCTGGCTCAGCTTTGGTCTGGTTGGGCTTTCTGTGCTGTTACTTCTGGAACGCATGGTTTATATCTCTGAAGCTGAAGGAAGGTGGGGAAAAAGGTAATTGTTTTAACTAGCAGAGACTGTAAAACTATTATCATAATTTATGGTGGGTATTATTCCCTCCAGACTGGTAGTTTTCCCTCCCACACAAGGCTGTTTGTCATTTGACAAAAGCTGACAACCTGGTGTAAGCCAACAGGACTGGGCTGTCATCCTTTCTGGATGCCTATAATGAAGTGAGTCTTAATTGGTCTTATGCAGTTGTAACAATTCCCTCTTCAATATTTCAAAGGCAGCAAAATTAGCAGCAGTACTGTACACATCGCCTTAGACCATGTTTCCTATTTGAGAGATAGTACCTACCTCACCTTTCAGGTACTTACTGTAATGAGGCAAATTTAGGTTTAGAAGGTTTTCATTAGAAGGATCTTTCTGTTCCAATTTCATAATGTCACAGCCCTTACTGTACAGCTGTGATTTGGTTTTCTTTTGTCTTTCCAAGGGAGAGCACAAAAGTGGTCTCCACTACTGCAAGTTATGCAGTTGCACTCCTTATGTTTGGCGAAACGTAGGGGTTGGCATATCTAGATTGCAAGGGGTGAGTGAGCCTTGTCATAAACACTCCCTCCCCAACACCAGCACCACCCCCCCCAAAACCAAACTAACTTGCTGATTGTGGTGTCCCCTCCAATAACCATGTAGTGTGAAACCTTAATACTTCTTTAGTGTTAGACTCTAGCACTCTAGAGGTGTTATTACCTGACCAAAGGGAGACCTGTCCTAACTAGGCCTCTTTGAAGTGCCCCTGTCAAGTAAACATACTGTAATTCCTTTGCAGATAAATGACTAACACTGTATAAATATTGATTAACCTCAGGAGCTCTGGTTTGCTTATCGCCACTCAGATTAAGGTATGAATGGATTATAGTCCACCTCTACAGGAAAACTGTGGTCATAGATACTATCTAGCAGGCAAAAGCCTGATCATGTGATGCAAAAGTGAAATGAAACAAGTTCCGAATACAAATAAGGCACAATTTTTCTTATTAAACCACAAGGCTAATTGCTGAAAGGTCTAGAAAATTGTTATGGCCTATGGTAGGCATGAAATGATTGCACTACTGCTTTTTGGCCTCACAAATCTGTGGCTGATAAAAGTTCTTTCAGAGCTCCCCATTCCAGCAGGTTCCGACTCTAAATTATAAAGTCAGTGACTGCACTCCTTAACTGTGGTGATTTTCCACTGAATGCTACAAATACTTCCTTTCGTTGCTTTTCTGCAAGAGCAGAGGAGGTGGAAGAAGCCTTTGGTTTGTAATGGGTGACAGCTGAGACTGGGGAGAATTTATCAAAATCATTACAAGAAAAGGTCGTTTTCAATAACGCTGAAATCTCTTCTAGTCTAATTTAAAGCACTCATAATAGCTTGTATTTCATAAGAAAAACTTGTTTCTCCAGGTCTCCAAAACTCAAGGTGTGTCAGATTTGTGTAGCAGTGTGCACTAGAACCTGTTCTGTGAGGCTGTGCATCAACAGTGTCAGGTTAGGATAGGAGCTTATTACAGCACACGTAAGAAACAAGAGTTGCTCATAGCAGGCTGGCAGTGATGTTCGCTGATGATGACTAGTTTAAGTTGGTGCTCATCCTATCCTTTCAGTTGAATGTAGTTTCTCTTTGTTCGCTGTGGCCTGCTTATTAGGCTTACTTGCCTTTTGCATCTTGCTTATGGAGTATTACTGATTTGGAAGAAGACCATTGGCTTCCTTTGAGTGTAAGATGCTGAATGCCTGCTTTGCTTTTACATATAGTTAATGGCTAGTGTTTATGAAATAAACTGCAGGAGTTGAGTTAAATCAGGTAACCTGAATGCACTCTGAGCTTGTCCATGCACTTTAATGCAGCAAGTGCAGGATGCTGTGAAATGCATAAATAGTCCAAGAAGTCCCTGCATTTTTCCCCTTATGTGTGCCAGGTGCAGCAGCAGTCTCGATTGGGCATCAAGCTACTGTCAAACTTATTGACAACAAGTGTCAATATGGATTCCCTGCAGGAGGAAAGAAAAACCAGTGCATAAGGAAGAGGTTCCTGCCTTTTCAAGCTTTTTGAGTTGACTGCACCTGGAAGCAGGATCCTGTAAGGACAATAGTCTTGGCGATTCTGCCCTCCCCCATGTTTTCTCTTGTGCTATACACATGCTGTTACGTGTTTTGGTATATTGGGATATTTTCTGCTTTGAACAACTCTTTCCATGTTCTTGAAGGTTAATGAAGAACAACTTTGTCCCCCCCACCCCGGTAAAAATCTTAATAGGCTCATAAAACTTGTGGATGTCAGTTGTCTCAAGACACCCAAAAAGGTGTCTCGTCCCTCCTGAGCCCAGGCTGTCAAGATTAGACTGAGTGTGAAAGTTGCCTTTTTGCATATCTGTCTCAGCTGGTTTTCACTTTAAGTTACATATTGATGCTGTCTCTGTACAAGAAAGGTGTCGTGCAAAAAAGAGGTAAGGAAGAAGTGAAGCCTGCCTTCTTGTAACAGGCATAGTAGTTCAGAGTCTCTCATTTCTCCTGGAGGACAGAATTTTGCATCTTGTGGCAAACTTCTGTGTAGAAGCTAATTTAAGCCATTTTTCTCGCTACCACCAAGAAGGATGACAATGTAAGATACCTTAGAAAACAGTGAACAACAACTACTAAGAAAGGAGAAAGCACGTGAGAAGATTTGGTTGGGCATGTGTGCCTTGTGCTTGTGATCTTTCATCTGTTTTGGATCCATTACCATACAGCAGGGATTGTAGCTACATGAACAGAACAAACAAGGATACTTGTTGCATTCTCATATGATGCTTTATGTACCATCTAGGCAATATCCACGTGCATCAAAAATAAAAGAAGATTAAAAGGGATGATCCGGATCATGAAGTCACATCTCCTGAAATCACAGACCACCATGCAGTGGGTACTTAACAGAGATTAGTTTACTCTGTGCTAACTGAAGAGCACAAGGCCTGTGTTTTGCACTATTGTGCTTTCCTTCATGTTATGAGTTGTCTTCTACTCTAGATTTTGCTGTGTCTTGTTTGAAGTCACAAGGTGATGGTTCCCAGGCTCATCAGATTCAGTGCAGCTTCGTAGACTGGTTCCAGATTCAAAATGGAGTAAGGGTAGGTTATGTTGAAACGGTCTGGTAAATCAAATTATCACAAGTAACATACTCAGCAAAGTTTGAATCTATTCTCAATGTTCGTGTCTTGTTCTTTTTACAGTTTGTTTTCTGTTCCGTTTTTTAAAGAGCTTGCTCAGCTCTGAACACGTATGCTGTCCTGCGTATGAAGGAGAAATTTTCCTCTCCTTGGTGATGAGCAAGTAATCTGAGGGATCAAAATATACTTTCCTGAAGAGCCAGATGAATAAATGACCAAATCTTTCTATGATGTTAACTTGGTCTCCACCCTCTCGATCATTTTCTGAAGGAGATGAAACTGCATTTGTCTCTTTGGCAGCAGTGAACAAGCAGGTGGTTCAGAAATCCCCACTCTTTTGTGGGACTGAAATATCCTTCAGAGATGACTTCACCACAGACACCGTAGGGTTTTAAGAGACATCCATTTTTTTCCATCTATTTTTCCCTTTAGTGTTTTCTCTTTAGTCAGTGATTGACTTATGAGCTAACAAAATCCGTCACAGGACCAAATCTTCCCTTAATCCCAGGGTAAGGATCCTGAATAGTTGAAAACTTGCCGCTTCTTCCAAAAAATCCGTGACTAAGCAAGGAATTATGGCTTTCTGTTTTTTAACATCCCTTAAAGAGATATGGCAATGCTTTTGATTTGCTGAAATTGATAGGACTCCTACCAACAGACTGACTTTTAAAAGGAGTTGAGATGCAATTGCTCACCATGCCAATGTAATGAAAGAGTGCAAAGCACATGATGTCTTTTGGAAAGAGGTCTGCAACCCTCTGCCCATCACTATGAATATGGTTTGGGGTGAGAAAAAAGGTGGTCTCACCTTAGTTACTACAGGGCTATGGGACATTTCTTCCTTTCCTGTGTAGCAAAAGCTACTTAAAAGCACGTTTAGCTCAGCACCACACAAACCACCTAAAGAAAAATTAATCTCCTGTCCTTGTTCTTCTGCTTTCTTGTGTGGCTGCGTGCTGGGTAGTGTCCAGGCATGGGGAGGGTCTTTTTGGCTAGGCCATGCAATGTCCTCCACCAGAGAAAGCAGCAGGTTTATCTTGTCTTTCTGTAGTCCTGATGTGGCCTTGTGGGCCAGCAGTTGAGCCATTCTGAACCATGGGAGAAGATGAAGAAACATTCTTATTAATCGGAATCCCGGGATCTGGGCATTTCACAGCATCACTGAGCCTTTTCTGGAACTGATGCCTTCTGACAGAATGTGCTTAGGACTTTCATCCTTCCCCTGAGTGGGAATACATTGCTTTGTGATAGATCTGTACCACTTCCAAAGCTACAGCGCATTCTGTTGGGTAGATTGCTTTAGCATTTTCCTGAAAACCGTTTGCAGTGCCTTCTGTTCAGGGGGATATACTGTTGTACCATGGCTGACTATCTCTTTTGAGCTGTGCTCTTATTTGCAGTAGACTCTCATGCTGTTTTGGTGCATAGGCGGGACAGTAAGTGGGAAGAGACTTCTTTCTTTTAATGGGTTCTTCACCCAAGGACTCTGGGATAAGTAAGTGCTTTCATCCTGGCATGGAAACTGCAAGATTAAGCTGTTTATCTGGGAAAACTGATGCAGGAGTAACTTACCTGTGTAGCCTGATGCATCTGTTGCCGTGTGGAGTTGCAGGGACTCAAGCAGGAGAAAGAAAATAAATTAGCAGTCTTTCCCCTCCTGTGGGACTGAGTCAAATTTTGGTCTTTTTGAAACCCTTGGGGATTCCTGCAAGAACAGCAATTACTCAAATGGGAAGAAAATTCTGGATTCAACAGAGGATGTAAACACTCCGAGACAGGAAGAGTGCATGGCTGAGAATTGGATGTCATTTTTCTGCCGGTTGTGGTTTATGCTCATCTGACCGCAAGTCGGATTTCTCATCCCTTGGAGACAAGGAGCCTCTTATGATATCATAAGATGCCTTTTGGGCTGTGTTAGAGAGTTGTCATGTTAGTCTGCTGACTTTAAAGGTACTGTGTGACATTTCCACCATCTGTTGTCTCCTCCTTCCAATCCTGTAGTGTTTTTCACACACACACACACAAAATGGAATTTTGTGCTTGGAAGTAGAGAAAAGAGCCTGTACCGCGTCACCAGTTGCTGGTGATGTGGCTCTGAGTTCAAGTTAGGCCTTTCCTGTAGGTCAACTGATTTCAGCCCATCTCCTGCTGAAGCTCCGATGGTGTTTGCCCACGTATTTGAGTTCATACTGTGTCAGTTTAAAGCATTCCTATTCACAGTACTCTGCATGAAAGCATAAGCTGCTTGCTTGGAATGTACTTGAAACTTTCGTATTAGGAAAATATGGTTAGGATTGTATACTCCTATTCAGAGATGTCAAACCTTGTTCTAAGAAGAGTTTTTCAGATGGTTCATAAAACCAAGTGATCTGGGCACTCATCCTCTTTGTGCTGATCCATGAGAAAATCAAGAGTTTGGGCTCCCTGCTGTATTGCATAACATTTCTTTGGCAAAACTGGTAGCTGTTCTGAAATCTGAAACAAAGACCTGGATTTCACAGAGGTTTCAGCTCGGAAATCAGTACTTTGAGAGTCTTCTGACATGGGCTGATTTTTCTCTTGACTCTGGTCATACCTTGGAACAACTTCTGACTGTGACTGAAAGGCACTCACATCACTTTTTCTTCCTGCTAGATCCTTATTCTCTCTCCTCCACAGGATTTCAACTCTCCTAGTTTGTGATACAGCATTTTACTAGGTTGAGAGTAGCCTTAGAAAATTACAGTATATATATTACATTATATGTATGCTATTTATGTAGCAAATAGGTTAGACACAGTAGATTTGTTTGAGGTGATTTTTCTTCTCAGTGAGGTACTACACATGCCACAAGGCCCCAGTGTGCAGCGAAGGTTTTAATTTTAGTGGGAGAATGACTGAAGCTGTACGTGCATCACAGCTTCAATGTGCTGCTGCAGGGCGACAACACTGGTATAATGCCATGTTTTAATGGGTTCAAAAGGTTGAGGGTTGTAGGGAATTTTTCACAATTACACTAAATTGTTTCTGAGACGTTAAAGCGGGGAGTTTTTTCTCTTATCTGCTTCCTTGGATTTAGGTGCTTGTTTTTTTTCTTTTTAAAGGAAAACGTTTCACACTCATTTTGTCTTTAGACACTGAAAGTGGATTATTAATAAGTATTAGTGCAAGAGAGATTTTTGGTGCATGTGTAAAAATGTTACTATGACATCAGGTAGGTCTGAGTGTTTGAAAAGGTAAACTCTGCAGTGTCATGTTATCTGTTTCTTTTTCTAAATAAAAAAAAATGTGAATCTTGCAGTTATCTGTATGACAGATTTTTATTGGTAAAGTACACTAAAATTCAACTGCTCCAATTTCTATTACATTAATTTGCTTTCCAAGTATAGAATTTTCTCTTTTTATGAGCATAAGAAACAGTGTTATTTAATACAATGCTTATGGCTTAATACTTATTATTCAGCTGCTGTAATTTTGGCTCCAGTGTATAATTACTCTGTAATTACAGCATTATCCAAAGCAAAAATGGTAAATCATCCTACACGAAAAGAAAATGTTCCTATCTTAGAAACTTTGTATCTGACTCATTGTTTTTCTTGAATATTGCAAAATGAACTGGACTGTAGATGTTTACGTAGCAGGATAATTCAGCTCCAATTTAGGGTTAAGTACTGTACTATATACAACTAAGTACATATTTTAAAAAATTATTTTAAAAAAGGGCAGAGGAAGAAAGAAGCTGTGTATAAAGAAGTACTAATGGAGCCTGGTTTTCTGTCGATGTATGCCTGTAGAAAGGCAAAGGCTGAGTTTGAATCCCACATTTCAGGTTTTCCTCACTGTGGCTATCTTTCAACTCTTTCTGCAGGCACCAGTTTCCCTAAAATCTGTAGAAATGTCAGTACCTTGCCCTCTCTCTCTGTCTTGTTTGAAATTGGCAGTGGTTCAGGCTGGGACTTCTAGATGGATGAAGTGCACAGCCTCACTGCTGAAGAGAAACAAAACATTTAAGAAGAATACGCTAGAAACTTTGTTTGGCCTTCTCCCAGAATTGTCTGTCGTGGGCGTATTCATGAAGCTGTGAAACAAATAGGTTCTTGCATGGTGTATAACGTTTCTGTATATCCCACCGGCAATAGCTAAAATAGGGTATGCGAGGACTTGAGAAGGGGCTAGCTATCTATTTGTAAAATAACAATATGCAAGATTGAAAGCAGAAAGAAAAAAACCTCAAACCAAAAGCTTCTAGGTTTTGGTTTTCAGGATTGGCTAAAATTTTCTGTGTTGTAAATCACACATCTTCTGTCTACTGAATGCTAGATTTGTCTGGGAGTTCTTTTGCAACATTGCGGAAGGTTTTTACTGGCTTTTATGTTTTGCAGGTTATTGATCTGATCTAGTTCGTACATTAATCTCTCATTTCTGATTCTTTCACATGAGATCCATGCACCTCTGAGGTCAATACCCATGTTTCTGGCTTTTGCTTTTCCCCTTTCCTAGTAGAGACTTACTAAATGAAATATTATAGAGGCTCTGGTCAAGATTAGCATCTCCTTGTGCCAAACACGGTGCAAATATACCTGAAGGCATTGTCTCAGCAGTGAAATTAATTTTGTGCAAGTACATGACACTTTTGGCAGAGTTTAAAGTCCAGGGGAAGTTTTTCAGTGCACAAGCCTCTCTAAATGCTCCATGTGTTTGCTTGTCTTCCAGCTGCTATGGAGAAGCTATGGGCAAGGCTGTGGCAAAGCTGTTAGCAAAAGAGAAGCAAGAAACCTGTAGTATTTCTTTTATTTCGCTGTATGTGTGCGTGTCTATACACACACATGTAACATCTTAAAGAATGTGTGTCTATATAATTCTTGTGTGCTTCGTGCACGCAACAAATACAAAATAAGTGGTCTTTTATAAGCTTTGAGCAAAAAAGCAGTAGTACACAGAATTGAAGTACTTTGCTTTTGTTTTCAATGAAAAATGTATGGTTAGTAAGCAATAATTATCTAGTATATGTTATTTAGTGTAAGTTAATTTGTCTCCCTGCAGTAATTGGTCTGGGTATCCAAGACCCAAACTTCTAAACCCTTGCGGCCATCTCCATTTCCATTTTACCTTTTTTTTTCTTTTTTCAATCTGTTTGGTGTTTGCATGGAGTGCCATACGTCCATGAGTCATGAAATAGGTAGCAGAGACCACAGTGAGGACTACAGAATATATATATACACCTTCAAAGTGAGTATATATTAATTTTCTTCAAGGGTATTTTTGACAAGCATAGCTTTGTGGAGACATTTCTTTGTGTGGGAGTGTTCGCTTCACCATTGCTTTTCCCCACACATTAAAATAAACCACAAACTTTTAAATATCCTGAGAAAAGTTTCTTCAAAGAAAAATCAAAAGTCTTTACTAATGTCTGAGGAAGCTGCATGGCTGCCTCTCGTGTGAACTCATGTCTATGGAGAGCTAGCTAAGACAATCAAGATCATTATTGCATTGATTTGATCGTTTGCAACCTACTCTGATAGGAGATGCCTTGTTTGGAGAGGGAGGAGGTGGGGGAATCCAAGACAGACATGGATGAAATAACTTTTCAAACCCAACTCTGTTGTTTTTCCCGCTATATTGTGTGGGATGCTCTGCTTCAAACAATTGTCTTCAGCAGTGCGAGAGTGAGTTGAGTGACATCATGCAATTTTATCTGGTTTTGTGGCTACTGAAGTTACATGAAATGTCCAGATATAGCTTTCAGGGCTTCACACAAATTATTTATCTGATAGTTTTTTGTTTGTTTGCTTGGTTGGTTTTGATTTGATTTGTCAAAAAAATTCTTTTTATCTGTTTTTGCATCTAAGAACACAGAACACATATTAAGAACACACAAGCTTTAAAAGTTTGTGATCTTCTCCCTAATCTGGAATTCCCCACCTTTAGACAGCTTTCAGGAAAATAGATTGGGTTTTGTTCTTCCTAAGCCCTGGGTTTTCTTTCTTATGTTTTTCTTAATGTCTGTTTGCCTTCACGAATTTCATCTTTTATGCTTCGGACCAAATCTTTATGTGCTGTCTGACAGCAGAGTGTACTTAACTCATAGAAGCTGTTGAGAATAGTGTTTCTGTTTTGAAGGATTTTGCGGGTTTTGTCATGTTGGCACCAAGCATCTGTGAACAACACTAGGTAGGACTTAAGGCTTGTGTCTAACCCAAGGATTTCTGAGTTGTTGGTATGGGTTTTTCATTTGTTTGTGGTTTTATTTGTTGTTGTTTTAAACTGAGCTTTTTCATACTATCCCCATCAATTGGTATATTCTGCTGCTATCTAGAAATCAGACAGTAGTCTTGCATTGGTTTATCTGATCATAAATCAGATCACTCAGGTTGCTTTTTTCCTGGATTTTAGGGTTTTCTTTTAGCTGTGGACTGGATTTTCCTTTTATATCCTAAAGTTCAGATCTTTTATTACATTCTGTGATATGGTACTTTGCATTCCTATAGTTGGGGAAATACTGAGTTTTAATTTGTATTCTGTAATACACCACCAGTGTGATAGCATGTTGTTATTCTCCTTGCCTTCTTTTGTCATTAATGACAATACCTAAGTATCTAACAGCAGGCTCACATATTTTTTCAGACTCAGACAATCTGTAGTTGCACAAGAAGTCTGCTTTGGCATTTTCGTCTTCCAACTGCAACTACAAAACAGCAACATGAGGACAGCGGTAGAAGATTCCTCACCCCCCTCCTCAAGCCCATGTTCTCCATATTTAACATCCAAGAGAAGAGCTTGGATAAATTAGATAGATATCCTAAATCATTCTTTCTGCGGAGTTTAATGGAAACAAATCTCTCTCAGATCTCCAGTCCTCTCACTGTAACCTTTCTGTGCAGATTAGACCTTATTTCCTACAGAACAGGGGTTTGGGGTTTTAGTGAAGGGATGCTACCATCAGCGCAGTGCGAGTGGCTTGAGTTCCCTCGTTGCCTCTGAGCCAGGAGTACTGACTGGCAGTGCCCTGTATCTCCCTCATCTGACCCCACAAATGCTGCCTGTGGGCATGATTCATGGTGGCAAGTTGCATGGTTTTGACAAGAGTGCCAGTCACAAGATGCTCTGGAGAAATTTTGAAAACTTCAGGCTTTGGTGTAAGTCAGTGCTGCATCGGTGTTTTGAATCAAAATCTCTTTCTGCGACAGGAATGGGAATTTCTGATTTTTGTTGTTTTGAAGGCTTTTCATTTTGTTTTCTTTGGCTTTTATTCTTTCATTTTGTTCTTATTTGTCTGGGTTCTACCTGTTGATTTTGTGGCAGCAGGATTTTTTTAATTATCTGGTGCGTGTTCATCTCTGCACAAATGAAACACAAGGGAAACATAAGCTTCCTGGTAGATTCTCAAGTAAGCTTTGTAGTTCTTTTTTTAGTTTTTGAACACTTTTTTCTTTCATTAAGATTGATTATTGCCTTAAATAAGCCAAAGCAAAGTTACAGCTTTGAGTGGTGGCTTATGTTTTTTATATTGTTCATATTAATTGGTGACTGTGGCTATCTGTGCCTGCCAGGAAAATGTGAAAAGCACAGAGTTTGAAAGTAACTGTACACAGTGAAATTAATTTTTGTATGTGTTCAGATTACATGTTTTACTAGCCATGACATTTATTATAATAGCTTACAGTTTTGGACCTTCAGCTCCCATAGGAATTTGCCCTGCTCTGATGATGCAACTTTGGAAAATGCAATAAAAATGCACTGGAAACCGCAGCTTTCTAATAGGAAGTTTCTTAAAAACAGTGAAGCTAAATTGCCTCCTCACAGAAAAAAGGAAGTGGAATGGAAGTTGGTGAGCCATGAGGATGTACCTCTTCTGTATCCCTGCCTGTGCTTTCTTTTTTTCCCCCCTTGTTTGAAATCTGGTCTTGACGCCATCATCTGTGCTTTGGCATAGGGCAAGCGGAGAAAACTCGTACGTTCTTTTCATTGCTGTGTAAGGATCCTGCAGTTTTGCTACATGAGATTCATATGTAAAGGCAAATGTTGATTTGTGACTGCAGCTGTGACTTCATCCTGGTTTTGATTATACCCGAGTCCTCGATGGGGAGGGCAAGGCATGCTGGAGAGGTGGCTTAGAGCACATACTGTTGTTTGTTCCTCTCTTTGTTTTTCCATTTGTTCAAATAGAACATGGCTGTCGCCAGTTGCTAGCCCAGTGACAAGTGGGAGTTGAGGAAAGGGATTTTGCGGACATAAATGGATGCATCTATACAAATATTTTACAAGGTTCTGATGTTCAAAGATGTCCTAAGGGAACGCTAAAGTCTTGGATGCCTTCTTCCCTATCCCCACCCCTCTAAAGGCCTCTCTGAAAGGCCCAGTTAAAACACCTGTTCCTCCTTTTTGAAGGAGGCAAAATCTTGGTATTACCCAGCTTATCTGCTTGGCACCAGTTGTCCTGTTTTGCTGGAGTTCTGTTACGTGTGTTGGTGCTGGAGAGACTTGCAGGAAGCTTGTCCACCTGCCTCTGTGATCGCCAGCGACAAACAGTGTGGAACTGGGCAGAGGCAAGGTGGGAGCTGACGGATGCGGCAGGGGACCTTTCTGCTGCTTGTATTCAGCCTGGCAATTATCATGGGAAGATTTGGAATGGAACAGCTTCCTGAGCAGTAGGTATCATAAATGGGTTGCTCTGCCAAGAGAGTCCTACTGGAGTTGCTTTTTTTGATCTCGGTGACAATTATACTATGTCCTATGTTTTCCTGGCAGCTAAGGACAGGTTTGCAGTTTTTTAGGTGTGTTAAGGAGGGCACGGACAGGTGACTCTAATGTTTGTGTTTAACATACAAGGCCTTCCTAGCAAAACAATGAGTCATATCCTGCAGGCACAGAAGGCCTCCTTAGAGCTACTGCTTAGCAAGAGTTCACTGCAATTATTTTATCTGAAGCTAATGTTCAGCTCCTGAGAGCGCCATGCTCCTTCTGCACATAAATAGTGCTAATTTGTTATGCGTTAATCAGTGGATTAATGCCACTTCTGAAAGGACCTGTGCACCTCATCATCTGAACGTGTCCTCCTAATTCTGTGTTATGTAGGTACAGACATCTGTCCTAGACATATATGAGAAAGACACTTCCTGGTCGAACTTCTAACACATAAGTTTGCTTGTGACCATTTGCTCAGCATTAAAAAACAAAATAATTAAAAATTCCAAAGCAGCCCCCCATTTGATTTGTGATTGTAAAAGAGTAATTTTAACACACAGCAGGTGTGTGTAGTGATCATATGTTCCCATGCATTAATAGTATTTACATTCTTTCTCTAAGAGGATAATTTTTCTTAGCACTGTGTTCCAATCAATTCTGTTTTGAGTGAGTGAATAAGTGTTTCTAAAGTGTTAACAGTGGAGTGGATTTACCTTGATTAAGGTGATACACAGGCCTGAATAGCTAGTTTGTTCCTGTATGTGCAAGCAATTCTGTTTGAGGAAAGTTCACAGATCCTAACACGCCTCTAACACCAAATGTTAAGTTTTCTGCTCAGATAAATTTCTGGAGATAAAAGAAAGGAAAGACTTTTAAATGAAAGGCTTGAGAATCTGTCCTGCATCACTTAATACCATATACCCACTAATCCTCAGAGAGCATATGGTGGGGTTCTACAAGCTTTCCTTTT
Organism: Chionis minor; assembly: GCA_013398295.1. Classification (NCBI taxonomy): domain Eukaryota; kingdom Metazoa; phylum Chordata; class Aves; order Charadriiformes; family Chionidae; genus Chionis; species Chionis minor. Next base: position 371,301 of record VZSF01006476.1, read on the forward strand.
GCAGGTAGGCCCGTTAAAGACCTGTGCTGCACGTGTAAGATTGGATTACAAGGTTGGGGACTGTATTTTGTGATTCTTATTGCTAGTATAACTCAGAGTACATGCATTTTCCTTCAAATATAGCCTGATCAGTCTCAAAATGTAGCATTTTTCTCAAAATGTAGCATTTTTAAAGGTCTGTTGGTAACACAAGCGTATTCATTAATTAAGGAAACAAATCTAGAGGCAGTGAGATGTTTTCTCATTACTTCAAGGTTTAGTCATTTTCTTGCCTTAGAGCCTTAAAAAAGAAGTAAGGGGGGGGGGGGGCGCGCAACCCCGACAAAACAAAATATAAAATTCACTGGGATAGGAGTGGGGAAGGTATATTCATGATACCCGAGAAGTAAAACTGTCCAATTTGGCTTTTAGGGTTAGAACTGAAGAAAAAAATAAGGAAGAAATGCATATGTCTGGTAACAGTGAAGCAGATTGCGGCTCATGACACTGGTATTAATAATGACAATAGCATTTTATCATACACGTTCATCATTATTATCTTACCTTGCATGAACCTAAGACAAACTATGTAGGTTTATCCTCAGAGCATTTGCATAGTGAAATTGTTTTTGTCATAATTTCAGCTTCACGCAAATTAGAGCTGCAGAGCTGAAACTTGCCCATCCCTTTAAGGTTAGTTAGTGATTTCTTTAAGATGTATGTGGTTTGGGGAAATGCTTCAACAGTAAATAATAGTGCTTAAGCATCAGGATTTGTTTCAGGAAACTGAATCAAATTGGAATAGTTTTAACTTATCTTTCTCTAAATAAACCAAAAGAATTGATTTTTGCTACCCATCAAAACAGTTAAGTAAAATCTTCAGTATTTGAAAATAGCCTTTTGCAAATAATATGTTCTAGTTTTAGTGTTGTTTTATTTGAAGAATGATATTTACAACTTGTTAATGTCTTGTTGAGTCCCAGACAGGTTTCTTTAATGCCACTGAAAAAATTCAAGAGTGATCAGTCAGAAAGCAGATCATCTTTACCGCAGCGCATCTGCATTGCACGTTTCAAAATGAAATTTTTGCTAAGAGGGTGTCACAATGCACTTTTTCAGGGTCTGAAAGCTTAGAAAGCCTTATCTCAAATTCTTGTTCTCTTGCTGTTCTTTGTATCTCTTTTAAACCAACGTTATCCCAATTGATACCCTTTATGTTCTGTGATCAACAGCATTTGTCAGAGGTGTATGATTTTAAGGGTCTGGACTAGATATAATTCAGTTTAGCAAGTTGAACTTGATCCTAAATGATTACTATTGTTCAGGGCCCGTAAAAATAGTTTGGAGGCTTAGTCAGAACTACAGTAATAAATGTAGTGAGCAAGCTTTGAAAAAAGTATTAAGAACAGGATCCTGTGAAGTTATACAGGCCACCTGTGCAAGACGTAACCCTGTGGAGATTTAAGGCCGTCTTCCCAAAGGGCTTGTACAATACTTGTAAGAAATAGCTTTGTCGAATTTGCAGCTGCCTTATTAAGCATGGACTCTGGTCATCTGCTTCCCGGCTTGGCAGGTACTACAAAGGCAGCATTTTGGCCGTCGCCGAACTGCTGGAGCAGTGGTGCCTGCCAGCACTGCTCCTAGGGGGTACCAGGGGCCCTTGCCATGCCCCCCCACCCCTGGGTGGGCAGCCCTGCCTGGCTCCCGGTTTGGGGCTGTGTGCTGGAGCCCAGAGCACGGCGGTACCTGCTGACCAGCTGCCCTGTGGGCAGCAGGACGGCCTGGGAGGATGAAGGGACAGGAGGATTTGTCACGAAGGAGGAAAGAAGCTGTTGGTACAATGTGTATGACAGTTTCGGGGAAGCGGCTGGCGATGTTGGTGTTTTGTCTTTGTTCAAACTGTAGGGAGCATCTGGAAGCCTGTGAATAACGCTGTGCCCTATTGTAGGACACAAATAAGGCCTCTACGTATTTACATATATAAAATCTTTTACAATGTATAAGTGTATACATACACAAACTTACTCCACTGTGATGGAAAATTGTAAGGGCTGAGACCATGACACTTTGTAAAAAAGGATGATGCTTTGTTCAGAATCAGATACCTTGAAATAAATGTTTGCTTTCAAATACGCAGAGGAGTGTGCGGGAAGGTTTTCGCACTAGCTGTGCATACCTTGCCTAGCCTAGCTGGCTGTAGGCAGTGAAGAGGGATGGGGCTTTCAGAGGGTACTTCCACAAATCCAAGGCTCAGGAAGAAACTGAAGAGACTGGATGGTTAATTACCTAAGCACTGAGGTATGAAAACTTCTTCCTTCCCTGTTCTGCCGTCTTCTTTCCCACAGGAATCAGTGTTGCGTCTCAAAGATGTTGAACTGTTTGGTCAGTGCAACATACCAGAATTTGTTTCACTGAAACCCTGCAGAATTGATGTCAGAGTTGTAGCAGGAAAATTATTAAAATAAATGGCTTATCAGCCTATTTAATTAGGTGCTTTTAATGATATCACTAAGAAAAAGTCCTGAGGTAATTACTAGCAACTGTTACTCAGCAATGAGGTCTTGTAGGGGATCCCTCTGTTGATCTGGGAATACTTCAGCTCAGTCTCTAGCACTGATCAGAAACCAGAGCGCTTTAAGAGAGCAAATAAGCCTAACTGGAAAGCATGATTATGCTCTTGTGCAAATAAATTTTGGGTATTAGATGCAGTTGATTCCCTATCTCCATAAAATGTAAGGTAGCACAAGATTACCTGTGCTCCATCTGCTAGGACTACTAGACTATGACTCTTCGAATGGGAAAGAAAATGTGTAAGAGGCATCTGATTTAGGACTCAGCCTGAGCAGCACACATGAAGTAAATGGAAATAATTATTTTCTCATAGCATGATAATCCAGGGACACTCAGTGAATCAGATTGCCACAAAATCGAAACCAAGTGAAGTACTTCCTTACACAGCCCCACAGCCAAACCATAGAGGTTAGTGCCACAGCATGTCACTGAGGCCAGAGGTGTTAGTGCATTCAGTAGGGAGATTCACAGAGGATCAGTTTGGTTGTGATAATTTAGCAGGATATTCCAGAGCAGATTAAATCCTTAAATGACAGCTGAGGGCACGCTAGGAGAAGGATCACTCTGCTGATGCTCCTGTTGCTGTCTTTGTCCAAGCATCTGCTTTTGGCCCCTGTCAGAAAGGTTTTGGAGCTAGTTCAACCTCTGGCTTTCCTCATGCATTTACCCTGTAGCATGGGTGAGACCCTAGACTATTAATTCTCTAGTACCTTTTAAAGCTAGGTAGTGAAATACATTTTGTTGCAATCTACTAAATATTTTCAGCCCTGAGTCGGGCTAACTTTGCCTGTGTGATACTTTATATATCAGAAGTTACAGCTGTCACAAGTCATTGTTTCTATTAGGAGTAGTGATTCATCTTTCCATGAGTCGTCAAGAGATCTCACAGTGGGTATGAAATTTTAGCCCATGTCACCATTCTGTAAGAGGAAATACATATAGAGACAGGACATTTATGTTTGGATACATGTGTTTTCAGTTGAACTGGGTTGTCTTTAAGAACTTTTGTCTCTGAAGTGTTTTGAGCTAATTTAGTATTTATTTGTCCATGATTATCCTCAGCGTGGTAGTTGTGGAGGGAGAAGGCTTGCCATTATGGAAAAGGTACGCTTCAGCTTAGCCTCTCAAATGTGGCTCATTCCTAATCAGAAAACCCAGCTTTTAGTGTGATAGAAGAGTCTGTAGGAGACTTCAGTCTTTTTCTCCATGCTATAACCACTGCTGGTGGTGCTATTGCAGTCAGTGTTTGAACTCACAATGCATTTCTGCTCTATTTCTTTCATCTGTCTGGTAGAAATTTTCCTTGCTTTTCTCTGATCACTTGTCAGAGTGGTCTATCAGAGATGTCTGTTACATTGGAAAGGCCTCTCGGGCAAGAGCTAACCACACCAGCTCTGTCTTCTGCATTACTGTAACTGCATACAAAATTCTGGAAAGAACAGTCTTTTGGAGAAGATGATTTCAGGATCTATAAATTCAATGTATCGCAAGTGGCTTTGCACTTTGGTTGCCTCCTTGTGTTGAATTTTTTTGTTTTTATTTTTCGCTTTGGTTGTCTTTTTAATGCTCAGTATACAAACTCAGTAGGGGAGTTGGAATGGAATTTGGAAAAATCTGAAGTCCAAATGTCACAGTTTTATAAAGAGAATAAATATGCTAATGAACAGCATCTGTATAAACTCGGGGTAACATTCTGCATATTTTCAAGTATTGTATTTCTTGTGATGTCTTTTATAAGAATGACGCTCTGAAGGTTGAATCAAAGTACAGCATTTTGAGAGGGCTTTGACACTGCGTACTGTGACAGTATACAAGACTTTGACCATTCCTTTAAAGAACTTAATTTTGTGCCGATTTGTCCCAAATTCTGGTCTTTGGGAGTCAGGACGTTGATATCCTTAGAATGGTTTTTACAACATAAGATCAGTTGCTGGAGAATCTCTTTTCCTAGTGCAGAGTCCTTAGCTTTGTGCAACCACAGAAGCAATGACAGAGGAGTGCTGGTAGAATGTTTTCAATTGCCTTTATCTCTTGGTGCTTCCTGCAGCACACTGCGGCTTAGGCAATGGTTGTGGTAAGAGGCAATTAAATTGATGTAAAGACCAAGTTGATTTGACATGTTTTTTAAACCAAGTGTTTATTAGTTAAAATAATCTTGGGCGTTTTTTGGCATAATTTATGTTTGAGTGGGAACTTGACTCATTGTCAGAAGTCTGTGTGTATTTGAGTATGTTAAGCTGACATTACCAAATGGAACCGTGGGAGGCTTTTGGCTTGTGTTTATGGAGTGTAAACCAAAGCTCCTACCTTGCTGCATCAAGAGCCACAAAAATGTTAATAGAAGTCAGAGATGCAAGAAAAAATGTATTCCATACAGCCTGTCAACTTGTCAGTACTAGCTTTTTCCTTGGGTTACTTTCCACTATTCTCTTCCATCTAGTTTTAGGTATCACAAGGGATGAGACGTCCACTGCGTTCCTTTGGAAATTATTTTGCAGTCCTGATCAGACTTTGAGAAGGTTTTCCCATGTTTATATTTCCAGTTCCTTAGATTTTCAGAGCAGAACCTGCATGCAAACTGTCAGGGGTTGTCTTCCTCTTAGCTTTGGCAAAGCCAGTCAGGCTTCCTTCTTGCTGCTATCTGCTGTTGGTCAACTGAGAACCAGTGAACATTTGCATGACTGAAACTACAAGTGTTTTAGGATTGGTATTGTGCTACTCTCTGCTGAAGGGTGCTGTGAACGTTTTAAATGAACCTGCATGTATCAGGTGAAGTAGCTGTGGCTGTTAGAGTTTCTTTTATTGTATTTTCTTTTGTTTCTCTCAAACTGGATTTTCTGCACAAAGTTTGGCATATCTCAGATCTTCCCAACCAGTTTTCCTTGTTTTCCTCTCCCTGACCCCTTTAATACTAAGGTACTTCTGCATAGGCGTATGGGAAAGCCAATTATAGGCACGTAAAGCTAGATTAAGTCAATGATTCATCAGCTAGTAAAAGGTAAAATTAATGATTTAAAGTGCTTGTAAGATAGGACAATTTTCCCCCATTTCGTCAAAGTTAATTTGTCCCTGAAGAACATGTTGCTTGTATCTCAACAGTTAGTTGCCAATGTGTACAGAACACAAGACAAACTAATTTGAGTTGTTCTTTGAGCCTGCAGGAACATGGTAGCTTTTGCAGTTGTTTCAAAACCCAAAATGTTTCTGGTGTATTATCATTTATTGACTTCCCTCTATATTTTTTTCCATTATATAGATAAAACAGTAAATATATATCTACTGTAATCATTATGGCTATGGAAAAAAGAAGGAAATTGAGGGCAACTGAAAATCAAATTTAAACAATAGCATACATATTTTAATTTTTGGCTTTGGGAAATATTTTCTTGATTCCTAAGATTTAATAAGTCTTGATTGAGAGAGTAGTGGAGGATGTAAGCTAATAGAAACTGCAAGGCATTGACTTTGTGGCTGCATCCTTATGCTACGGTTGGTTCTTGCTGTTTTCTGGAGCTGGAAAGGCAGGCAGGTTTGACCCTTGCACAAGGTTTCTCTTACAGTTTCCTCCTAAATGAATTTTTAATACCTGTTCAGAAATTCAGGGTAGAAGAAAGCATCTGACAACTTACAAATGCTGGGTAGAAGCTATTTGAGTCTTATGCTGTACTTTTCCTGCTACCTACATGCTCTGCTAGCTTTCCTGTAAATCTTGTTCCTTTTCATTTGCAGCAATATATTTTCTTCAGCTTAGAAGAGAAGGCAGGGGAGAAGTCTACAATTTTGTCCATTTTGCTAGAGTTAATATTTTTGCCTAGTTGAGCTTTGTCAACTTGCATGCCTTCTTGTGGCAGAGAGACTGATTGTGGTCAAATGACAGTAATAGCTGTAAAAACTGTTACTACTTCCTTCCCCCCCACCCAACCTTACCTGATTTTTTACACAAAATTATTCTATCCATTAAAATATTGACTTAAAATGTATGTAATGATCTATTTATTTGAAAATCCTTTGCTGGGAACAGCGGTTTTTCCTTACTCAAGTCCATCTGTCTGTTCCCTGCACTAAATGACGTATTTTAAAATCTAGCCCAAAATAGACAGAACAAAACCCCGGTCTTATTAATGTGATACTGCATAATGATATCAGCTTAAAGGAAGCATGCCCTAGCCATCTTGCTAATTTTCTGCGGCCCCTTAGGACTTTAAATATAACATCCTAAAATGCTGCATGCATCTCATGTTTTTGTTTATGGCTTGGAGGAAACACCCCAAGTTGTTTCATCTTATCTCTGTAACACCAAGTTCAGCTTTTAGTTAGTTGTCCTTTTTCATTAGTTGTCCATAACTACAGAATCATGGGATTTTACAAAGGAGCTACTTGTTTGGTATCGCTGGTTATGAGGCCTTAATTCATCTGAAAATCCAGACTGTCCTTTGCCAGGTGCAAACAGTGTAGTTTGACACTGAGACCTGGCTAATTTAAAAGAAATTGGGTAGGAAGAGGTCTTCTACCGACAGTGTTGGTGCCAGGTAAGCATTAACAATTTCTTTAGTTTAGAGCAGTGTAATACTTACTGCAGCACATCTCAGTGCAGTGTTACGAGGCTGTAATTTGATTATTGAGCCAGGTGAAGTGGTTGGAAATTGCTTACTTTTGCATTTGTGTCTTGCTTGGTTTTTACTGTAGGCAAAATTGAGCTAATTTCTTGTGTGTTGACTTGCTTCTCAGCCTTTAGCTAGAGCTATTGTACACAATGAGGTACACAGTGGAAACTGCTTTTTGAAAACTTGCCATTTGGAAGGAAGCACAGGGGGTTGCCCCACAGACCTGCACGCACACGTATAATATATTGCATGTGGATACGCCCTACCTCAGGTGGGAACAGAAGCAGCCAAAGGCATGTAGAGATTTTTTGCAAGACAGAATCAGTTATGTGAAAGATATTTTATTTCTTTTTTTTTTTCACGTTGAGTTTGTAAATGCTATCTTAGATCTGGTATGCACTCTGAAGTGTTACAGTATGATAACAGATGAGCTAAGTTGCTCGCTGCCAAAACCTGCAAAGTGTGACTGGTACGCGGCCTAAGGAGGAACGCTGCTCTTTTAGAACTATGCCAACCTTAATATTGTAACTAAATCATGGTTTAAATCACAAAATCATCGCATTGTCCTTGAAACAAGATGTAAGCTAGATTCACTGCACAAAAAGGGGGAGGATGTGCGTGACACCTGTGAACACAGTGAAAAAGGAAAGTAAGAAGCTGTGGAGATCGCGTCTTATCAGGACATTAGTGCTGCATGACCACAGTCTCTTTGTCTCTCATCAGCCTCATAACTCAGCCTTTTTAAAACATACCCTGTACTCCCAGTTCCTGCTCTCTCACAGCCTCTCCTGGTGTCTGTGTTGGAGAGGTTGTGGAGTGCTGCAGCGCTGTTCTCATCCCCTTAACAGGCCTTACACTGCGTGTCAAAAAGCAACAAAGAGAGTTTGGTTTGGTGCTGTGGTAAGCCTGTATCATCATAAAACTTCTCAAATAGAAATGGTGGCCATGCAATTCAGTGAACTTGCCAGGAGTAAATTTACACCATGAGTGGAACTTTCTACTGTATTAAAAGAAAATAAATTAAGACATTAACTTTTAGACAAGTAAAGCTTGTATTGATGTACAGATATCATCAGTCTGCATCATTACGGCTCAGTCTGTCCTCCCACACCCAATATAACATGGGTGCACATTTTGGCTCATTTAATGGAAATACGGGCATGACTGATACAGATCAAATTTTTGCTACTGGAAGATTCATTCATACACAGAGCTCGTGTTAGTGATTGTGCGAATACAGTTTCATAAATGAATTAGAAAGGTTTCTGACAGCCCGCCTGACCTGAGACAGCTAGTTTTAAAACATCAGGAAGTTTTGTGAGGGTGTTGGGATGGAAGTTAGTTGTGTCACATTATAACTAAGTTCTGTGAAAATTCAGAGTATACTCTTTGCTGCTTATACAGGTTTAGTTTGGCTTTATTGGTCCTACTGAGCAACTGGACAGTTTTATTTGCTGAGAGTCAGCCAAGTGTGTCTCTGTGGGAGAATGCTGATAAACCTTAGTATTTTAAACCTGGCTGTCTGTCTCTTCTGTTTCTCAAGCACAATGCCTCTCTTTTTTTCTGCGTAAATTATGTTGTTTTTCCTCACCCAGCTATGTTTAGGCCTGGCTGCTGCAAAGGCGGTAACACTTCCCAGTTTCACATCATGTAGCCTGTTCATCTTTCTCATTTTTGCTCACATGAAAAGCTTAGTCTTTTATTTCCCTCAGTTAAGCACTTTGGGACTGCTCAGTGGAAGGCATCCTGTGCGCCCTGAAAAATCATTATTCTTCCAGTCTTCCCGCAAGAGTACAATGTCTGTTTTGCTGAGGCAGTTAAGGAGTTAAAGGCTTGTGGAGTTTCAAAGAAATGCCCAACAGCTGCTGTAAAGTATCCCTACAATCCTAACTGACCTCATTCTTGTCGGACAACAGTGATAATATCCAAAAACGGGTGCAAGACAGGAAGTGTTTCAGGAAGGTATGTGTTTCATGCAAAGACATCAGAAATGCGCTCTCTCTTGGGGTCACTTACTGTAAGGTCCATATTAATTTAAATGGAAAGGTGAAATTCCAGAATGTATTTACGGAAACATTATTTTGGTCAAAAAACCCCATTGCTTGTTGTTCCAGTGTGGAAATGGTAAAAGCAGCTGAGTTAACCACTGTATGCCTATTTAATATAATGACATTGCTCGCTATATGAACCTAATTTTTAAACATCTGGAGGATTCACATACTTTTTTTTATAGCTTTGTTTACTATTTTTAAGGGGGACTTTGACTTGAAAAAGTGGCACAGAAGTACAAATCTACTTGCAACACGTTTTCACATTTATTTTACATTTAAAGACTTTGCTATCTAACAAGATTTTAATTAATTTAATCAACTAAGAGACTTCCTAAGTAAGTAGAACAAAATCCTTTTTTTCCCACCCACTGCATTCTATGATAATTTAAAAGAATTGGATAAATAGAGCAATGCCTACTATGTGTAGGAAGGGTGAGAAAGTCTTGCAAATTTTTGCCTAGGAAGTAGGAATGGTTTGTTTTTTAAAAGATTTAACTGTTTTTACTCATCCCTTACCAAATATCTGCAAAAGGTGTCCTATATGTAGAGGTTCCTATTATCTTCATCTTACTGAAAAATTCATACATGAGAAATGAGCTTGGTTTTTATTTTTATTTTTCAGTGGCACCCACTGAGAAACATGCAAATAAAAATAGTTCTTACCAGTTCAGAGGTCTTCCGTTGCTAGTTAGGGATATTTTCCCTAAGTTTCCTCTTAGTTGTGTCCAGAATTGTCTCTTTTGTAGGATGAATCTGCAATAAAATTCAAAAGGCAATTATGATTTATTTTTTTTAACAAGCACAAGTAAATATTGCTTGAGAGATTTCTTTGACTTCAGAGGTCTATTTCAGCATTAACTTGATAAATTTATATAAAAGAATTTATTAAGGGTTAGACTAGATCCAGTAACGATTCTAACATTCAAAAAGTTGCACTGTAATAATAAGCTCTTCTGATTAACTGTTATGAAGTCTAGCAGATGCCTGTAAGAATATTAAAATAAAGCACTGCTATTTAATCTCTGAATTTTGTTTCATTTAAAGATTTGTTTCTTCTGCACCTTTTTCTGTGTTCCCCTATAGTTTCAAAAATACTCGTTTGCATTGTTAGGGAGTGAGCAAATTCTAGCTGCCAGAACTTATATACAGAATTTAATCTTTGGGAATTCACTGGTTTGTGAAGGATCTCGAAGGAACCTTTGGAAAGTGTACCCCACAGCCAGGCAGCTACGGGAGGGGAAGGAATGCCATGGTGTTGATGCTGAATGGTATACTAGCGACTGTTTGTCTTTTCTAACGGAGACGTGACCAAGGAGCTCGGGTGAGGTGCTGGAGGAGATGAAGGCAGGCTACCGGGAGGAAGACCTGAGCGAAACTGAACTCAGCCCTGCCACATGCTGAGGAGTGAAACAAGTGTGATCTGTGTTTACAGAAGATGATCCAAGGATGTAACAGAAGAGAAAGGGAAGGAAAATGGGATTATTTGGACAGAGGAAGGCATTTTTTGTTATTTGCTGGTAGCGACTCATTTAATATACACACACACAGTTGTTTCAAATTGAATTATATTTTATATTTGCCTGCTGTTTCTGGAAGTTATTGCCAAGAGTGAAAACAGCATAATATATTTCTAGTATTAAACCATCTATTACCGATAGATAATGACAGAGTAGAGGGAGAAGGCACCAGTTAGTCTGGGTTAGCTCATGTGTTCTGGATAACTCTTTCTTGAACTCTTAGATTTCTAAACTTCTACCAGGCTATTTTGATTTCCCAATGCTTTTTGGATGTGTTGATTGTCTCCCCTTCCATGTCAATATCAGGTCATCTCAAGTACTCCCGTGACAGTCTTCCTCATACTTTTTCAGGTAACGTGCCATTTGATCACCGTCCTATTAGCTGTTATAATAGGATAACAAATACCATGGTGGTTATAATAACACCTCTTATCAAAATAAGCATTTTGGAGTTTTTAAAACTACAGATGCCCTATGTTCCCACTTACATTTTATGTCTTTTTGCTTTTTAACGTTACAGCTGCTAGATTTTGGATCCGTAGTGGCTTTCCTACTTAAGCTCCTAAGTTTTGGTGCTGAAGCATGGAATTTAGTCTCTGAAGTCAAAAAGGGCTATCCTTTTGAGAACCTTTCTGTAATTACTGAACAGTTACTGATGAAGTCACAGGAGAGAGATAAAACTGGAATCCTGTTTTATTAATTGTTGGTTAAAGCAATTTGACTCTTAGGAAAGTTTCTGTGAAGTGCTGCTCCTTACAAAATCATCTAGTGATTGATGGAAAAGGATGCTGATCCATCAATCCGTCTCCTTGACTTTTCAAGGTGATTTATCACAAAGCATTTAATTAACTTCTTTTCTTGTAACAATGAAGTTAAATGTGTTATTTAACTTTGTTTGTTTGTTTTTCTTCGAAGTATATTGGGTTAGTTTTGACTAATATCAAGATGTACATAAGAAAATTCTGTACTTCTGCTTCAAAGAAGAGAAAAATATCTTTTCCTTATTTTCAGTATAGCACAACTAGATGCTTTATGGTCCTTTTTTTGGTCTTTAGTCAGAGTTGGGGGTATTAAGACAATACTAGATGTGAATTGGTGCACTTGTTAAGACCAGTGACTTGTCCATTATGCTAAATTGCCAAGGAAATGATTGCAGGATCTCAGCGATTTCTTGCTAGAATTCAGCTCTTCAGGGAGAAAGGAAACTTTTTACACAGCTTTCATGTACTTATGTCATACTATGATAATTTAATACTTCTTGACACATTGTCATAGTATTTTATTTAAGAACCAAATAGCTCTTTACTATTTTGAATCACTCCTTGAGTAATGGCTTGCAGTAAGTTTAATTTTAGGCTTTCTGTTGCTTTTCTGGCAACTGTAGAGACGTCTGTTCTATGTCTCACCCCTGTCCAAAATGTGGTGGGTTTCTTTTCTGTTCACTTCATAATTCCTGCCAGATCCATGACTGTCCAGTTCTGATCTCAGTGTATTCTGGTCTTTCTCCTTGTAGGCACTCTTGTAGGCATTCCCCATCAAATATATAGAAGAATTTGGCACCTGACTTGGTAATCTGAAAGAAAATAAAACCTAATTGTTGTTACTGTCCCCTTCAAAGGCTGTTCCATGGAGCACATGGAACATCAAGGAAGACAGTGGCTTACTGCTTAGAAAGCTCTGTTTGAAATAAATGTTAGTGAAAAAAGCAGGACTTCTTAATTGATTTTCTTTTTTAATCATTGTAACTAAGGAATTGAGATTTTTATTGGAGTTCATGTTTTAACCTTTGTATTACTGAGCTATTTAAGATGGATAATCAAGAGAAGGCCTGGCATAGATGGGTTGGATGCGTCAATTTTGTGAGTAGTTACATGTGAATGTAGAAATGTTCAAAATCACAGCACAGTGCTTTTCCTTGCAAACATGGAATGACACCTACATACATATTAATAAACAACTGACATATTGAAGTATATAGGGTGTATCTTAATAGTGGCAAAGGTAGGTAGTGTTTCCAAGGAGCAAGGCTGTGTTTAAAATGGTTAGCCTTCCCTTGAACGAAAGGAATAAAACAACTAAGTCATTTCGGTGTTGTCACTTCTTTCCACATTTACAGCCTGTTTATGTGCTCTTTTAGTAGTAGTTGTACAAACTTCTGCTGACCAGTGCTTTCTTACTGTAGTTTTACAATCACTTTAAGGAAACCATTAGCATTTCACCAGCGGCAGTTTTGTAGTGGTTATCTGCTGTGCTCTGCCTGGCTGTCCTTCATTAAGAGGGTACAGCTGGATTCTTCTGAGCCTGTTCCTGCTCTGCTAAAAGAGGATAGCAACGCTCCCCTCCTTTGGTAGGGTGCCCTCCTAATCACGAGGTGAAAGAGCAGCTAGAACCTTCTTTTTAATGTTCCCAAGAGAACTTGAATACAAACTGCACGAAGGCCTGCAATCTCTGAAGGAGATTTAAGGCAATCCTGCTGGGATTTGATTCTGTGGCCCAGTCATTTCAGCATGTTTTTTGACCTGTTAATAAACCCGTGTCACACTACTGCTATTGCCTTTTGTTATAGTCATTACATTCCTCTGGAGTCTCTATAGCCATTGTCTGGTTTGTTTCTTTGTTTTTGTTTTTCCTCACTAGGGATAGATTTTTAAGTTGGCAGAGTTATCAAATTCAGTTCCCACCGCCTGAAAACTCTGCATTTGCATGGAGCGTATAATAGCCGTGCAAGCTCCGCTGCACGCTCCCTTGGGGAAAGTGCAGCTTCCTAGGGGAGGTATTTATACTGCGATTTTCCAGCCCGGGAGCTTCACTAGAGTGGGCATGCAGCAAGTGGGGTGTGGGTGTTCCTCCTCCTCCTCGTCGTTCGTTCTACAGCCCCTGCTGGCAAAGCGCACGTGCCTGTTGCTTCCAAGCTGCGCGTAAATTTTTGAGATCCTTTTTAGATTGGACATGGGAGGAAGCAGTGCCACCGAGCAAGGAATGGGGAGAGGCCTCTAAGGACCAAATGTGTGCCGTGGGATATTCAAGAGTGCGGAAAGCTCTTTTCACCCTTCTGTGTGCACACAGAGGCACACACAGGCTCACCCCATAGGACAGATATATTATGTGCTTGAAAGAGTTTCTGGGAGCTTTGACTTTCTGCTGAGTGTGCGTGGGTCATTTAGAACAGATTGATGGCTTTCTTGGATGGGGACAAAGGTCAGTTTAAAATTCTTAGTTGTACTATGTAATGCAAGCTATTGGCAGATTTGGAAGATAGCCTTGAAGTCTTTGTCAGGGAAGAAGGCCTTTTTTTTTTCCAAGAGAAAGCTTTGGATGCGGAATGGGAATATACATATACATGTCATATACACTACAGAATATGCATTAAGCTGTTGGCATTGTATCTCTCAATCTTTTATTTGGTTTCAGAAGGTCTTAAATTAAAAAAAAACCCCACAAACCAGACACACCCACTTCTCCCAAAATAAATCAAAGTTGTGAAACTGTCCTTAGCACCTTTGCTAAATGAAGCACTGAACTGTTACCAACCTACCATTTTCTGGCAAACCTTGTTTATCTATGCAGGTACTCTTCTGAGAGATTTTTTCACTGTTGCCCACACAGTCTTTGGCTGACCTTCAAAAAACTGATGAGAAACGGAATAGTTGCAAGGCAGATTACTGCCTATTTCAGATTTGGGATTACTAGTGTTTTTCTGCACATGACATTGAACAATTATCAGGGAAAAAACGGTTCTTCACTTCTCTCAAGTCAAGGTTGGCTTTAAAGCAAGAAGCCAGGAAAGGGACATGACCATTACATAAGTTGAAAACATCTTCAAAACATCTTGATTTAAATCTTAATGAGAGATTTAGGCCTACTGTCATGGCATGATGGAAAAGCTTTCCAAATCTTTTCCGGCAAAGACAAATTTTGTATTTTCTTTCTTATTTTGCATTCCACCAATATTCTGATGTACTGTCTTAACATTTTAGCTATAAAATTAGTAATATTTTACGTTACTTCTAATATTGAGAAAGGGATGCCATGAATAATCAGAACAAAATGCTTAGCTGTTTTTAACTGAGGTGATACATTTAGGTATCAGTAGCTCACGTGCAGCCATTGTAGTGGGTCAAAGACAAAGGAGAAAAGGAGGACATAAAATAGTTTTTTCTGACTTTAGTTTTCAATTTCTAGAGCTTTTCTTTATAATGGAAAGTAGACCTGCAACCCTGTGGTTTAAAGTCACGAAGCTAGGAAATCAATTTAGCAATTCACAGGATTGACGCTAACATAAAATGAGAAAAAAGTGAGGAAAAAGGGCGTGTTCTATGGAAAGGAAACATTGAGAAAATAGCCAGTCTAGTTAAGAAGACTTCAAAGCAGAACCTGACCAAAATCCCATAAGCAGTAGGGTTTCCATACGCTTAGAGAGACTTCAGCACGTTTGCTGTGGATGCTTTTCTGAGAATTGCTGCTGTAAAATGGCTCTTGTGGACTTTTTTTAATGTAGCAGCTGCTGCTGCTACCTGCACCCTCTGCATGTTTTGGGTGATAATTTTCTTTGCTTCTAGAAACTTAAGGATAATTTCATTTTGCTTTTAAAGTAACGTATAGGGTTTTTTATTTGCTTCAGAGTGAATGGAAGTGATCTGCCCTTCCTTCAAATGACCATTACTTTTTTTGAGATGTTCAAGGTGAAATAGCCATATATAATATACGAAATGATCGCTACATTTATTGAAGTGACTTATCAATCTAGACTGAGTAATAATTTTTAAAAGAAATTCTGAAATTTCACTTTTTTTTGTTGCCATTGTATTTCCTCTGTCCTTAATTCATTGGAGTAACCAAAATACCTGTCTGGGACATGAATCTTTCCTAACAGTACACTTTGTACTCATTGTACAATTAATTCACAACTGTGTGCTGTAAAAGATGTTTGACAACAGCTAGACAGATGTGGAAATTACGTAACTGTGATGAAAACTTCAAAAGAAAGCCTGGGGTTTTTTTTTCTTCTTTGACTTGCTTAGGTACGTGTTCGGGCTGGTTCTTTATCCGTGTGCTCTTGCATATCCTTCGTATTTGTACTCTCTCAGTAACTTGTTCATCAGGAACTTTTAACGAAGTATGCAATCTCATGGTGGGAAGATATCTTTTTTGGTTTTTCTTTTTTCCTAGTTTTCTTGTTCTTCTAGGGTGTGGCTAGAGCTAAAATGAAATTTAGATTGGTGTGTCCTTTTTTGACCTGCCAAAGGGTTTGTTCTATTAGCATTGCTCTGCTCCCTGTAAATCAGACATTCTTCTCAGGCTGCGTCAGGTTACTAATGACATGATTAATGCAGGAAGGGTAGAGAAGGGTGACGTAGTGGCTTTTGCAAAGTTTACCTGAGAATTATCTCTAGCTCTCTCCTGTTCAGTGTCTGTGTGAGTCATGGCCTGAAGCCCTGCCATTCCCTGTTCTTCAGCTGGGCAAGATCACACTTACCTCATTCTATGTATGCATTTCTCCCTTTCCTGCCAGATCTGATTAGAAGCACTTTTGTTTTAAAATCTATGTTTATGAAACATTAATACGCTTTTTACAGATAGCTGACCATAATGCTAAATGAAAAATGCCATTAGATATCTCTGCTCCAGGCAGCTTTAGAAACTTCTCGGACCTTATATGAATTCCAATTTTTATCAAATAAAGTCGTTCACATTCATGGGTTTAGCAATGATAGTGTTATGACATTAGTAAGCTTTGCAACAAGACCATGAGTCAGTTGCTGTCTGTCAGTAAAGCCTCCTGTTTCTTTTTGTGTATTTGCACAGATATAAGCTTACAAAATACAATTGGCAAGTTTGTGATGCTGTCTGCAGCTTTTGAAACTTCTTTGGGCTGTAGGGATAACTTTTCTCATTAACTTCATTACACATATTGATTCCTTAACAGAGTAGCAGGGAAATTACTGATCAAGAAAAGCATGTTCTCTGGTACATTTTGAAGTCTTGGTCATTCCCTTACTGTGGGCTGGTCAACTGGAGGAACAAGACTTCTCTTGTACCTGAAGATCACTGTTTTTTCTGCTATTTGTGTACATGTTTTCTTTAACTATAGGTTCCACATAGAGTATCTGTATTCGTGTTCCACTAAATTTGCTACAAAGTGTGCTGTCAAGTTATGTCAAGTCTCTTAGGAGACCAGTATGAAGACAATGTAGAATTTGCAAGTAATGCTCATTGTTTTTTTCAAGATTCACATGTTTTCTCTATAACATGGTCATGAAGTCTTTGGCGTCCTTCAGGACTTTAGCTTTCCTCAACTAAAACTATATTATTTCCTTTGTGTGTGCTGCTTAATCTGAATTATCTTGTGCAAGAAGTGCTTAATGTTTAACAGTAGAAGTTTATGCTGAAAACAAGCTATCATTTTCCAGCCAGCTCATATCTTGCAACCTGCCAAAGCCTGTATCAGGAACACAATGTGTGGGAAAAAGTTCTAAAATGATAGACAGAAAAATGTCTTGTGGGAAACCTAAATGCCATGAGACTCATTCTGTTAATAAAGAATGTTTTTACAAGTGCAGCATCATCCCCCTACTTTTTGACGTTTTCAAAAATGAAAGCTTGAGAGCCTAACATTTGTGTAGAGTGTAAACAACCTTGATACTTAGATAAGTGACATTTCTTGGAAATAACATTCCCTTAAGAGGAAAAAATGGTCAAAGTCAATAATTAGCCAGGAAAAAAACCCGAACTTATTTCTATAAGGCATACCTCTCAACTACTTCTAATAAAGGCCTTAGTGATGCCTGAGATAAAATTTTATATGCAATTTCTGATTACATTTTGCAAACGTATCTTAAAGGAAAACAAACTCATCCTATGATCTGCTAGTCTCAAAACAGACACCAGATGAGTAAACTCCTTATGTAAACATACCATAAAAAAACTTTTTTAAAATAAAGTTCTCTAATGCAACATGCAGCACATTTTGCATACATTGCAGTATATGCTAATGGAGTTAATGATTGTAATTATTGTTGCCTGAGTGGGGATGGCAAGAGTTCATGTCCAGCTTAATGTTGCCTGTATTTCATTTTGCTGTTTTTAAAGGAACTGTTTACATAAAAGAGTAACATAGATTTTATTTGGTGAGTCAGTGTTTAAGAAAAACTCAAGCATATTGTTTGACACGTGCCTGTATGTAAGCTGTGTATCTAGAATCTTGTCTTTCAGCTTGAGCAGTGAAATGGTATTTCTGGCTTTTGTTTTCTTCTGGCTAAATAGCCAGTGCCTTGGCCGTAGAGCTCAGTTTTTGTCTAAACCCCAGTTCTTTTGTGCTTTCAACTAGAAAATGAATCAAACAAAAGCTTAAAAGTTAGGGTTTTTTCAAAATTGAAAGGCACTGAATGAAGTAAAGTGAAAAAAAACAAACTGCCTGTAAACAACTTCAGTAAAACCTGTACCTTCCGTTCTCCTGCAGGTTTATCAGGCAGGACATTGCCTGCCTTCCCGTTCATGTCAAGTTGAAGTTGCCTCTTGCTGCTCAAAGCAGCAAACAGTCTATGGAGAGGACGCGAGCTCCGTGCAGCTCCTTGGCTCGGTCAGGCTCCCGAGTCCAGTGGAAGCTCTGATTGAGGAAGGGCACAAGAGGCAGGAAACAGCTGTTAACAGCAGTGTCCTGGCTCAGGTGGCCTGATAACAAGAGTACCAAGCCAAAATAGCTCAGTGGGTTAGATGGCCAGAACTATAGTTCATACTCTTTTTTTTACCAGAGCACTTAAATCTAGATTCACCTAAGGATTAGTGTGACTTTTACACATGCTTTTCTTTGGTTGGCATTTGTGGTGTGTTGTCAAGCTTCAGGCAGCTTGTCTGGTAACACTGCAGGTCACCGTTTGTTTCTATGTGCAGCTAGGTAGCTTCCTCCAAATGCTTTGTATGGTCTTTCTGGTACTTCAGTAGGTTTTATCCTATACTGGGCCAAAGATCAACATGCATAGGGAGATGCAAAAGATTCCTTTTGCATTAGATTCCTACATATTCAGAAAAAGCCCTCTGGAGTGTCCAAAACAGTGAAGACTTTGTGTTTTATTTTTGTTGTGTATGCCTTTCTTCCTGTAATCTTTTCTGGTGTAAAAGATACCTGGGTACATTAGTCATACCAGGACCACAGGAAGTCTACAGCAAACTCTTTAAATTGGGTGTTGACACCTTATCTTCTGGGGGGTGGGGTAGGGGGGTGTATACAGAAATGCTTCTTCAAATCTGTTTTCAGATTTTGCATGTTCTTGGTATCCATTCATTAGCTGAGTCTCTCATTACAAGATACCAGAAGGATATGGGGAATCTCAGGATTAAAAAAAAAAGCGGGGGGGGAAGGAAACAGGTGGAATTGAATACAATTATGATCTTGGGGGTAGGCATGATGCTCAAAGGTTGTGCCATGAAGGCATCGTGTGTCACAGGTGGTTCATGCTCATGATGCAGTAGAACAGCAGTGCGGGGATCTGTGCCTGGAGCCTTTCCTTTGGCTCTCTCCGGCTTTTGAGAAGGACCCAGACACCATCTCTGCCTTGGGATTTCTTTAAATTCTTTTGAGACTCTACCTCTGTCCCGTCTTTCAAAGACGCAAAGTCTTTCTTCCTGGTTCGTTAGTCGTCTGCCTGTATCTTAAAACAGCCCCTTGCAGGGTTGTCACTGACAACGTTGAGCTTTCTGGCTTGCTGCTTAGCTACCTGGGAGCCCTGGGTGAGCTCAAGTAGGTAGATAGACGCAGGGTAATGCACTGTTGCTTTTTGGTTTAACAGCATGAGAAACGTGTATAATTCAACCATCAGAAATCTTCCTTCATTCTTGCTCTTGGGTTTTTCCTAGGAATTGGGAGTTCATTTTGTTTTAAGAGGGGCCTGGCTTTCCCTCATCTCCCATGACAGCTGCTGCCACCATTTTTCCATTTGAGAAGGTGTTTCCAGAGATAATCTCTTAAGCTTCCTGAATGTAACTCTGTGACATTCTTAATTTGTACATGTTATTTTCTGCCATTTGTCTAGCTTTGGAAATTTCCATTTCCCAAATCCCTTTAGGAGATATAGGAAAAACCTCACTTTGTGAGGGTGATGAGGCACAGGTGGTGTATTTGTGTTTCAGATCTTCATAACAAATATTTTCCATTTCTGACTTTACTAAAATCTAGGTATGTATTGGAATTTGCTGACCAGGGATCTTTTTTAGCAGTGTATAAAGGTTTTTCTCTTGTAGAGGTCCTCCTAAATATATGTAAAAGGTAACAAGAAGTCACAAAGCTTAACACTGCTATAGTGTTAAGAAGCTGGTTCCTGGAGAGCAGAAAAGTTCTTAGTTAAATGCCACTTCTTAAAAATGGAATGAATCTATGCAAAAGTACTGGATTTGGTACTTCTCTCATTGGTTTATTCTTCTAGGGAAGGAGGACTTTTATCAGTTTGTCTGACAGTCATTCCCAGTGATAGGAATGGATCAGTTGAGAAACAGAGATTTTGATGATAATAGGTTTCAGTGAATTTTATGAGAACGGCTTCCAAGGTAGAAGAGAGAGATCTTAATGTGAGCTTGTTTACCTATTGAAGGTTTTTCAAATCCCCATAGGACACAAACTCATAGGAAGCCAAACCACGTTGGTTCCACTGTTTGTAGAGCTTCTTGCTCTATTCTGTGTTGGGTTTTTAAATCAAATTATGGTTGCCTTTGCTAAACTTTTGTTGTGTTGCTAGCTTCACTCTGTATATTCCAGTTGCCAAAATACTAGAAACCACAAAGGGCACCAGTGTAATAAACAAGAACAAATAAGGACAATCTGAAACACTGTTACTTGCAGATAGCTGACTTAACATCTGAAATAAAAATTGTTTCTGTTTTTAGTATTTATTTTAGTTACAGCTTTCTTACACCCCTATGAACTTCTTTCTCCCA
This sequence comes from Chionis minor, assembly GCA_013398295.1. Classification (NCBI taxonomy): domain Eukaryota; kingdom Metazoa; phylum Chordata; class Aves; order Charadriiformes; family Chionidae; genus Chionis; species Chionis minor. Next base: position 391,950 of record VZSF01006476.1, read on the forward strand.
CTGGAATATCAGTAAATATAAGAGGACTACTGCTCACTGGCAACTGTTTAAGAACTGCAAGCTGTAAAAGGAAGCAAAAATTAATACTTCAGATTTAAGAATGAGGTTTATGTACAAAGCAATGCTTTTAAATTCTGAAAATTAGACCCGTTTTCAGTTTTGTATGCATGTTTCTCATGAAAAATTCTGAAATAGTCATCCTCTGGTGAAAAAAGTTCAAGTTTCTGATTTTTCATCCTTTTCCCATTTCTGATTCCCATTTAAGAAATGAAATAATTACCAAGAAGCTTACTATAAATGTAGTTATTTATAAATGACAAGGATTGGGCATCGAAAGCTATGATTATAAAAGCAATTTAGCCTACTAGTTATCCTTCAAACTCTTCCTGATTATGTGTAAGTGCCAGCAGTATGAGATTACATTCAGTTTAAATTCGAGTCCTCTGTTTAAAAGTTACTGGATTTCTGAGGTCCAGCCTCCTCTCTGAAACCCTGAAGGTGACCTATTTGAAGTCTGTGTGTGCATGAATCCTTAATAAAGAACTGCTCCGATTTTCTTTAGAGACTCGTCAATTTTGTCAAACTTTCTTTATATTCCCGATGCTTCAAGACAGGTTTCCCTGTGGTAAAATGGTTTCCTTTATTACTTGTTTGTTTATATTAGTAGTGGTTTCCTTCTTAAGGTTAATTATTGTTTCAAAGAAATTGCAATTTCCTGTTCTGGTGTAGCTTGTTTTCTTCAGATTTGTTCCACGCTGTCATGGTGTCTGTAAAATATTGTTTGGGAATTCTTTGTGTTTTGAAGGTGCAATGCTCCAAGGGATGATTCTTAATCTTATTTACTTTCCTCTCTCTCTTTTCTTTCAATTTTAGGTAAGAATGACTTTTGCAGTGATTTTTTTTGCTTTTGAAGAATTTCTCCTGTGGTAAAGTATTGATCTCTCTTTCAACCTTCCTTTAAAAAATGGTGGTGTTTTTCTCTGTATTTAAGGGAGAAGGGGGAATATTCAGCCAAGGCTGGTGCTGTGTCCTTTTAAATACTCCAGTATGGTTGTGGAAGAGAATTTTAAAATTTCACATGGATGTTGGGTTTTTTTCTTAATAATTTTCCACATGCAATGTGATACTACAAACTCACAAGCAAGTTATTAACTGTCACCTGCAGTAGTTTGAAGAAGTTTGAAATAGGCTTTCCTTTAATGAGGCAGTGTGCTGCTTCAGATTTCCTGTGGAATATTTGCATGCTTGCAGGCCCTGCCCAAGTATATATCAAAGCTTAGACAGTAGTAAGTTCTTTATTTATCTATACCCCAGAAGAATTTAAAGCTAGATAGCAAAAGGTAAGTAAGTTAAACACACATCGTAAATTCACTGATGATTCAATGGAGTAATTAACACAAGTTGCAATACCAGGATTCCAGAGTTGTTTGGGTTTTTGTTAAGAAAACTAAAGTCTGTCTTTACTGCCTAATAATGATGTAGGGGCTGTACTGTACTGTGTTTTCCCCCTCCACAGCCATTCCTAACTGTAGATTTGGAAGCTTCCTGTTAAAAGGCTGCAATCCCAAGGAAAAGATCTTTCATTGAGCAGGCCTAGAGACAACTTCTGATTATAACAGAATTGGTATATTGTGTAATGCAACTATAAATATGACTTCCTGTGCATTAGACATGTTTGCCAGTTGCTGGAAGCTTGAAAAAGGAGATCTTGTCTGGTTACAATTCACAATCAACCAGGAAAGGAGTTGAGAACAGCAGTCCGTTTCTTTTATCAGGGATGCTCTTGGTTCACAGTATTGCAGTTCTGTTTTTTTGTTCTTCTTCCTGTACTTATACAGTTTTAATTAATCAGTGAAAAGCCCAGGCATGAGGTAATGCTGGAAATCAACAATTTGAATCCTGTGATTCTTAATAGAGAATGAATGGAAACAGAGGTACTGCTATCTTCTTTGTCATAGTATGTCATTTGGACAGTATCTAAAGGCAGGCAGTGGGCTCCTGTGTGCATAATAGTCCTTTGGGTTTGTCTGTTTTTTAGAAGACCAAAACTAAACCAAAAAATAGTGTAATTCATACTTGCAAGTAATGCTGATCTTCAAGATTCTCTGGCATCGGTATTGTCACAACTTAGAAGGACCTTAGTCAGACCACGGTTGCTATCCAGTCTGATCCTTTGTGTAATATAAGGCAAAAATCTCTTGCTTATTATTCAGACAGATTTTACGTGGGTTTCAGCTTCTAATAAAGTCAATGCAAGTTGCGTGAATTTTAATTTTCTCAAGGCTTAAATATGTTTCTTCCTTTCCATTCCATCTGAAAGGCAATTAGTGGTGTTCTCAAATGAACTCTGGAGTTTGAGATGCTTTATTCCATGAGACAAAGCTTGCAGTTGCTCAGAAGTGGGTGCATGGTGTTCATTCTCATCTTGACCAGTGATTCCCAGGTGGCAATGAAGAAGAGGTGGGAGGCAGTGTGACAAGGCAGGGAGGGTAAATAGACAGTGACACTGGTGGCACGAGGAGTGAGGAAAAGGTATGAAAAGAAAGAAAACATTGAGCTCTTGGGTAGTGGTTCTGAGTTGATGGGAGAAACCTGAGAGGAGGAAAGGGGGAAGCACACATGTTCCATCTCCTGCTCATGCACTCTTTCACTCACTCACTGTTGTCCTTTCCTGGCAATCTCTTTTGTTGGTTAAAGACTTACCATACGTGAGAGTTTGAGGCTGAGCAAAGCTTTAATTATCAGTCAAGATTAGTTTCCCTCCGTCAGCTGCCCTCCTCCATAGGCTCTTCCTGCTTCTGTTCAAACTACCATGCAGTGTTACATGCTCCACAAAGGGCCAGAAACCTGAATCTCGTGGCACCTGCTCTGGGCCACAACAGAAATAGAGAGGGAATGTTGCATCAGCGTGCAGTGCATGTACATGTACTATACACACAGCACAAGCCTGGGCCATATGGATGGCTTCAATACAGTGCAATTTCCTTTTTTTTTTTTTTCCTTTCTTTCCCCCTGAATAGGCAGTAGCTTGGGGGCAGAGAGGAAAGAAGAATCCACTGTGAAAAAACTGTAGATTTCAATTCCTTGAGATCAGGTTTTGCCCTGTTTTGTAAAGTCACTTCATGTCATTCAGTTAAAGTAGTTTATAGACCTACATCTTGACTACAGGTAGAAACACTACTTTCTTTCATCTGAGTTCTGTCCTGTGCATTAAAAGAGTCATGTTCCTACAAACAAACAATCTATGTCTTCTGAAGGTTTTCATTATCACCAGGCTCATAATTGGGGCGGGAGGAGGGGGGAGAAGTAGTATGGAGTCCAGATTATTTATTTTGAAGTATAAGTTTGACTACAGATATTCTGGGTGGTTTGGTGGTTTTTTTTGTTTCACCTGTCTTTGATTTTTGTATCCTTTTCTGAGCTTTCCTCTATAATTTAAAAAAAAAAAAAAAGGAAAAGTAAAAATGAGTTAAATATAGAGGTAGATTACGTCACTTGGTTTGTAGTACTTATATTTTCTACAAGGATACCAGTTTACTGCCAAAATATGACTCAAAAGATCAATAGCAAACAATCTGCACAAGTTTACACAAGAGAACTGAAGTATTTCATTCCATAAGCATTGTGTTTTAAAAGCACACATTGCAAAAATAGATACTGCTTTGGGAAGGCTGCTTTCTTAATTTTCACTGTTGCTTTCAGAAGTATGTCCAAATAGTAACAGGGTTTTTTTTTCCTGAGAAATCTGTTGCTGCACACTGAGAATGAAAGGGAATTGGAATGGCTATGGCTCCAAATGCTTGTACTTAACAGAGGTCAGTCATAATATTTCTGTCCACAAAGACAGTCTTAAATAACAAAATAAAATAAAATTCTCAATTTACAAGTTTGATGCGTTTTTATTGTAACAAAAAAATCAAATGGAGGTCTGAAAAATGCATTCGTGTTTCAGGATATGCTGATCACGATGGCTGTGCATGTGCCATGTCTTCATAAACATTTTTATGCAGTGCATATAATATTTAAAGTGCTTTGATTCCTTTAAAACCCTCACGGTTATTTTATCTAAAAACCTGTGTGTTAGGAAGTGAACGATACCTTCTCCTTGCCTGTGCTTGGTTATTGTTCTGTAGAAGAAAAATACTTGGGGAACATAATACTGCACTAATAGGCATATGTCTCATTTTTGTATAGTCCTTTTTTGTTGACACTGTCAAACAGTTTGCTCCTCAGTCATTGTCTTTGCAGTTCTAATCCTCTGTATGTTGGTCCATTTGGCAAGTCATATGTCAGAAGGGAAAAAGGAGAGCTGCCCACTCTCCCCTCTTTTAATATGAGATTAAAAACTTATATACAGATCTCTCAGGCGCTAGGAAGAAAAATGTGCAGTGTAGGAATGAATCCTGTCCCTTTTGTTCAGCTCATGCTTTTTATTAAACTCTTTGGCTCTTGATTTAACGTTATCTACCCGGTAACTGATAGTCAAAGTCTCCACAGCCTTTCCAGCAATTCCAGAGGCGTCCTGACCATCTACGGATGGTAAAGTTTGATAGCACTGGGTTTTTTAGGCTGTAAATGTTTTGAGCATGTCATAGGTTTTAGATTTGAGAAAAAGCACACATTTTAGGAAAACAACTGAGAAGAGAAAAGTAGAAATTGGAAAACTAAAAATTGGGGTAGGTAGGAAAGAAAGGCAACTCAGATAGTCAGGGCTTTCCGCTCCGGGTTTATTGCTTAAGTGTTCCTTAAATTTGGCACTCATCTGTTGAGATTGTGAGAACAACCTTCGTTATTCTTAGCTGTTTACCCACCACTAAGTTTTGCTCTCTTTCTGCAGAGGACTTGTCAAAATGCTATGACAACTAGGCTGGTTTTAGACAAACAGACCCTGGCTCTGAAAAGACAGTGAGTCTGCAAGTCCAACGTGGAGGGCAGCCATTGGCACTGGAAGAAGTAAGAAACCACAGATTGTTTTCTCGTTGGATGAGGAGCTTAAAGCAACGTAAAGTTAATTGAAGAATTCCTTGAAAGTGAAGTCAGCCTAAAATAAAAACTTAGGGGTCTATAATTTACTAAATGTGAAAGCTTTGTAAGCAGTAGTGAACCTAAAAGTTTAAAAAGAACATATTTTGGTAAACATATCTGGCTTGTGTTACAGACTGTCCTGTTTTAATTATTTGTCCAAATAATGTAGATTTGCAGTAGGATCTCTAATTAGGCTCAGTTTGATTTATTGAGCTGGCCCCATATAAACCATGATGTCATGCTGTACTGCTCAAAATTACAGCTCTGCTCTTGCAGTTTAAAGATGATTATTTTTAACTTTGGAATGTTTCAGTTTTGTGCATCTTGGCTTTTGGCTTTGTGAACTTAAGATGTTCTCTGCTCCCCTCCTCCTTCCTCCCCCAGATCAAAGCAATTTGTTGTAATGTAACCAGAACAAAAACCATTGAAATGGACTTCTGAACGCTCTTAGCTTTAAATGTTGATGGTAAATAAGAAGAAAGGCAAGAATATTCATGCTTACTGTCAGGGGGGTTGAGAAATAGGTACAGTAGGTATTGAACTATGTTTTGCCAGGTGTCCAGATGTTGATGCCATTCCAGAGCAGGAATGCTTCATTTATGTCTCTAAAAGGTCTTAGTTTTCTTTTGATGCTGTAATTGAAGAAAAAGAAAAAAGGGAAAAAGAAAAAAAAAAAGGGGGGGGGGGGGGTGGGGGGGGAGGCAGGGGTGTGGAGAAAGGCAGGATCTGCACTCCCCATTACTGCAGGTAATAATTATTTACTAGGAACAGGAACTCTCACGCACATGAGGTTTTTTTACTCATATGTGTTGCATTTTCTGCTTGTTTCCCATTTGAATAGAAAAATTTGCCTTTAGTTAAACCCAGGTCTGTTCCAAATGCAAAGGGAAGGCTTTTCACAGGAGGGTTTCTGTATTTCTGTACAGAGGAGGTCTTACTTCTGCAGAAGTGTGCAGCATCCCTTCCTGCCGGCATCCCTGATCTGGACTTGCGGGCAAAGTGACAATACACAGCAGGGTGTGGAGGAAGGGAGGACTCAAATTTAGGTCAGAGTATTGTCTCTCCTGCCAGCCTCTTCTAGCATGTTAAGAAAAGACCAGGCATTTCAGGGCAGGGGAAGTCTTTCTGTAAGGATGTCAAGAGTACTTCAGGCTGAGACGGAGTCTGACAGCAAACTGGGAAGGGAACAAGAATAAAGCCATAGAGGTGATGCAGTTATACTGGAGACACTGAATTACCAGTAGATGTCAAAAGGTGGAAGTTGTGTTTGGGGGGCAGTGGCTGTGGCAGAGAAAGGCAGACTCCATTTTCTAACAGCACAATAAGGAGAATTTTCTGAGTGGGAGGGGAAGGTTAAAATGTCTTCCTGTGGATTTTAGATTTTAGAGGGAAGACACAGTGAGCTGCCCTTGGTAATGACTGCAGAGTTTCAGACTCGTGTAGGTTGAGAACAATGCACATTGAGTCATTGAAAAGCTATACTTCTCATGAGGAGCCTTGATTACATAGCAGCTGACTCATATATACACTATATTATGTATATAAACTAGATTATGGCTTAAAAGAGTCATAAAGAGCCATGAGATTGCTTAGGGTTTTTTTATAAGGGTATTCTCAAATGAGTATCACATTTTTAATATAATCAGTTGTTGACTAACATATTGGTTTTAGATGTGTAACTGCTTTTAGTTGTCCTGTAACTAGTTTCAGTTTAGCTAATGAAGGTTGGCGAGAACACTGCTTGAGGGGAAAAGGGGAAAGGAGTTCATACTCTCTCTCTGCTTCTGTGCCAGTGAATGTAAATGGATGGAAAGTATGTGCAAGTTTGCTAAAAAATGGTATGTATAGTGGAGAAATTTGATTTCTGAGTTCAGTTTTAAAAAGTACATACTAGTTTACTTGCTTTGACCTGGCAAAGTTGCCAACTGAAAACAAATTTAACTGTTTAGAATAAGATGAAAGAAAGCCTTCGTCCTTTGAGTATTCAGGTCTCCAGTTTCAAGTCAGTAACAAGGGGCCTGTAATGTCTTGATTGCAACATAATATCAATAGAAATTTAATACAGTTTTATGTTCAGAGAGTTTCCATCTCTTGTTGATTGTAACCCTCTGAGAAGCTTTTCACAGTGGCTGAAATCTCTGAGAACAGCCAGCTTTTCATGATGAGCAGACCACCTGTCTTGTTTTGATGAAATTAAAGTAAGTGGTAGATTTCAGATAATTCCATGATGAGATGCTCATGTTTTGTCTTGCATTAACAGCAAATATATGTCTTTTTATATCAACCACAAAATCTGAATGTAATCTCTTTCCAGGATGGTAATTAGCAGATAGTTGAAATGCATCTTGCTATGAGATTTGAGTGACTATCATCAACTGTGTGTGTGTCTGTGCACATACATGCATAAGCATTGGTTTTGTCCTCACTTATCTGGCAATATGCTTGCTACTGGAACAGAAACAGTCAGACTTTGAGGAACTTCTGACTGACAGCAGTTTAATTCTTTTCTGTGTAATAAATGACTGATGTAGGTTTAGTTTAGTTTAGGTTTTTTGGCAGCTCTTTTCCTGACATTTATTTGCTGAAACTGGTCTTGGAGCTTAGAGGAACAGCTTGCCTCTGAGACGCGTAACAGCTTCTCCATCACGACATCTTGTCATTAAAACTGGGCGTTCACCCACAAGCTATCTCACAACTCTGAAGTTATAGGTTTGAAATTACTCAGTGAGTATCTCTAGCCTTCAGTGTATGATGAAGTGATCCTAATGGCCAGACAAGATAAGAGCGTGATGATGACTGTAATGAGAAACTAAACAGGGAAGTGGGACAGGAACATGGCTGCTGTGATACCTCTGGAATTGCCAGGAGGTCACCAGATGGAAAGTAATGGCACTTTCCAGTTAAAGGACTTCCAGTAGCTTCCCTTTCCTTTTGCTCTACAATGTAAAGCTGTTTAGTGTCATGTAAAAAAACCCAATCTCTTCAGTAACACGTGCCTGACATTATTTTCTTGATACCGATGCCAAAAAAACAACTAGGATCACAGTGTACAAAAGTGCTTGAACAGATAGATGGAGATGATCAAATCTGGTGCACAGGGAATCAGTCTCATGAACGTGCAGTCATGTGAATGATGTGAAGGCACAGGGAGAAACACATCTGGCAGCCATGTAATTAGAACGAGTCCCTTGGCATTGATGGTCGTATACCAGAACTTACCACGCATCTCTTGTGATGCTCCTCTATTCCCTCATTCCCACTTTCTCAGCTGCAGTTGTTCTATGGCCTGTTTCAGTTGGAACAAGCAGGCTCAACCAAAAAAGCTGAAGGAGCTCATCTGCGCTAACCTGTCTTGGGTGGAAATGATGAGGGAGTGATCATGCAAGCAGCTCAGTGAGCTTTAGAAGTGTAGACCTGCCTTGTGGCAGTGGGTGGAAAACAGGAGACACATCCTCTGAGGAGAGGTGACTCCTGGCAGAGGATGCACACTCACAACCAGTGATAGTGTCTGCTCTCCATCTGTGGGTTGAGAAGGCAGGTTACACGTGGCTTATCATCTGACTGCCGCATCTTATTTTGCTAACTTGAGCATGGTTAGCAGAGAAGCCGTGATGCCGCAGGTCAGAGCGCAGGCTGTATGAAAGCGTAAAGCTGAACAGCAGCTGCACTCTTAAAGGCAGGCTACAGCCCTTGTTGGCAGAGATTAAAAACAGCACAGCTTCCATTGTGGTGTTTTGCAAGACCAGCTCTGACTGACATAGTGGAAGGTGTGCTTTTCCTCAAATGCAGCTACAGTTTTGCCTGAATAAGACTTTGGCTTGTTATTGGTTATATCTGGAATTCAGGAGGCAATGCTAAGATGATTCACAATCATTAATTAAACTTCTAGCACCATCCTGGGAGGCAAGTTTAGAGAGGGAGAAATGGAGATGAGTAGCATAAAGGTGCAGAGAGAATATGCTTCCGAGCTGAAATGAAACTTTGGCTCCAGGCATCATGCCTCTGGAAATTCCTGAACTACTTGAGTTTCATGTCAACGCTGTCCAATTACAGCACTGTAATTTAGAGTAATTTATAAATCTGTATCTGTGGTGGATAAGATTTGCATAAACCACATCCATTAACAATAAAAGAACTTCTATTAAATAATTGAGTAATAAAAAGATCACACCATCAGTAACACAATTAAGCTGTCTAAGAAAGGCTGTCGCTTCTTTCTATCTGGCTTCTTCTGAGTGCTGAGGAGCACATGTTGTGTTGGACCAGTGTCCATCTAGCTCTGTATCTTGTCTCCAGCCATAGCAGTTAGCCACAGAAAGACTACACGAACAAGGCAAGTGTACAGTCACACTTTTTTTTTTTTTGCCACATCTTGCTGTTTTCAGCAATTCTGCTCAAATTCTATTCTGAAATCTATTTTGAGCTTTGAATTTTGGAAATTATGCATCACTGTGGCAACATATCCATAGTAATCTGTCTTTTCTTGTGAACAGTATGACTAAGCACACCCAAGCCTCCCTCATACGCGTTTTATAATCACCATCTGCTAATGGTATGTTGTGTTATATACGTGCATTTGCGAATTTTCTTTTACGGCAGGATAAGTTAACCTGTCCACCATAGCCTAGAAAACTCCAGAAATGTGGTGAGTCCCATTACTGTGTTTGGTTTTTATCCTTTTTATTGAAGAGTTGGTGGTTATGGAAACTACCAAAAGACCCCTTCCTGTAGAGATTTGAAGGGAGAGAAGGAAGGCCCTTATAAAATCTGGAAGAAGTCACTGTGCTTCATGTTTTCTTCTCAGAGCTCTGTAGCTGCCTCCTTACCATGTGTAGGCCTATCATTTATGCTAGCATTATGACATGCTTGCAGTGAATGGCTTTTGCATTGATCAGAGGCTATTGGATCTGCTTAGTGATCCTTGAGAAAAGCCTTTTACGGGTTTGTTTGAGGTTCTTCTGTAAGCATTGTTCTTTAAGAAGAACAACATCATAAAGTGGCTTTATTAAAAATGACAAAAGTGGGTAATTCATTGAAAAAAATTTTTTCTTTAAAGAAAATTTGGGATTTTTTTAGAAGTTATACTTTATTATGTGTGACTGCTTTTAAATGTTGATGGAACAAGAGAATTCAGCAAAACGAATTTCCTCTCATTTTCATTGCGGGGCACATGGGTCAAACATGCAGCGTGATGTTCTCGGAAGAAGCAGTTTCGTTTTTCCTAATGTGGACATGCAGTACTAAAGCTTGCTTTTTTATGACTGAGCAGTAAGAAAATGCTGTTTATTGTCAGTCTTTTCACATCTGAATCATGTTATTTCATCCAGATTTTCTTTGAAACCACTGCCAGACGTGCAGTATGGATGAATGCTTGGAGAAACCAATGGGTGTTAGGCACTCTGATGCTTTTAATTGTTTAGACTAATCATGAATTTGACATGTGGAGGGAAAATGCTTATTTCCGTTCTCTGTCTATTTAGATTTACACATTGAATGAAGGGTATAGATGATTTTTTTTATTGTTTTTATTTGTTTGGTTTTTGTTTGGGTTTTTTTTAAGAAAAAGATAATTATGGGAAATATAGTAGGCTTTTACTTTGCTTATGCTATGCATTTGGAAACAATGTGTGTTGAGTTGGTTTATACAGCGCCTTTGTAATCAAAGAATCTATTTCTTCCTTTGTTTTGTGTGAGTCTTTCAAGTGGAGGCAGGTGAGAGGAGGAGCATAACAAGGTTAATGAAGTGTCTATACCCTTCTTTTGCACTTCTTAATCCCAGTTTCTTAGTTTTTATTGGCTTGGTTGCTTGGTTTAAAGCTGAGAATCAAAAGGAGAAGCAACCCTGTAAAAATATAAGTAATCTCACGTGGTTCCTTTAGTAGATTCTCAAAAACCCGAGTACCCCTACTTTGTGTAGATGTTAAAGACAAAACTGGGACTTGTATCTCTGCCTCTTATTTCCTGCACAGTGACTAATCGTATTGTCATTTTTTTTCACCATATGCTTGTCTTAGCTAGTGTTGTTCATAGCCATAATTAATTGCTGGCAGTAACACCGGCCAGTGTATACTATAAAACAGGATTTGCTTTTATCAATAAATTGTCACACGCTTACAGCTTGAGCCTCCATCTGCATTAAAGTTCTTGTTGTTCCTACTGCTGAGCCTTTGCACTTGGAACTGATATGTTGCAGAAGAAGCTAGTGCAAACTCTGCCTTCTCCATGGGGAGCTGTCATTTGGATGGAACAAGCGTTTGGGAAGGAAGCGGAGTGGCATTTCATTTCTTGCGCTTTCATCCAAGTTTTACCAACCAGCCTGAGCAGAAGGAGAAAAAAATATTTGCTGGGTTCCTTTTAGATGGTGAGACCCTCCCTTCCTGCAAATAAACACCAACATATCTTGATTTCTCATGTGCAAATGAAAGGCAAGGGCTTCTCATTCCATCTGTCAAATCAAGGTTTTGTGCATCATTGCATTCTGACCTGACACAGGTTGCTTTTTCCCTTCTGCATCTCACCTTTTTATGAAAAGCTCTTCTTTTCCATTCATCCCTTAATTTACAAAGGTGACTGAATCCTGAAGAAAGGTTTTGGTACCTGTACATTGGACTTCTAGCTATAGCAATTAAATCTAGTTGTAGATAATATTTCTTTCCAAGAACCTTGTTGTGCCTGCAGTTTGTGAAGTATTTCAGCAGCTTTCGTACGATCCTGTATGTATGAACTTTTGATTTATTTTTTTTGTTTCTAGACTGAGTCTTTATCAAGTGTAAGTAATGAAAAATCGAAAAGCTATACCTAAGAAACAGGAGTTTCATTTCTGTTTGGAACATATGTGCCTAGTCATGATTGCAAAGATTTTTTTTTTAATGTTCTTTTTTTTTAAACTCATGGCTGGAACATAGCATATGCTGTAATACTTTCCATTTGCAGAGCCCTCTGTTTGATGATTGCAAGCTGCTCTGTAAACATTTTCTGGTCTGACAGTCATTTTTCAGAGTCTGGAGCCTTCTCCATTTTTGGTGGGAATGTGGCTAAGTGATTTGCTCGGGTCACCCAGTGTATCAGCTGGAGCATAATGTTAATATGGATCTGTACTTTCTGCTTTTTTGATGACTTGATTGTATTTTTCTCTGCATTACATAGAATAGTGTATGCAACATACCTAGAAAATAACTAGAAAAATTCTTTGGGCTGTAAGTGAAAAAAGTCTGAAGAAGAACTTAAGAGAGCCTGGACTAATTAATTATTACTTCCTTATACAATTTTAAAATAATGATCATTGAGAATAATAGATGAACTTGATTACACTAGCAGTCTTACAAAGATATTTCCTCTTGGTCTTCTTTAGATCACACACATATACTATATATTTCTTCTGTGTAAGCTTAAGCTTAGGATAATTTCTAAAATTCCAGAAGAAAAAATGTTAGGATAAGAAATTCTGATTTGTGTGTTTTTTCTTTTTCTTCCCCCTGCCCCCACCCCCCTAACGGATACAAGTGCAGTACTTTCACTGTGGCTAAGTGTAATCAAATCCTGCATACAACAATGGTGACAGACAGAGGGGAATTTCAGTAGATGAACAACTGAGGATCATTTCAGTACTAGGTATGTAAGGAAGGCTTCGTGGAAGGATTTTAGCCTCCCTATTAAAAAGGTGCATTTAATAATGATGGTTTTCTTCCCTTTTCCCTCTTCAATTCTAGCAATTTATGGGGACCATTATTTCTGTTGCTATTTCAGTCCTTGTGTTTTTGAAAAATATCATCACTTACAATAATACTTTTGAATAGATGATTGTATTCTTTATATATTAAATAACTTGAGAATTTCAGGTTATTCAATCGTGTAATTACAGCGGTTTTTTTCAAATTACTTTTTGTGGGTAGTGTATCTCCTATTTGGGTAGTGTTTTTCTATGGTGTTGAGAATGTTTTACAAAAGTAACTTGAATGAAATATTAGTTCAGAAGCAATGTCTTGCATGAGAGGAAAGAACCGTTTTCAGACAGCAATTGTTAAGAAATTTAGAGGGGTTTAGTTTGGTTTTTTGATTGTTTCTTGGTGGCTTTAGGGTGGGGTGGGGTTTTTTTGGTAAACTATAGAAGTTTGAAGCTGATTTCTCAAAACAATTAAAACTTGCATTTGGAATGTGCATGATGGGTGTGCTTCATTGATTAGTGAGCATAGACCATCCCCTCTTGGTAGCGCTCTGTGTGAGTTGAAAGCTGTTTACATTTGAGGTTAAGATACAGTTTGACAACTTGCCCCTTCCCTATTTATTTTTCTTTCTTGATAATACTAGTAGTATCTTAGTACAAACATGTTGTTCTTCCCTGTGTTGCCCAAACCCTTCTCCTTTGTCAGTGTCAGGCTATCTCCTGGCCCAACTATTCTTCTCTTCTTTGGGCTGGGTCCCACTCAGGATCCTGGGCTGCATGTTCCCCTTTCCTCCCAGGGAGAGAGGCATCCTTTCCTAGCCCACCAGTTCATGAATGCCTATTGTTAGTGGCTTGGATGCGGAGGAGGGTTAGTAAGGATGAAAATGAAGTCAACATAAATATATTTTGCAGAAATTAGAGTGCTTTCTGATATGTTTCTGCTGGTGATTTCTGATAGTTTTAGCTGTCATGTTTTCATGGATTGTTACCCAAGTTAAATCAGGTACCCTTACATGTAACATAATCATAGCACTGGGAAGAAAAACGCATTTCTCTCTCTGCTCTTTCTGGTGCCCAAACCCTTCTCATTTTCAGTGTCAGGATCCTCTGGCTCAGCTACCCTTCTCCTTCTCTATGGAACTACAGACCTCAGATATTTTAGTGATTGTGCTGATAGAAGGGTCTGCCCCTAGACATGTAACATTATTTATGAGGTGGAGGGAAGTATTTAAAATGTCACCTCAAACAATCAATTGAAAAATAATAGTAGTGTGTAAAAAATGAGGCTGTTCTGATATTTACTGAATTTTCCCTTGACTGAAAGGAGATTGAGGAGAATATTTATTTCCTGTTCCATTGGCATAACCTGTTAGCGAATTTAGCATGTTACATTTATTGAGCTTTTCAGCTTCTAGGAAGAGATGTGGCACTTGGCAGGCTTACAAATCATATATTAAGGTTTCTCCCAGAAGTAAACTATGTATGGTTCCAGTTAATAACAGTAGTATTCAGTAAGGAGGAGAGCAGACGTGATAGTGGTTAGGGAGGCAGCTGAGGAGCAGCTAGTGGAAGTTTCCCTAGCAGCTCAAGTAACTACACAGATGCTAAATGTCTTTTTCCCCATGTTCTGCCCAACTTTGCTTATGATGTTTGTATGTTCGTCACTAGAATGGACACCCCCTTCCCCCATTATATGACTTCCATTTGAATCAGTGGAAGTTTGCCTATGAAACTGAGAATGATTTCAAGAATTTGAAAATGCTTTACTTAAAGTTGCATCAATCGGTGTAATAAGATGGCTTTTGGTCATTTCTCTCCTGCATCCACTAATGGTGCTATGTAAGGGAGTCTGTACTACCTTGTATTAAAATCCTCTGTATTTCACCCTAGGTCACAGGCATGATTATACTAATCTAGATCCATCTCTGAGCCATTAATGTCTGTAGAAACAGTTTCAGCTTGGCTGTTACCTGTTCTCAGAGAATTTGAGATTGGTTTTTTTCACAGACCTTCTCTACGTGGAAATTTGAACACCTTTGTTTTGCATGTAAGAATGGGTTTTGCCAGCTGTTGGTTTGATTGCTGAGACTGCAAAAGTAAAAAACAAATTAATTGACTGTCTTCCTTCCCCACCCCCTCACCAAAATGCTACCTTTTTTGAGGGAACTCAGCTTCATTAAGGTTATGACAAGATCTGGGAATGTGATTACACATTGTTGTTATTATTTTCAGTAGCATCTCATCACAAGTATTTTTGGAAGCTTTATCAGTTGGTCATCACACCTGTACAAGTCGCATTAACTCATTCTGTCATTGCCACAGACGGAGGACAGACATTCCTGTGAGTTTCAGACCAACTGCACAGTCACATGTCCCAGCCTACGTGGTCAGAGCTGATTTACTGTTGGGCGCAGAGTTTCCATTCATAGCGCTACAGTGATGGGGAAGAGCAGTGACTGTCTTCAGACTTTCCAAGTTGCTGTGTTCTTCGTGATTTAAATTGGCCACTTCAGTTGGTCAGTGTCTGCTGAAGCCTGTGAAGAGACTCGTGTGGGCTGCCTTGCGGTTAGAGCAGCAGGGGAGCTCATGTCCAAATACAGTCTCTCCTTTGATTGTCCTGAATGAAAGCTGGTTGGTGGTGCAAGTTAAACACGGGCGGGATAAAGTGGGATGCCCTCTGGCATGACTGTAAAGAATTACCAGAGACCATAATGATGTTCTCATTTGAGAAATCTCCTTGAGAGTTTTTCCAAGCATGCATACTTTGAAGCTCATGTTGTCATGTCCCTTGGCTATCCCATTTAACATTTGGAAGATAGGCATGAATGTCAATTCATTTTAAACAGGCTTAGCTTTTGTGAGTCATGAATATGCCACTTCTTAAGATTTAGCTTGTCATGATGATTGTAACTGGCTGATTGTAAGTACTGGTTAGAGGCTTCAGCAGGTGCTAGAGGCATCCATCTGCTTCTGAGCACTGCAGGGTTTTCCTGATAGTTGAATGCAGACTGGGTGGATCGAGGGGTTTCTCTTCTATTTATTAAGTGATATTTTAGATCAATCAGAGCAGTTCACAAATGTGTTCAGTTTTTATTCTTACTAAAACGATCCATCTAATTTTTCTTGTGGGACTAAGGCAGTGCAATTCATCATGTGTTTTGAACTTAGCATACCTGAGAAATTTAGGCTACCATATACTTTCCACATTGCCCCCAAATGGAGGAAGGATAGGGAGCTGAAAAGTCCTTCATTGTGCTGGTTACAATCTGAAAAGTGTTATGCTACTCTATGCAATAATTTTGCCTTGTGGGTTAATTATTTGGTGCTTTTTGTTTCTTTTTACTCTCTTCTGGCTTACATTTTTCTACTTTTTGTTTTCTGACTACTAATTGCAGCATGTGTCCAAAACTGTGATATGGGGAGTCGCTAATTAAAAGGAAAAATCACAGAATCACAGAATGTTAAGGGTTGGAAGGGACCTCTAGAGATGATCTGGCCCAGCCCTCCTGCCAGAGCACAGTCACCTACAGCAGGTTGCACACGATGGCGTCCAGGTGGGTTTTCAATGTCTCCAGAGTCGGAGACTCCACCACCTCTCTGGGCAGCCTGTTCCAGTGCTCTGCCACCCTCAAAGGAAAGAAGTTCCTCCTCATGTTCAGATGGAACTTCCTATATTCGATTTTACATCTAGTGCCCCTTGTCCTATCACTGGGCACCACTGAAAAAAGACTGGCCCCCTCCTCCTGGCATCCTCCCTTTAAGTATTTGTAAACTTTGTAAATTTGTAAAAAAAATTAACTTTGATATATGCCAGGTTTCACTTGCCAACAGCTTTGGCCACGTGACCAATTTTGGGAGGGGAAAGAAGGAAGCAACCCCCTCCCCCCATGAAGTCTTAATTATGATGAATGAGTTGCTGTATTATTAGGAACGTAACCTAATGGCCATACAGCTAAATATTTACTTGAGAGTTTATTTAGTAAAGCTTGCTTTCTTTTTAAGCTGTAGATTTCTTTATTGCATCCTCTATTTGGTCTTCCTAAACTCATAATCTCGGTATCTGTGATGTTAAAGAAACCAGAGTGTGAGGTCAAAATTTCCATTACATAGCCAGAGAGGAATTTCAAGGAACAATGCCAAAATCACTTAAAAAAATAAATTTACAGGAAAGATGAGTCATCAATCAACAATTGGAGTTCTAGAAAACAGAATTAGTTGTATATGTTCTGGGTACAGAAAGAGACAAAATGCACCCGGCCTGACAGGCAGGGGTAAATCAGGGCGATTGCTTGTTTGTTTGTTTCCAGAGATTTTTACCTTGACCTCTGCTTCTTTTTTCACCCTAAAAGGAGGACCCTAAGTAGCACACAGCTTCATGTTGCAGGAATCATTGCCTTCTCAGAGCTACAACTATCTAGCAAAAAGAAAAATGGTTTTCTGAATTATTGTGGCTCGCAGTAATTACCCAAGCAACTGAAGGGCACAGGGAACAGTCTCTTCCTGTGCTTAACTTCTCTTAAAACTGTAAGAAATTTAACATGACGCCACCTGAGAGACCAAAACACAGCATTTTTTACTTGATGGAGGTGACAGACTTCTCCTTTAGTATGCAGTAATGTGAGTGTGGAAAAGATGTGATAAAGGACAGTTTCCTTCCTTCTAAAATACTGAATAAACAGCATGCAGGAGGGAAGGTCCTTCTGAAAGGGAAGTCTGGTGAGTTATGGCAGCGTCTCTGGGGGAGTGGGGCAGGCCTGCTGCTTGTGGCATTTCGCGTCATGCCAGCCCTCCAGTGGGGAAGGCACCTCTCTGGTGCTTCTAGTCTTCTCTCCCCCTTGAGCTGCACAGTCTTTTTGCTGTGTTAACATTACGCGTGAAGAAAGTAATCAGTGCTGGGATTTCAAGGAGACGGCACTGGAGATGAATCTGCCACATCCCATGCGGCTTTTTGTAACCCTGTTGCTTTCTCGTCTTAGCAGGGGGGAAGGGAAGGAAATGGTGTAACCACTCACCCTATCTCTCACAGATGGTAGCCTTGATAGTTTGCATGTCTGGATGTCTCTCCCTGGCACTAGACGTTAACAGTTATGTAAAGTTTTCCTGCTCATGAGACACTGCAGAAGAATAGCGTACCAACTAAAGGTGGCTTCTGACTGTATTGCTCTTTAGCCTTATAATAAATTCAAGTCAATACTGTAATTGTAGGAAGCACGCTCTTGTACCCTCCAGTCTATATGTTGTTTTTATGGATTTCCCTTTACTACCCATTCTTTCCTGGAATAACAGTGTGTCAACAGTGGGACACAAGCAACCTTACAGAAAGGGCATGGGGACTGCAAACAAACCCTCTCTGCCATATGTGGTTTAATGCATTTAAACTTGATGGTTCTCCATGTTAGAATTTTGAAGATGTTAGAGCATATTTTGAGTTCACTTCACTTACTGAAGCAAATAATGTTTATAAGTGTGTGCAGGCTGCCCCTTCCTTCTAGAGCCCAAACCTGGCAGAGGCATGGGGACATCCTCTCTGTCAGTATTGATGGGGAGAGTGCTACAGGTAAGGGGTTTCACTTCTCAGACCCAGTAATTTTGAAAATACTTGTGGGAAACAGCTCAGACTCTTCCGGGTAGAGGAACTATCATTGAAATGTTCCCCGGTTCCCACCATTGCTGTCAGAAGCATTTACAGCATGACACTGTGGGGCTCAGTGAGGGCAAGTCTGTGCCATATGCTGATCCTGGAGCCCCTTCTGCAGGGCAGAGTTCAGTGCGTGTCAGCAAACAGCTCATTTTAGGTTAATATGAATGGGGGGGCCAACAGTGGTGTGGCTGAAGAATCCTTTAAAGGGTTAAATGGGAGTGCTGAAGAAGGCAATGCATTCCTTCATCCAATTCCCCTTTGCTTAGGTTTGTCCCTTCACAGCTTGGATTTCTGGGTTTTTTTAATCTAAGTGCTAGTTTGGAGAATTGGATGACATGGATTTGGAGAATTGGATGACATCCATGACATGGATGACAGATTTGAGTGATGGCACAATGCTTGCAGCTTTCAGAACACAATATGAGGCCCATCTCTTGACTTAGCCTTGCCCTCAAGGGTGATAAGGAAACAAAACCAAAAGAGTTTCTCCCACTCTCCCTCAAGAAGCATTCCCTTTTGTCCTTAGAGGTTGGAGAGCCTAGCAACTATCTGTCTATTTTCCTTAAGATGCTGTGATACCATGGTGATGAGTTATTAATAAAACTCCAGGGAGATGGCGAGAGCTTTTAACTGAGTAACTTCTTGGTTTGGGTGTTGGTTTTTTTTTTTATCTTTCCATGCATCCGAGAATAACCATATATGAACAAATGTCATGATTTGGTCTGTAGGGCAGAGTAGCTGAGCATTTAGCACAAAAATACAACTTAATCTGCAAATAAATCAGAGCAGACTTTTTGCTTAAATGTCAAAATACCACCATGTTTATGGAAGAGCAAATAATTATAAAGCTTTGCATTCAGTATTTTAAATATATGAACATGATGAATTAGATCTGAGATTTTTTCTGATTTGTTGCATTTCTGAACATATTATGAGCTATTATAAGCGCAGTAACAGAGTTTCCCATGTAGCGCAGTGCTTTGCTTCAATGGCACTGACTCAAAATTCTGTAAGTCTTCATACTAATGTGCAGTAATCTCTATAACAGTGACACTAATCTCCTCTTCTAATATGGAACTTGAATTAAAAAAATCTGTGAAATGTAACTTTAAAGCAGGTTTGGGGAATTACTAATTTGTAAAACCTCCATCAGTCATCCGTACCAATAGGAATGTCTTTATAACAACATAGCAAAGGAGTAGTCTTGTTTAGGAAAAGCAATGAAGCCTTGGACTTTTTGCCCTTTTTTTTTAAATTTTGTTAAAGTGTGAATGACATTAATAGCATAACACAAGCAGCAAGAAGCTGGTTACAAATGGTGTAAAATTGTTATGTTGTCCTACCCAAATGATGCATACTGACTCTTGTCCAATTTCAGTGTACTGCGGTCAGTTTACAGTGTGCTTAAGCTACTGTTAAAGGTTTGGGGTGATAATGTCTTACATGGCAACATTACAAGCTTCCTGAAGTTCTCATTTATCAGCTGCTCAGTTGCTGATGGAAAAAATGCAGACATCTCCACAAATGTTGAAAGCTGGACAGAAAATGTCTTTTTAATATTTCACTTATTAATTTCAGATGATTGTAGTTATTGAAAGAATAGACCCTTAAAAGTCTCCCAATGCCTTGACTTACAAAAAAGTTTGTTTGCTGTGTTGTGGCCTTGAGCAGGAATTGAACCATGGTCATGAAAGCCCCCCCGTAAACAGATAACACAAACCATGACGTGCATTTGTGATGTCTGTAACACCCCATGACGTAGATAATGCTGCATCCCTTTACACTTTACACACATTGTGAGAGGGATTGTCTGTGGCTAATACTTTCTTTGAATAAGGCACATCCCTGGTTGGAAGTCTGTAGCTAATGTGTTGGGGATGGAGACAGCATCAAGGTCATATTGGGCTTCCCAATCCCATAGAAATTTCATGGGATTAAATCTGTGACTCGTAGGAAAATCTGAAAATTTTATCCATGATACGTAACCTTATTTCTCTCTTTTCCTCTTTACTCACCACTATGATAATCCATGTCCTCTAAATGGAACCCATTTTCTCTATAATCTGAAAATTGCCTTAAAAATACTCTTGAAAGATCAAAGCGCACTGAAGAACTGAGAGCAAAATTTACATGACCTCTTAACTGAGGTATTTGTAAAATACAGGTGAAGTATTGAGAACTGCTGTGACATTTTATTCCATATGGGGATGTAAGTGATTTTGTAAAGCATTCCAGCAGAGTGAAACAACCAACAACCTTTTGTCTGTGTGCGTGAGGTACTTTTTTTTTTTCACTGCCAAGAATGTTTCTTCCAAGTGGAATTTTTTTTTTTT
>VZSF01006476.1:412659-580217 GCA_013398295.1 Chionis minor
TTTTTTTTTTTTTTTTTTTTTTTAAGCAAACAAAGAAGCAAAACAAGATGTTCCATCTGGAAGATGCACTATTAGTCTCCAAAGTAGCCTTGTCAGTAAAAAGAGGTAGAAAAAATTACATTCTTGATGAAGCAATGGTCAGGGAAGCTGGAGAAAGAAGGTTATTGCATGAAATTGTTTTGCTTTCTTTGGGAACAGTGATGCTTTTATGCTTTTGATGTTTCACCAACTCACAGGATAAAAAGTTTTTGACTTAATAAATCATCTCCCTTGAAGAAACTGTATGAAAACTTCTACCTAGGTTTAATCTCAGCTGTGGCTTTGCTGGTTTTGGATATGGCTTCACTGTGGTAAAGAAATGGGGATGAGCTATTAAAACATGATATTTTCTGTCTCTGTTTCAGGTTAGAGTTTTTACAGGTGTTGGGCTGGGCTCTATCACCCATGCATGGCCTCCTGTGGTGCTGTGTTGTATTGTGACTCCTCTGTCTCTGTTTTATTGTGGAGAATCACACTGACATATTTTTTTTATGATAGGAGAAGGGAAAGCATTTATCTTAGCAGCCAACTAAGTGTACTTGTGTTTTTTAGGAATATACAAGAGGGCGCTGTTGCTACTGATTATTGTTTTTATTTGTGCAGCGTAACTTCACTAGGGGCTTCACTTCTGAGCCTTTATGCTAAACAAGGTGCTTTATGCAAATAGCAGACAGATTATTTCTTCTTCTTTGGAGAGCCTGATTTCATAGAGCAGTGCAAAGATGTGCAGAAATACCTCACCTAGTTTTGCATGAGCTTACCCAGGCACTGGAAACGTAAGAAACTGGTCTGCTGGTGTATGCTTTTGTGCAGCATTTGTGTAGATGTGTGGCAAACTGGTGCCCGATTCAGGGATTTACAGTGCTGTATAGGGCTGTGCAAATACCCTCAGAGAGAGGACAATGGAGTACAACAGATGACAGAAAGATGCAGATACATGCAGTGGAATTTAAAGGAGCAGCAGGAGGTAAAACAAGCTTGGGTTAGAGTTATGGCAGTGGTGTTTCCTATGGATTTAGGAGTAGGATTTTTCTTCCCTTGAAGTAATGCCTTTATGAGGAGCCATAAACCTGGCAAACCAGGGAGTAAAGCATGATTTGAGGTCAGGCGTCGTACCCAAGAATCAAAGGACTGAGCTGAACAGCGTGTGGCTGAGGAGTTCTTCCCATTACATCTTAATGATGTGAATTTTGTGTACAGGTAGAGGTAGCCACCCTCTGGAAAAACAGTTTGTGATAGGAGTTGTAGTATTTTTTCCTACAACTCATTATTTCTCCAGTTTACAAATTGCTTCGCCATATTTGGGATCCTGGACACTTATTGCCTGATAAGGAGTTGTTACTATTTATAATTTGGGGTTTTATTACTCAGGCTGCTGTGATGTCTAAGTGCTTCTGTAAGAACGAATATAGTATGGAAGATAATATAAACTGTAGAACTAATGAGGGACTTGCAGTACGGATGATGTTGCCTGTCTGCTTTGCGGACTGTATTTTGCATTGTTGATTTTAAATTTCTATTCAAGGAACCAGAAAACCATCAAATGTGTTTTAGGAAGCAGCTTACTAAAAGTGTGCTCTAGAACAGGCTATGATGCTAACGAAGTTTCAGTGCTAGTGCAAATGCACGAATGAGCTTTTAAAGTAATCAAGGAAGCAGTGCATTCATTAGTTTGATGGAACATTGGGCAGCTTCCTTAAAGTTGTAGTTGGAACTATACTAGACTGATGTTAATTGCATGTAGGATGAGGTAGGTATAGTTTTGTCTCCTAGCCATCTCCTCCATCACTTACTCTGAAGTCTGTAAAAGCTGCATGATTCCTTCTCCTAGGGCTGTTGATTTCTTTTACAAAGAGCAGAAGCTGTACTACCTTCATCTCTTAGGTTGTACGGGCGGCCAGCAAATTCCAGATTCAAACCTTTCTTTAATTTTCGCCCATATGACATAAACGGACATTGCACATAAAAGAGCAAGCCATTGCATATGGCTTCTGGTACAAAGAGTATTACAGTAACAGAAATGCCCTGGTCATAAATTTATGTGAATGGTAACCATGTGTCTCTGAATGCCTCCTGTTTCTCATTCGAGTTAAATGTTACTCTATCAATACTTGCCAGATATCTTGCACTCTCATGTCTCCACAATATTTTTAAGCCTTCTGATGCCTTGCAGTTTTTGAAGTAGTCGTATTATTTTTTAAGTTCCTTAAATTAGGTCATAACAAAAATACTTCTATTTAATCCATTTCCCTGTGTTCAGACTGCTTGGTGTACTGGAGCATGTAATAAAGTAGAGAGATTTAAATGGCTTACTTCACTATGAGAAGAAAATGTTATGAAAATCACAAGTTTCCTTTAAAAACCAAAGCCTTTTCCACTGACTGCAAAGTGATGGGAGTGGCTGTGAATAATCAAACTTCCTTGCAGGGGGTAGGATTTGTAGGATACAGAGCTAGTAAGTCCCTACTTCCAATTTTTTACACCCCCCACCCCCCCCCACCCCAAAAAAAAAAAAAGAAGGAAAAAGAATTTATATAGCTGGTGACTGCTGTGTGTCTTGAGTGAAGTAAGTGTTATGGTCTTATATCAGTTTTCCAGTTGCTTTTGTTCTACTTAGGTTGGAATCCTGAAGCCATCCAGTTGTCACTGCTCACGGAGGGAGTACAGGAGTCGTGCAGTATTTTTAATCACACAGGTTGTCATCTCTTTTTCATGTCATTTCCCCTTGGCCAAAAACATGAGCATGCCTTCCCTAGTGTGTGTGACTGTTGTCTTGTACATGATGAGGATTCTGCACAGGTAAGTGAGAGCAAACAGTAGTTTCCTCATCATTTTTGCCTCGAGGCTGCAGTCACACTAAGGGCAGCCAACATTGACAGCTCAGAATCCAGGTACAAGCTTTTGAGACCCTGTTCTGTCCCGGAGTGACTCTCCATATTTAATATCACCCGTGGCCTGCCTGTTTAGCTAACAACATTTGCTCCCAGTTAAGTTCTTCTGAATTCTCTTTCAAGTTGGATTTACTGAAATCAATGGGTAGTTGAGAGCTTAGAGCTCCTAGGTAAAGGTCTTGTTAGGAGGCAGTGAACTGATGAAGCATTTTGTCTGGATCCTGCTTATTTCAGAATAAGCAGCACTTTCTCAAACAAAGCCTGACTGTACTCAACATCTATTAAAAGCACCCACTAGTTTTTTTGATGTTTTTGGTTTTTTTTTAAAAAGAGGTCTGCTGGAATTGCATAATCTTCTGAATTGTCTCAAAACTATTCCAATGCTGGCAGCCAGCATAAAGCCTTTGCCTGATCCTAATCTCCAGAATGCAACAGGCATCATTGCCTGGCTATTTTCAGTCAATTCTGCGTACTGCACATCTAAAACTAGACTAAAACTATCACAGCTCTGCTTTGCTTTCCAATCCCAACTGCTGCAACAGCCCTGTACTCCTATCTTTTTTTGCCCCTTCAGATATTTAGAACAAAATCAGGCACTTGAACTCTAGGAGCTTTTTTAGGTTGCAGTATTCTTCCTGTGGGAGAAGCCTGCCATTTTATGTTGGCAGGCATTTGACTCCTGTCTTTCCTGATCTTTTACTTAAATAAGCAGCTGCTTCAATAACATATTTATTCATATTTATAATCCCCATATACTACCTGTCAAGTTTTCAGAACAAACCTGAATGTGTTCTGGAAGCTTTTGTGGGATTTAATCCCAGAGTTGGTGATCTCCCATGGGCTATACAACTCAGTATTGCTATGTGTGTCTGTCTCCCTTCAGCTGTGGTCCTCTGTCCGAATTTTATTTTTCCTACTTTGCTTTTCTCCTCCAAATTCCAGACTTCGCCAATTTTTACTCTTATTTGTACTTTCATTGCTTGGTGATGGGTTGTCACTCATAGCTCTTGTTTGTCCTATGGCTCTGCTCACCCTCTTAAGTTAGGAGCAAGCTGATTTCCCTGCCACTGCTGGTGAACTATAGATTTTTCTCTCTCTCTTTTTCTCCAAAAGAAAAAAGAAAAAAAAAAAAGGATTTAAATATGAACTGAGGCTGCTACAACTTCCTTGTAGAGAACAAGCAAAGGTTACAACAGTTGAGCTGTCATTTATGCCAGAAGCGGAATACCTAGTCCTTTAATTTTGTGTCATTTGCTCTGGGACATAGCAGGTGAAGATACATCTTTAGTATGTGGGTAGAAAGAGAAGAGGGGGAAAGTTGGGTTTTTTTATTTTATTTATTTTAGGTTTTTTATTTTTAAGGAAAAACAGAAAAAGGTGCATGAATGCAGAGGAAAAATACAAGAGTCCATGAGCAAAATTTCTATCTTGCATTACACAGCTCAGTGGAATTGGACACGGAAGCACAGAAAGCATGAGGGAATGCACAGGGACCAAGAGATTTTGAGGCGAGCAGTTGAGATTTATGTGATGATATAATGCATACTAATAATTCATATCATATATATGTATGATAATGAGGTACACAAAATAAAGTTTAAAAAAATTGAAGTCTACTGTGGAGTAGCAGAAAAAATAGCCTATGGTTGGAAGCTCCCATCTCTAAGATCTTTCTTATCTCTCCCTACCTAGCCCTTGCACCATCAGTGTTTGGTAAAAAGGGAGAGGGAGAAAGAGAGCAGTATCTTCGGTGAACAGGGTTTCCAAAAGCTGAATTTGGAGCAATTCATCAAGACAAAGTCAGTTGGTCTATCCACATCATCCTTCTGCACTACCACTACCCTTGTGTTTCTGTAAAAAGACTCTATTTGTTGAACTTAGGTGAAGATTTAGTCTCATCTCTTTTCTAGTCCCTCTGCTAGTTTTTAATATAAACCCACCGAATCAAGACATTGTAGCATTGATGTTCCATCTACCTGGTTCAGAGTGGACTTATTGCATAGCTTAAATAGGTTTTTATGGTTTTCTTTCTATAACTGTGTTTGAGTGCTTTTAAAAGAATTTTTTTTTATTGGATGTGATTATATTTGAGGCAATATATTGGCTAATTGTTTAAATGTGCATTTAGACAATTGTTAAAATGAATACTATTTGTGTTATGTAATATTATAAACCACGCATGCATTATAGTCTCTTCTCTAATTAAGGAACAATTAAAATTACAGAAAGTCTGCTTTTTGACACCAAATTTTAATGACTTTATGCTTGAGTTGCATCATAGCAGCTCAGGAGCAAGCTATCAGGACATTTTCATCCCTTTTAAAACTACTACAAATGCTTGTGTAGGAGTTGGAAACATATATTCTTTTGGTCTAATTCATTATGTAGTTAAAGTGCAAGGACTGCTCCTAAATTCATTTGCCACATTTCTAACATGACTGCAACGTGTAGTCCTCACAAGGTAAAACAGCGCAGAAGTTCTCTGGCACTTTTTCAGCACCCATAACAGAAAAGTATTGAATGTCTGTCTTATTGAATAACTAATTGAATAACTCTTTAAAATATTTACGCTTAGAGTCTGAATTCCTATGCAGATCCAACTTCTACATCGGAAAATAAGACTCACCAATATGCTTTGTGTTTGACCATGCATCACATCATCCACAGTATAAATTAGTTGGTTTTTAATTTGCTTCAGTTCAACACTTTAATTATATGGTAGAACGCAAATAGCTACAGGCCCAAATATTCTCTTTGTGGACTGCTGATTTTTTTTTTTTTCCTTTTTGGATGATGGCAACTGCCTGGAGTGTTGAGACAATGAAAAGATGCAAGACTTCATGTACGAAAGTCACTGAAGAAATACTGGAGTGTACCCTTGAGCTGACTACTTCATTCCCTCCTTTTCTCCCTCACAGAGCACATGTATCTCAGACCGTGGTCTGGGCATCTTTTGAGGTATTGCTGACGTTCTGGTACAGGTCTTTGCTTTTTTGTTAAGATGCGCAGGCTGGATACAATTGTATTAACACTGTGCTGATGGGGGTGAAACTGCGGTCATGGTTCAGCCTTCTACCAGCTCTGTGATGGTTTGATTGGGGTCATGATTCATCTTTCTGTCAGTAGCTCTGAGGATGTCTACATAATCGCTTAGGGCATGGGCACAGTGTTTATTAAAGTGCCGTTCATGCGCAAAAGCCTGTGCAGAGCCACAGGCAGCCTGACCAGTCAATTCTCCCTGGGCTTCCATGGCACAAATTAGACAAATTACATCTGTATCATGTGGGGATCTTTAACTCTCCTGTGTACATCTAATACTCTTTTCTTTTAAAATCTTTGACTGGATTTGATCTCTTCTCAGTCATGAGGAAGGTAAATAGATATTGGATTTACCTAAACTACAAGCACAGCAAAAATCAGTTCTGGCTGACCGCATTGTTTTAGTTAGTAGTGCAGATGGGTTGCAAACTGCATTTTATAGACAGGCTTCATTTACGCAGACGCCAAGTTCCACATACTCAGTTCCTGTCCTTATTAAAGCACTTGGACATGGTAAGACATTAATCAAGGGCTTCATATAAATATGGGTATTCCATGCCCTGGTCAGAGCTGACATCCATCCTGAATTTGTCAAAGTAATTACTGTTGTGTAAAGATCTGGTCTTGTACTTGAGCTGAAACTGCTTGTTTTGAGATGAGCTCCAACTGCGTGGCTTCCCATGCCACCAAACTCACTGTGTTAGACATCGCATAGTTGCGTGGAGAAGGACTGAGCGGACAGAAAAAACAAATGACTTTGGGACTGTTTTAATGCCTGGGTGGATATAATTTTTACCCTAGAAAAAATAAAGGTTGCAGAAACTATGACAAGGATTTTAGGTTGAAGGCCTGAGGTCTAATTTGTTCCTGACTGACAGATGAGAAAATCAGTGAATGATTTTGTAGCTCAGGGTAGCTATATCCCTTGTTTTCAGTAACTACAGAATCCTTTGCAGCCAAAACTTTTTTTGGTCCTTGTGTATGCAGAGTTCAGATATGTAAACCTCTGTTTAAAGCTTATCTTTGACGCTTGTTGTCAAACTTCATGGCCTGAATCAGAGAGATGCAGTTTTCTGATTCTGCGCAACTGGGAGCTGTTTCTGCTTTCAAAAAAATGCTCATGGGGATGGAGGGGTCTGGTTCATCCCTCGCAGCATTAAGTTCCCCATACTCTTACAATATGTTTTTGCTACTGTGAGGGAGTCACTGTTGCTAGATGAGGATTACTAGGAAGGTTGATAGGTTATGAGCTAATAAATTGCTGTGTGTTCTTGTAGTCACAGCTGGGCTGCTCCCATTCCCGACCTTCACAGAGCTATTGCAGCGTCTCTAGTTCAGACATGTCTCTGGACCTGTGTTAGTTGCCTGTGTGCAATGGGAGCTCTGCATTCTCCTTCGCTACACTTGCAACGTCTTCAGCTTTTTCCTCCTTTCCAGCTTCTCTGATTATGTTCATACGAGGACAGAATTCTGTAATTTTGTCCTGCATGCTCTTTAAATATTGGCCACCAGATAGGTAGCATATGTTTCCTGATCATTTCTTGTCTTAGACACTGATTTTGCCTGTTTTAAGGGACTTGAAAGCTTTGCAAGGCTAATACTATAATGGCAGTTACGTTCTTTCACTGAGTTCTTCCTTTTAGCTTGACTGCTCTTCTGTTCCAGGGCAGAGCAATAGCGAATTTTCCCTTTTCGCTTTCACTGCTCAGCTGGATGCTAGTGTGCCAGCATTTCTTTCTGTGAACTCTTAGTGTCTGCCCAGCCTCAGTCTTGCGTCCTTTATTCTGACAGCTGCTCCAGACTCATCTTTTATGTCCTTCTCTCATAGTTTGTGTGTCATCTTCGTTGCTGCCTTTGATGTTTGGGATGACCTTACTGAGATCTCTGCTTGAAGGAACTTGCTTTTCTGTAGTGGCCCAGAAGGCACTAAAGAGGCAAACCAAGGAGAGGAGTCATCTGGAACCAATGAGTATACAGGCCTACTATGACCAAATAGTTTTCCTTCTAGGTCTTCTCTCTTTTCCACCATATGAGATAACGTGCAACTACTCATGTCTTCAGCCTATACCTTGCATACTGTGTATGCTTCCGCACTGTCAAAAGTGACTAGGTACCAAAATGGAATGAGGCTTGTAGTTGAACGTTTCATTAGGTATAAGCAGCTGGGGGATTTATTTTTTTCCCCCATTATGGGACAAACTTGTTTTTAAGGACAGATAGACTTCAGCTGCCTTTCTCTCCCTTCGTGAGATGCAAATGCAAATATTTTATTCCCCAAAATATAAGGTATTAAATTTTAAAACACTGTATTTTTAGACCAATTGTGGTGATTTCATCTTGGAATTATAGGGGTTCCAAAATTATATTTTGCCCAGTGAGGTTAGAATAAGCATCTCTTCATTGTGGTATTTTAAAGACATGATAGACAGACTTCTACATGCAATTCAGCAGTTTGTAATGATACTGTATTGAATTTAGAGTATTTGGCCAGGAATTAGGTTTATGAATAAACTGATGGAGTAACTGTATAGCCAGCTGCTTTGAAGTAGTGCTCAGTCATTTAATTTCACATTAATTTTTAATAATAAATCAAGCCTATTTAGTGTATTAAAATTCCACTTGGTGTGGATTCTAAAACCTCTGCGGTCTTTCAGTGACAGAAGGGATTTTGAGACATTAAACTGTTTACTTTCTGAACCTTCATTTGTATTGCGTTCTACTCCTTTTAATAATTAAATGATCATTTAATACAATTATAATATCGGAGGCTGAGATTGGAAGCAGTTCTTTTTCATCTGTTTCTCATCATCAGCACAGCTGAAGTTTCTCAAAAGAAACGAAATAAGATCAGAATAACCTAAACTATCCAAATTAGTGCACTTTTTCTTGGTGACAAATAGCCCCCTGGAAGGTATCGGTTAATTCTGTCTCAAATCTTTAAGAGGTAATTTTGACAGAGTTCTGTAAATGTAGAAAGTTAAACAGAGTAACCAGAGAAAGGTTCCTAATGAAATCTTGGCTTTGGTGGTGAAAACGTCTGACTAGTTTTAATAAAAGCTTGATTGCACTGCATTCATGAGGATTTCTGCAAGTCTGCCCTGATGACATATAAACTTTAAATTAGGCATAGTCAATAAAAGGCCACCTAATATGGTTACATATTTTGAGAGGTTTCCCCATAATTACCCCAGCTAGTTAGTCTGTTTTCTAACCATTTTGGAATCTGCATGTGCTGAAAGAAATCGTCCTGCGAAAGACGGTGCTTATATGTCATGTAATGATGTGAAGTGACCTGGGAGAGACCTCCCCTCCTGCCTCCTTATTTAGTGACCTTCCACCAGAGATGAGACTGTAGCCCTGCTCCCAGCAGCTGGTTTCTAAATTTGTCTGACAAATGGTATCATAAAGGTGGCAGGTGAGGTTAGGAGATCTGATCAGAACATACCAATTTTAACAGCCACCAAAAGGTACAAAAGAGTATAAGGAAAAACAATCAAGTGCTGTCTCTTTATCATTGTATCAGCTTTCTTTGTGCAGTCCCTTGTGAAAGCCCTTACTGATGGCTTTCAGCTATGTATCATTATAATACCTACAATAAGCATTACATAATAGGAAAAATATGCCACATTGAGCAATGAAACTGGTGTTAGCCAGTGCTGTGGCCCATATCAAAATGCTCTCGCTAGCATTCCCTGTAACAACACTTCCTCAGATGTAATGGACTACGGCATATCATCAACTTAAAGTTCATACATCTGCCTTAATGTTTTTTGCATATCCCTGGTACAAGCAATGGCTGTGACTACTCGAGGGAAAAAAGAATCCATTTTTTTCATCTTTAAATGGTGGTTCAGGCATTCTTTAAGCATATCCTCTGTTGTTGCTGTGTTCACACGGCTGGATAGGCAAATCTGTTGTGTGTTTGTGTCTCTCAGGCAGTAATTAAAAGAAAAAAGAAAACACAGTAATGATAAAACCACAAGAATTAACTAGAGCAACTGAGTAGGCAGTTAGTAGCATTCTTGTTGTTTGGTCTCTCTATATCAGTTCAATAGATTGCAAGTTGTCTCCTATTAATAGTGCTGTTTTATAAGAAGGAATTTGCAGAATAAATGCATCTGAGGTGCTTTCACTAGGAAGGCCAATGCATATTTCAGAAGGAGCTTTGAAACAGGTCTTCTACCTTACCCTAGAGTGTTAAAGCATTGAAGTTACTTCATGCATAGGATTGAAATATTTTTCTACAGGTTTCTACGGGTTACAGATTTTCACTTGTTATTTTGAAGAGTTTTAAAGAATATCATTCCAGATACAGGTAGGTGGGATATATGTAGGCTTAGAGACCTTTAGTCATATCTCTTCAGTTTAAAAAGTACATTCAAAAACCCCTAATACGTTCCTAAAATGTTGAGTTATTAAGGGCACTTGACTTCAAATATGAATGACAGTTTTGAATGTGACACAGAGTATTACTATAACGGATGATTAGTTTTTCACATTAATGGCACAGTGAATTCTAGCACACAGGCATCATAAAGGGCAAAATGTTGGTAACAGTGCAATGGAGAGATGGACTTTTAAGTGCTTGCAGTTTAGGGCTGGAGAGGAGTAGAATTGAGACTCATAACTTAAAACCAACAAATCTAACCTCTAATTGACCATTTTTGGTCATGATTGTTTTATTTAAGTCTTAGGTAATTATTTGAGAGAGTAACTTGGCTCCATAAAAACAAGTTATGAAGCATGGTGAAAGGCATGGTACTGCGGCCACAATCGGGGTCCATCTGGCATTCAGGACATCAAGAGAGGTTGAAAGTTGTACCCGTAGCTGGGCATGGTGTTTGCATACAGCGTGGGAATGATTTCCTTCATCTAGCTGAGAAGCTCAGCATCTCCTGGGCGTGCTTGGGTCATCACCTTCATCTAGGCATAAGCAGGCAGCCATTATCCCATCCCGGACTTGCTCTGCTCCTGCCAGGCAAAGCAGGAGCCAGGGACAGGCCAGGGGCATGCATGCATGCACAGCAGTGACTGCTGTAAACATTTATGTCTGCTTCAGCCTGCACATTGGTAAGCAGGACATAACAGAGACCCAGCTACAATCTTGTTTACCCAGTCAACATGTTTTAAGATATAAATATTTTTATTCTTTTTTTGGATATTTGTCAACTGCATCTTAGGTTCAGTGGGAAATTTATACTGTAATGTTTGGCAGCAGTCCTGTGTTATGAAGATGGTGCCGTGAGAAACAGGATGCCCAGGTCCTAGCTTGTTTAAACAATCTCTCTAGGTTTTACTGCCATGCTCAACACCATGGTATGCAAGTGCTTACTGAGCCCTCTGAGCTGCAGAGCCAAGGGCTGGGTCGGCCCTCGGCCTTATTTTTTTAAGGATGGAATTTAGAGGCCTTTTGCTCTGTACCTTGGAAGAGTTTTCCCTGATACAGCGTTTTTGCCTCTTGCCTGGTTCTGAGATAGAATTCCTCAACCACCTTTAAAGTTGCTGGCAAAGTGACCTTGACAAAATTGCATCAGGTATTGTTCTATGGGATGACGCAGTACGAATGTGTTGACCTAGAACTTCAAATCCTAAGGTGGAGTAGGGTGGTGGCTGTGTAAGAAGCAAGTTATTTCACTAGTGTTGTTAACTGCCTTTGCTCAGGGTATGCTGAGGGGCCAGACAAGATCTTCTGGGTGCTGTTTTGCTAAGCACAGTTCAAATTTGAGCAGGCCGTGTCCCAAAGGGCTTGCGGGATAGTGGTCAATGCAGGGAAAAGTGTGGGAAATGCAAAAGTAAAATCAACCATGCTACACTTGGGAAATCGGATTAGTGTTAAGATTCTTGTTGTGTTAGTGGGGAAAATAACATGCAAAAAGGAAGGGCTGTTTTAGTGAAGAGGAGGAAAACTAGAGAGCAAAGGCAAAGCAGAAAAGGGCAGAGCATATGGTTAATGGAGCTAAGATTAAGATACTGAAAGAGGATACAGAGGCAGAGAAATACAATGTTTAAATAAGGAATAAAGGTAAACCTTACACTTGTACTACATTTGCAAATTTTGGAGAATGCGTCCTGAATGCCGTACACCTGCACTCCTGCCATAGCTTTCTCTGAAATGTTGTCTTTGGAAGGAGGGATACTACACTGTCGAAAGGAGAAGCAGAACCTGCTGAAGGTAGTTGTGCCCATTTCATAGAATCATAGAATCACTTGGGTTGGAAGAGACCTTCAAGATCATCGAGTCCAACCATAACCTACACTACCAAAAACACCACTAAACCATGTCCCTCAACACCACGTCCACCCGTCTTTTAAATACCTCCAGGGACGGCGATTCCACCACCTCCCTGGGCAGCCTGTTCCAATGCCTGATAACCCTTTCAGTAAAGAAGTTTTTCCTAATATCCAACCTAAACCGCCCCTGGCACAACTTGGGGCCATTTCCTCTTGTCCTGTCGCTTGTTACTTGGGAGAAGAGACTGGATTTGATGGAAGCTTGAGCTTTGGCATCTCTCTAGTCTCTGCATGGGTCTGGAAGTAGCTTGCCTTTTCCTTCCCAGCCTCAAAGACTTCACAGTCAGAATTCCTAACATTGATCACACCATTGTAAGAAAGCTGCAGACAACACCTGTTGTTCCTGTATTGGCTGTAGGAGGGGTGGGACCTTTCTGTAGACACCAGTTTCACTGAGGCTGGGAGCCAGCTACGGTCTTTGTTTTGGAGTCCAGCCCTTCACAGCTTTCTGACTTTTCTGGGTTAACTTGATCTTGCGATAGGATGAATCCCAAACTCTCCAGGTCCCTGGGTGTCTCCAAACAAGACCTCATCCAAGCCTGCATCCCTTCCCACCATATCCCACCCTGAGGTATGTGCTGAGAAGGGGCTCTAGACCTTTTTGTCTCTGCTGGATGAAGAATTCATTTTAATGGGCAAAGAGTAAAAACTTGAGGGACAAAGAAGCAGCACTTGATGTGGACTTCTCCTGATTCAAAACCAGTTAACTGTTTTTCTGTGTGTTCCCGGCTCTGTGGCCTGCTATATATGATGCACGGGGATCCTCCATTGTACATGGGCAGCTTTGAAGGCATGCCCATAATGTTTGAAAGGAATATGGAAGGTGGGTGGTGGTAATCTGACAGCCAGCAATAGTTGGAATGGCAGGTGAAGATCAGGAAGAAATTTATGGTTATTTCTATCCTTTTTGTCCTGGTCCCTCTTCCCATCCCATTTTGGCATCCAGGCTTTAGAAAATTAACGAAATAGAGTGTTTTGGTTTCTATTTTTTGCACAAATTGCGCTTCTTCTGTTAATATACTGAGGAGAGCATTTGCACAGACTCTGTCCCACTCTCCCATGGCTATAGGTCATGTGGATAACACCACCATAACAGGCCGTTTCAGCCTCCCAACAGCCATCCTGGCCAGTCTGTTGCACAAAATGGTGGCTTTGACCCTCATGGGAGACATGTGTGCTGCAGTACTATAGTAAATAGACCATAGTTTGTTTTCATAACTTTTGCCTAGCTGTATTTTAACACTTATAATTTATCTAGTAACTTCATCAGGAGTCTGGGATGTTTCTAGGCAGCGCAAGCATAGATGCCACATCAAAGAGTTGGTCGGGACAGGGTAACTAATGGGAAAGGAAAGATCCACCATGTCTGTGGTTTGAACTCCCAGATTTCCAGCGTGAAACTTGTGAACTTATCCTGGAAGCTGCTGTCACCTGCTAGGCTCTGTCCTTCCCTTTGGTGTGCTGGGATCTCTCTGCCTTGGGGCTCAGCACCCATCCTACTATGTCCTGTCACAGTTCTACTCGTTTTCCTCCCTCAGCCCTGTACCCGCTTCAGCGCAGCTACTCCTGCCCCACAGTGACAGGCAGAGCAGGGAGCTGTGGTGTGGGTCTGTAACTGAGGATAGCTGCTAAATCATTGCAAAGGAGCAAAGCATGCATGTTTAAAATAGAAAAGTGGCCTTTCCAGTGGGTGCTATGATAGAATACACTTTTAGTTTTGCCTTTATTGGCCCCCCTCCAATTAGACCCATTGTCTCCAATGGATTTAATAATGTTTCTTTCTGTTTTGTTTTCTACTCTGTGTAGTTGAGACTCTCACATTCTGTGAATATTTGAAATAGGAATATACATCCAGCAAAGCTAAATATGTACACAAGATAGCAGTGAGAGAGTTGGGCTTTTGAGTTGGGGATGTGTGTTGGTTTTATAGTATCCAGACTTCTTGTCTTGTAGACATTTGGGAGGGTGTTTTTTCTTCCTCCATGCATATTCTGTCCGGCAATTTCACAGCCTGATTTTGATTAGGTCTTTTAGATGCAGCAGGATTACAGCTAATAAGAAAATAATGAGTTGGTGTGTATTTGTGGGCAGTGCTGTCACCTAATGAATTGTCTGAATGCCAAATATGTTAAGAGGTTAATAACTCAGAGGTACTGATGGAGCCTGGTGGTTTTGGAACTGAAGGGCGAGGGGTTTAAAGCCAGCTGTACCAGCATATGAAGTTTATCTCTCTGTTGTGCGCCATTATCATGAATTGGTTATGCTAAGGTGCTACTTAGCAAGATGCAGCTAGTAGTGAGACCAGAAAGGTCTTGAGATGGTTAATGGCAGGGTGAAGAGGAGGAAAGATGATTTTCCAGTTTGTACTGCCTGTTCCGCTTACCCTTTCTGTGCAGTGAATAATCCCATAGTCATAGTTAACTGTCAGTAATTTACCATATTTGGATTCCTGAAACAAAATGCAATGTTTAGTTCAGCTTTGAATAGCAAGCAGTTCCTTATGGAGCTTAATTGTTTTGTTTACATGTAGTTAGTTACTTGCCATGTGGTAAGAACAATAGGCTGACTGGCTTGCTTAACTTGTGATCAGAATGAGATAAAACACGGAAAACATAGAGGACTGTATTTCTTAAACAGACCACATGTCAGATGCAGCCTCCTTGACTGGTTGCAGTGTAGAAAACCTGCTGCATGGCATACCCTTTGTTGCAGCTGGGCGACTTTGCTCTACGTCCTCACTGTCTGATCTCCAGCTAAAAGCAACTGCTATTTCTTGGGCCTTTCTATTTCACATAGACTGGGCACCTTTCTGAGAGTTCTCTGACTTGGTGACCAGACCTGGCAGAATGCATGCAGTGAACACGAGACCATCACAAGAGGCTTTGGCCTCACTTTCCCCCACAGCTTAATCTGGATCCACAACCATTTTGCAACAGAAGGCAGCTGCTTTTCTTCTCTTCGGTAAGGAGGCAGGGCAGGTACTTAGGGCACCATGAGTCTTGATTTCTCAACCAGCCACACCTGCCATGTGGGATGGAGAGCAAAAAGGAGGTTGCTCCTCTTAAGCCAGATCTCTGCCAGCCAGTCATGCCAGCTACTGACAGGAGACCTTTTAACAAGGGTGCTCCAACCATAGCAGGGCACTGTTCCTGTTGTCACACAGTCCTCCAACCGCAGGCACTGCCCTGTCATCCAGCATGACAGGAACGCATGACCCAACACGTGCTTTCCTGCCCAGAACTTGAGATGTTCATTGGCAGGGCTGCCAGGCTAACAGAGGCAAAAGAGTTTTTTTGCTCAGGACTGGAGATGGCACACTGATGGAGTCCCCTGCTTCTCAGTGGAGTGTGGGGATGATGCCAGGTCTCCCCAGTTAGCAGAGCCTCTTCTGAGCTCTGAGCGGAGAGGATGCTCCAGAGGTTTTTATCTGTTTGCTTCTTCGTTTCACTAGTGCCTTTCCCCCTCAAAATAGCTGAATTAAAGGTCAGAAAATTTGCTGAGAAAGACCTGTAGTTTGTTCCTCAAGTAGTTTCTGTTGCTGGAAGGGCATTCTCTGTTACACCGCCTTGTACCTAAGGACTAAGGTAGATGTTCTCCATTAATTTGCCTGAAGTTAAGAGGCTGCAGCCTTGTTGGTAGCAGACACTGGCACACCAGCTGAGTCGAGCCTTCCTGCCGACCCTGCAAACTGGAGAAAAAGTTGCTCACATCTCTTTGGTTTGTGAATCTGTGTGCAGCTGGGAATGCAAGACCATTGAAAAGATGCATAGAAAGTGTAAGTGCAGGAGTATGCCTGTAAGCCTAAAATCTTCTTTATCTTGCTTTTCCATGATTGAATTGTCACTTGACTGGCACAGTTGTCTGCTCAAATCTTAGGTGCAGTTTACAGTTGTCACCTCCACTTGAAGAGATGTGAATGGAGGCTGGTAACTTTTAGGGCAGTATATCTCCACAGCTGTTGCTCGTCCCTTTGTAGGCGCTCTCTTGCTTGCAGAGATAATGCAAGGCAGAAATATTTCCTCTTTCCATATGTTTGTGGCACAGAGAAGCCTTGTCATGTAACTATCTCAACAAGACCACAATAAGAGTGGTATTCTAGAGAATACTAAAAGTTATCATTACCCTCCCAAGCCTTCAGACTATGAAAATAAACTTTAAGCCTACTGAAGACTTAAGCAGTAAGAGCCCTCTCCCTTCCACCACCACCAGAATATAATGTGAGCTGCTTCTGGAGCTGGAGCTTTCTCAATATATATTGACTATTACTTGTTTTGAGGTTACAAGCATTTCTGAGTACATTTTAAAGTGAAAGGTTTGCATGTCTGCTCTTGCCTAGTCAGTCTTTTGCTTGTGTAACACAGAGCCCAGTAGTCATCACAAAAAAGAAAACCTTCAGAAATGTGTCTTTGAGGAGGAAAACCCCCCACAGGTATCAATTATATTCCTCACAAGAATTCAGCATCTGAATTGGGTTCCCAGAGGCTGACCTGGAAAGCTGCTAAGTGTGGCCCTCAGAGGAATTTTCAAATTGTGGCTGTTCTGCACTGTCATGCAGATTGATTTTTGTTATACAGCCCCTAGCCTGATGTCCCACCCATTAAGTTGCCCTCCATGGACAAAACTCTGGGAACCCCTGAGTTCATCATCCAAGAAAATATTTATTTTGGAAGACAGAGTGAAAAAGATAATCTATTTTGTCAAGTATTACCACACCTCTGCAAACATACAGTCTCCTCGTCTGGATGATCTCATGCATGTATTTGTCAAAGTTCTTGCTTTGCTTTAAGACAGCAATTGCAGTAAACCAGCAATATATGCAATATATGAGAAGTTTTTGGGCGAGATCCAGTACAAGCATCTCATGGTGAAATCATTCTTAATATTATTTAACAGCTACCTCGTGTCTAGTCCAGAGGAACTAGTCACAACTACATCTTCCTTTAGACACTTCAGCGACTGGAACATGTGAGCTTGGATGTTGTGTGAATGTAGGGCAAGGAGGACATGGTCATAATTTGTCTCTCACTAAGAACTGTCAAGCATGTTTTTCCTCCATTTTTTGGCAGTGGATTGTTGATAAAGCCATAGCTGCTAAACAGGTATGAGCTCTTCAGCACTCCTTACCAAGGTAACCTTGTCTGGAAACTCTCACCTTGCTCATTGGGAGGAGAGAGAAGGAAAATTGGAACTCTCTGGCTTCAGGAAAAGCTTTTGGTACTATAGAAGTTAAGTGAAGATGAACTAACCTCCTGGAGCATCACAGGCTGGAAACCTGAATGTGCTGGCAGGCGCTGTCATTTTGGGAACGGAGCAGGTGGCAGTCCTGCAAAGTCGTCATGGTCTTTCTCACGTAGTAGGAAGTGGCATTGCTGCCCTGGATACAAACATCCTAAGAGAGAAGGGAATGAGGTAGTGAGTGACTCCACAGAAGTAAGTGTTGATACAGTGAGTCTTAGAGTGCAAGGTAGCACCTTGGAGTGTCAGTGTTTCCAGTAAAAGCGGTAATACTTACCTATGATTAAGTCTTAACAAGCAAACAAGCAAACATAAAAACCCACCAAACCCAGCGCTCTTACGCAGTCATTGTTTTTCAGCTTTCCAAACTCTTGTTCTGGAGAGTTTCTGCTAATGGGTGGTCCAATACCCATGCTGATTAAGTATCTGATCAGCCTTCCGTCGCCTTGGAAACGGAGAATGCCTACTGTGAAAATGATCTGACCCTGGAGGATCCAGGATGGAAGTTCACATGTAAAACAGATTTTCTCCCCCCCTTTTTTTTTTGTAGCTCAGAGCAATAATACGAGAGTCCACAGTAAGGTCTGCATTTCCAGCCGTGTGCGTTGTGTTACAAGTACATTGAGGTGGCTTATAGCAGATGGTGCTTTATGGTAAATGCTGCGTTGGAACTAGGATTGCCTCTATCTCTACTGCTGTAACTAGGGAAAAAACCTACCTTCATTGTCCATAATGCAGAGCATGCACCCATTCAGTTTTAGCTCCTTTTTAACTCCAGCTAGTTTATTGTGGGCCATGGTAACTGTGTGTTACATGTCTGTTCTTGCTTACATCCCTGGGAGATAGTATGATTGTGTAGTGGATATATTGACAGCAGGAATTTTTTCCCAAATTCCTTTGTCTTTGTCCTGTTCTTCATGCCCACTTAAATCATCTCCTTCTGTACTGTTGAGTCTTACAACTTCTTCCAGAGACTTTTTTTTTTTTTTTTTTGCTGGGCATGTCCATAAAAACAAAAACAAACTGTTCCCCCAAAACATCAGTCTGCATCCACCCCTTTAAGTAATTTTATTTTTGTCCCTATTCCATTTTAGTATCTCCAGGCAACCAAGAGACTGGCCTTTTATTTGTCTTAAACTCTTGCAGGTTACTCAACAGTTGCAGAAAGCTTTTTTTTTTTTTTTTTCCTCCTGCAGTGAAGATAGCAGTGAGTTAGGAGGGTGTAATGGGCCAGGCTTTTCACATTTGTCAGGGGCTGTGATGTTGTGGTCTGAAGATAGAGACAGATGTTTCTTGCTGCATTTGGCATGGAGGCCTGTGAGTCCTTTTCTCCTTCAGGCCTTTTAGGGTTCTCATTGAGCTTTCCTGTCCCTCGACTTTGTGGCCAGGAAGATATGGTGGAATATACAGGGCCGATGTGGACAGCAGCCCTAAAAGACAGTGGGAAGAAACGGAGCTAACACATTATGTCTGATTTTCTTGTTCGTTTATCAGGGACTGTTATGAATTTAATGGTTTGTCATAACTAAAAGGTTACTCTTCTAATCCTGTCTTTTTTTTTTCTTTTTTTTTTTTTTCCCCTGCATGTTTCAAGAGAGATGCCAGATTTACCACCTCTGGTTTGGTTT
Organism: Chionis minor; assembly: GCA_013398295.1. Lineage (NCBI taxonomy): Eukaryota > Metazoa > Chordata > Aves > Charadriiformes > Chionidae > Chionis > Chionis minor. The sequence goes on from VZSF01006476.1 coordinate 431,783, forward strand.
GTGGATTGTAGTCTCAAGATTTCTGATTACAGTAAGGTGGCGTCTTCAAATTTATTTCATAGCTTGATGTCCTCTTAACCTGGAAATGAAGCTCTGCTGAATGAAATACTTACATCAGTGTGTTCCTTCCAAGATGCACAGCTTTGTTTTAAAGATAAATGCTTGCTGTTGGGGCAGACAGTGTGCTAGGTTTGAATTCACTTAGCAAAACTTTGTTATTGGAGTGACTCCTGTAACTTGTTAATATGCAAGAAATTATTAAGTTTTCACTTCCTCCACTCCCATTTCCTGTTTGGATGTCGAACGGAAGCCCTGATTGCTAATTTGTGATTAGCCAGCAACCTAGAGTGAACTTAATCCTGTGCATTTGCATGGCACTTGCCTATGCAGATACCACCTCTCTGAAGAGTGGGCTGCTGAGTTTCACATTTCACGGTGGGAGCTGTAAACAATCTGCTCTTCTTTCCGTGAATTCATGGCCTGCCTTCTGAGAACAGAGGTGACGCCTGGCCTGCCACAGCACAGAAGACAATGCTAAAATATTGGATGCTGCAAGAGAGAAAGGAAGCGTGCAGGGGTTTTTCCAGTCTTGCTTGCCCAGGAGATGGCACTATGCAATAGTGGGATATTTACCTGCAGTGTTTGTGGTGTGACCAGATCGTGATTGTTTGAGACATGACGGATGAGTGAGGTTCTTGAGTCAGTAAGAGCAGAGTGACATGTACTTCTTTTAGGGTGTCTCAGGAGCCTCCTCTGTGTAAAATGCATCATACTGTTTAGAACATAGGTTAGGTTTAAATCTGCTTTGCACCCCTCCGTTAGGGAACTGACCTTTGTGCGTACTCGAGTGCAGTCAGGATCAGAACTGAGTTTGTAGGTGAAATTAATCTGTCCATGAAAGAAGCGGTGATGCCTTTGAAGCACCCTTATTTTTGTGCAAGTCCTTTGTGTCCCCCTTCATAATTCCCAGACCTACTGACAAAGGAGCCAAACCAAAGAGATGTATATGTGTAGTGTGCGCTAGAAAATAAAAAGGCTTTGTGGAGCCTCTGTAGGATCCCTCTTTCTGTGCTGCATGCAGTGCGCTATGCTCCTGTTAACAGTACCGTTTGGTTTAGTGCTTGTGTATGAAACACAGTGACCTCACCTGCAAATGCCTGACCTGACTTGTGCTGCCAAGTGCAGGCCAGTGCAGCTGAGATAAATGTAGAAAATCTTCCTGGTCTTCCTTTTTTAAATGTTGGTAAGTTGAGACCGCTTCCATCTCTCCCTCCAATAACAGCCTGAGAACTGGGAGCACATACAGGTCTGTGGGGAATTCTGATCTTGGAATGGATATACTACTTTACAAAATCTTAGGCAAGCTGATTAACCACTTTATTTTAATTCTTAAAAAAAGGTGAAAAGGAGTAATACTTTCTTAACACAAGAGGTGTTACAAATATGTTCATAATATGCCTTAAAGCTAGAAATACTATGTGAATGCTAAATACTTTTTTGTTATTATTAATCAAATCTTAAGTGGCCTATACATCTATAACAAAGGCTTCTTAGCAAACACATGCCCTTTGAAATAGCCTGACCCTTTCCACTTTTTCAGAACATTAATAGTTTCCTGGCTCAGTGTTTTAGGAAATGTCGTCATAGTCTGGAGGAACCAATAAAAACATAAGTCACCTATTTTGTCTGATCATTTTATGCCAGGATATTTGAGGCTGGAAGCTGTGGAGGGGTAGGAGGTGACTGCTCAATTTGTGTGGGTGGAAGATGTAAAAGTTTTAGTGCCATTTTAGTCTAACTTTGTATATTAAGACTCTAGAGCTGTGTGAGAAACAGTATTTTTTAAGTTCACAGTCAGGGGCTCTAGGTAGTTTTAGCAACGAGTTAACTAGTTTTTCCCCCTTACTAAGCCATTTACTGCTTCAGTGCCTGATGAAGGGGATGTTGTATTTGGAGAAGAATATTTTGTTGGTTTCGGGCTTATGTTGTCCTCTAATAGCAAGACAGCTCTTAAGAAAGGATAGTATCTTAAAACAAATGTTGGTAAGCGATTATGGAAATACGATTCGTGGGACAGTAGCTTATTGGGTATGGTCAATGCAGACCATTTCCCACTAGCAGAAAATGCAGTTATTTAAATTAAGGAACTACTGTATGAAATCTCAGTATAAAGCATCATTACATGACATGATGAAGACCAAACCATGAGTGTCTGTAACAGGTGTCCAATGACATTGTTCTCCATCATAAATGCCAGCGTTTACGATGGGCCAAACCCCACTGTCCTTACATGGTTTTGATTCTTTCTTTTCTGAGGCAAAGCCTCTAGCAAGCATGATAGTGAGTCCTGACCGTGGCCTCTTGGGTCTGTGGAAAGCAGACATGCAAAGCAATTTCCCCCTACTGTGCTGTCTCCTCCTGGAAGCTTCAAACAGCCCCTTGGAGGTGGGGAGATCTATGTTGTTTCTAACTTGTGCTTTGTTGCATGGAGCTGGAAAAGACTGCCAGGCCCCATTTATCCTCCACCTCTTCCCAGAGCGTTCTCCAGAGAGAACCAAAGCGTTTGCCCGTTTTTGGAAGGTCATGCACTGTATTTTCTTTTCTGTATTCCATCAGTGTTGGAGACCAGTCTAATGTTTGTCAGCAGTCTAGTGAAACTGAAGGATAACACTTACTTCATCCAACACAGCTATCTTTTTGGAAATGAACTGAGGCACCAAAAGAGACAACCACCATCACTACAAGCTGCACTGTAATGTATTATGCAGACTCTTCCCTTCCTCACCAGCCCCCCAAACTAGAAAAATTAAATGTGGTTTCTTTTCAGCTTCTGCTGTAGCCTCAAATGGAGCTGCTGCTTTTATTTTTTATGGATCCAACAAGGTGTTACCACAAGAGTTGTACTGGAGGCAAACACCTCACAAAGGAATTGTGGAAAGGATTGGGGTGGAAACACCCTTGATGTTAACTCTCGCCAGACATCTGTCCCTTGTGTTTTTTGGAGGCTTTTCTCTCCACTTCTCAATTTAGTGTGCCAAATGCTGTTTTATTCTTTCTCCCACCCAAGCTGAGCGTGTATGCATCAGCCCTGTGGTGGAGACGCGGCAGCCTGCTGCTTTCCACTCACGATCACCACTTGGAGATGTTGAATTTAGATTAGCAACAGTGGCGTTCCCTTTGTACGTGTTAGGATATCTTATTCTTTTCTTCTTTGTGGGTATGTCTTGTCAGGTCAGGCCTAGATTTGTCACTGAACTGTGCCATGAGATACCCCTTTCAAATTACCTCTTAAACTGGGGCTGGATCTGTGTGCAGAGGAGCCCCCTGGGTGTCAGGATGCCTGGGTGCACTAGGTGACACCAGGGTTCTTGCTCAGTTCCAGAACACAATGCGCAGTCTCCCAAAACTTTTAAGTATCTTGAGAATGGCCAGGTTGAGGCACGTTTCTTTCCCAAAGTAACACCACCGGAGTCCTGAAGAAACATGTGCGTTGAGCAGGACGCATAGGCGAAGGGCTGAGTACAACATTGCTTCTGCTGTTGCTCATCCCTACAACAAATTACCCGTGTCAGGTGCTCCTACCTACCAACTGCTCTGGGGCTTCTGAGGAGGCAAGTCTCCCCTTCTGACTGCTGTCTGCCATGCTCTGATTGCGTCTCGGTCAAGGAGGTGTAGGCCTCGGGGAAGGAGAAGTTGGGCTTTTTCTCTCATCCCTGCTTCTTGGATGGTCAGAGTTTGAGGAAGGAACAGCTCTTCTCAGTTACGTACTTAGTCCAGCCGTTTGCAAATGGGAGCCTTCTGATTCTCATTGATGTGCGGTTAAACTGTCATGAGCTGTGCGTGTACCTATACTTTTAAAAGAAATATCCCACTCTCTCATCCAGCAGAAGAAATGTGATCTCAACAAGAACCAGATTTAAAAACAACACTATCGTTTTTAAACCTCAGCTTCCCTCCTGCTCCCCTTGGGGTTTTGATGATGGCTGGAATTTCTTCATTGACTGGAGGGTTTTTAAAAAAAAACGCAGTGAAACTCTCCCAAACCAAAAACTATCCAATCCCACCCAAAGAGATTTAGCGAAACTGAAACTGTAGAGAAGATGAAGGCAAGCTATTCCTTAGACTGTATTCATACTCCTGTATCCTAACATACAACTTGGCCATAGCAGTCGTGTGAAAATGCATCTGACCTGTTCTGTTAGGCTGAATACCCCGCGGTCTCGGTGTTTACACCAGAAGACAAGGAAAAGGCCTTGTCTTCAGACGTGTCCATACAGGGCCTAGAACACTTTTGGCTCTACGTAAGAAATAATAATAGTAGTAAGGCCAAAACCTCTCTGCCAGCTAGTGAAATGAAAATGCTGTACTTCACAGCTATGTCATTGGAGAATTATATTTCATTAGAGCTGATATTAAAAACCCTGATGTCAGTTATGAAATGTGGCTGACTTCAAATTTGCAAAACACATAGGAATTTTTTTCGTAATGTGTTGTCACTTGAGAAGTCTGGCAGTCCTTTAGGCTCACTCATAAAAATTTAAGCTCTCAGAAGGGGAAAACCCCAAAGCTATTTCCCCCAAAGTTTAAAAGCTTTGCTTCTACTAGCAAATGCTGTTTTTATAAAGTATGTGCAAGTAACGTTCTGGATGCTTCAAACAGCAGCAGTTGTTAGGACTTTCAGATTGGAGCACTGGATCAAGTAGACATGAGAAATAAGGTATCCTAGACATTTAAGTGACAGCTTTTTAAAGTCATTGAGCAGGATAGAGAACAGCAGTCTCAACTATTAAGGGTTAATAACTGCAAAAAACCCCGTTTCACCTATTTTTTTCGTTCCCATTTGGTGGCTTACAGGCTTGCATTACTGGGAAGGAGCATGTGCGCAGCAGTTGCTTGAGTTGAGCTGGTTGCCACAGGTCACTGAGCTGCAGAATGGTTTCCAGGTTTATCTTGTTTTCACAGAATCATGAAGTACATATAGATCGGACTGTTGCTTGTCTTAATCACAGTACAGGCATGAGGGGTATATGCATGTGTCACCTTTTCAAAGTTTCATACTTTTATGACTTTTTTTAAAGGGAAAAAAAAAATCTAATTGGCTCTTTTTTTTGCTTGTTAGACAGTATTTGAATATCCAGTGCAGTATGTGAGTAAGCTTACTTCTGTTACAGTTAAGATTTATTGTAGGACATTGTTAATAATACTTCATTCTAGGCAGGTTTTTCTGGTTTGGTTTTTTTTTTTGCTCAGATGTGGAGAACTCATGAACATACATACCTTGTCATTTGCTAATAGAAATATTATCATTAAACAAGCAAATCCAAACTGCCTGTGGACTGAAGATGTGCTAATGACTAGCTGTGTGTCCTTTCCTTGCTTGGGTACCTCCAGCTCCACAGTAACCTCAGCTTCACACTGTGCTCCCTATTGAAACCTCCACTCGGCAATAGCCAGTGTCTGCTATGGCCGGTGAGAAGCAAAACTGCTACTGTACCACCAAATAAGACTTATAATGCTGGAGTTCAACTGTTTATTTGTGTTTTCCCACACATGCTCTGATTATAATTTCTTTGCATTGATTTCTCGCCAGATTTGTAGGAGTTTACTACCTTCAGGATTTCTCTCTTTTGACATTGGCCAATAAGGGACAATGATAGGGGGTTGTAGAACATATCATGCAAGATTTTCTTTAGGAAGGAGTCTCAAATAAACCTTGTAAAACCGTTCTTGCAGGTCTATTCAATTGTGCATAGCATTTCTTACAAAGTCACTACAGTTAGTGGCGTTCGAGTGGTGAATCTTAGTAGTGTGAAGGCTGTTCAGTGGACAGACGGGGCTGAAATGCAAGTTAATCCCTGACCAGGCAGATTCAGCTGTTTCATTTTGAATTTGTCAGTTGATCTGTGTGAGCTGGTCATTGTCCCTTTGGTGAGGGAAAAGAGTGGGATGCTTGTGTAAGGGTTAGATCAGCCTGTGGGATCAGGGTCTGGTTAAGAGGATTTGTATTTATCAGCAGGTTCCAAGGTGGGTGGAAGCTTGACAGTTTGGGTTAGGAGAAGTCCCTCAAGTGTGCATCTGTTCAGCCTCTTAACTTTGTTCACTCAGGGACTGTAAAGTCAGGGTCAAACCCACTTTTTTTTTCTTTTTTTTTTCTCTTTTCTTTGTTTTCACCCCCTTTCCCTCTTTTCCCCCCTTCTTCCTTTACTCCTTTTCCCCTTTTTCCCTGTTTTGGTTTTTTCTTCTCCCTCCTTCTTCCCCCTTCTGCGCTCTCCCCCCTCCTTGTTTTTTTCCCCTTTTTTTTCTTCTTTTTTTTATATTTATTTTATTTGCTCTTTTTTATAAAAATAGTAAGGGCATTGAAACACTGTCTGGAAACAGAAAACATTCCTAGCTTTTATGGATACGTGGTCAGCCGGCTCTTGCTTGTTCCCTTATAAGCAATGTTCTTAATTGGACGAAGTTGCTACTATTTCAGGTCAGTGTGTATGTTTTCTCTTACTGTTGCCATGGCACTGGTAAGACAGATATGTTCTGTAGTTATGTTTGTCCTCTTAATATGTGATTTTTTTTTTTTTATTTGCAGCATAATAGCGCTTGCAGTATTTTTCCATACCTCAACAAAGCTGCCCCTGTTGGAGTTACTGCACTCGATTATTTCTCATTTGTTGCACAGCAGTCTGTTTTACATGCCCACCTCTGCATCCATTGGAGTTGGTAGCTCCTAGGGCCTTTGTATTTTGGGTATTTTGTAGCTTAGTGGATACTTAAGGTTAGAGACATTATGTCATGGTTGCAATCTTACATAAACATAAACGATAGAGCCTAATCTAGCAGGTTTTAAACTTGGCTGAGCTACAGCTTATCTTCTGAGGAGGTGCCCGATATTGATATAAAGGCTTCAGGTGATGGAGAATCTAACAAAGATTAAATATACAAGTTATAGCTAATAAGTTGTTACTGAGCTCTCTCACCGTTAAAAAATGTAGCTTTACTTAAAGTGGAGCAAAACAACAGCAGCAGCAGCCACAGCCAAAAGTAACCATCTTGCCTTTTTCTTTTTTTCTTTTTTTTTTCTTTTTTCCCCCCTTGTCTCCCTATAGTAAGATTCTCATCACAGTGATTGAAATCAAGTATCTCTGTACTCTAGCTTTTACTTTTCGCTATGACAGAAATAATTTTAGGGAAGTCTGAAAGGTTTCCCAGGTAAATCTCACAATTTGAGGCATGTTGGAATATCTAGAAATGAGTTGAGTGTAGAGCAGCCCAAGACACACTGACACCAGGTGCTGAGCCCTAGCATTCTCCTGCTTTGGGTTCCCAATGACACCTATAGTTGGTTCACTGAGCATCAGACAGTTTTACTGTCTGACATTAGTCTACTTATCACAGAAGAAATTGCAGTGAGGTGTCTGGAAGTGTCTTAAGGCTTTCTTACTGTTACCCCTACATGCAGGATTATGGTGAAATTGAAGGAAGCAAGAATTTTATAGCAATGTTTTTGAAGTAAGATTGTTATGTTTCTGGTTTATGCTTAGCCTGACCAAACCTGGTTTTGCCTTTGCATCTCTTTGATTTGCTTTTTGAGGGGTTTTCTTGTTTAGCATCCCTAAGAGTTGCTGGTGGCTCTCATTGAAGTCACTGGGAACACTGGAAATACGGATCAGCTTTGGAGGAAACGGTGAAAAGGGAAGAAGCCCATGGTTAACAAAACAGACCTGGCTGATACTGAGTCAGCAGAAGGTTGTAGACCAGTTCATCAAGTTTATTAGTGGTGGATGTAAGAAAAATGCAGAAACATTATCTGCTGCTGCAGAGCGCTGATTTTGAGAATAACGAAAAGTCAATTACCCCTTTCAGTTAGAGCAGTGACAGACACAGAGTTTGGATTGGGAGTGGTACCAATTGATTGTCCCTCCTATGGGATCTCTAAAATTTAATGGGGAGAGAGGGGAACACAAAAATTCTACCCATATGTTTAGTTAAAATTTGCTCTTTGCTGGACAGTGTTTAGAAGCCTCTGAATTAAAAATCGTTAAAAATGGAACTGCTGCTCTCAGCTGTTTCCTTAACCTTGCAAACCTGAAGTCGTCCCTCAGTAGTCATATGGGCAGAGAAGTCTACAATAATCCCTTTATGCTTTGCCAACCAAAGCTATTTAAAGAAGAGGGAGATGGAGTTTTTGTCATGCTTATTCACATTGGTATGTCCTCATGGGTTGTTTTCTTTTAAGGTATCACGAGATGAACAGAAGAGACTGTTTATCCCTAGATACGTATACAACAGTTAAATTTCTAAACTTGAGGCATTGGTGTTCTGAGCATCAATACAAACAACTGTTGTTCAAGTCAGTAGAAACTTGACTTGAGTAAGAATGAAATCAACCCAAACTCAGTCACAGTGGAGACAGGTGGGTTGATGTCCTTTTCTTGAATGAGCTGTTTCTTACCGCAGATACAATCTGAAGACTATTGCCATTGTTTTATTCTTAATTTACATGCAGTTTATAAGCCAGTTCTTGTACTTTGTAAGAACTTATGGTCTTGGTCCATTTTAAGTATTACAGGATTTGGGGTTTATTGCTGCTGTAAAAGGCTTTCATAACAGCCTTCCTTTCTGCATTTATTTAATGCTTATTATTTTGAAATTGATACGCATCACTGCCATTTCCTGACAAATTATGAAATGGGCTTTCAAGTAATCAGTATGTTGTTTTTGTTAAGGGGAGGGATCCTTCTTAATTGCCTCTGTTTACTTTTCTTGGCTTCTGTGTCTTCTGGGGTGCTTTTTAAGTGATACATAATTATATTAAATGGTATAGAAACCCAAGAACTCAACGTAATTAACTCCTTCAAGGGGCACGCTATGAACAGACTGCGTGTAAAACAATACAGTTGTATGCTGTCAATTAAGAGGTTAAATAAGTTTCCAGTTTAAGAATCAAGGCAGAAAGGTTGCAAATTGTCTGAAGACACTTGGGGTCACCTCTTTCCAGGAGCCACAGGTCAGCAAAGTAGCCCACCGTCGCATGGGTAAACTGGGTATCGCATAGTACCTGGGAACTGCGGGGCCTAATGCAGGAGAATGCTGCTACTGCTTGTGTGACTACATACAACTCTCAGTGTCCCCGTGTTCCCAGTTTAACAAAACACCTCACTTGATCCTGATGGATCTTAGGACTGTGATGTAACTTTCTAGCAGAATCGATAGTCAACAGAGGAAGCCAGAAGCGCATCAGAGTGAAAGATGTTGGGGCTCTTTAAAGACATACTAATGTCAGCTCAGGTGAGCTCCCAGATTCATGCTTGGCAAAAGACAGATTGCACAAACAGCAGTAATTTTCCCCACTCTTGGAAAGAATTGGTTGAAAAGCTTTACTATTCCCCACAAGCAAATCGGGCTGCTGTGTACAGTGCTTGGACAGAAAGCAAAAATACCTTCTGTCAGGAGTGTGGTTGGCCAGCCCAGCTCTGCCTGCCCATATTGGCCAGAGAGGCCTGTCTGCTCCTCCTCTTCTCCCAAGGTGATGTGCTAGACCAGCTGAAAGGGTCCCATGTGTCAGAGCCAGCTCCTGAGCTGTGGGTTGGGCCAGGCTGTGAAGGTACCCACAGTCGGGGGAACATTAAATGAGAGTTATGGAGTTCTTTCCCCAATAATAAACTAGAAGTTTAAAAAGACCACAGGCAAATGCTTAATGCATCCCCTTCTGAAAAGAGGGATATTGGAATTTGGAAAATTCATGTTTGCTTTTAGCTGGAATTTATTTTCATGCTTTCAGTGAGGACTGTTTGGTCTGATCTTGGTGCCTCTGTTTGTGTTTCTAATACAGATGCCTTTCATTCTTCCTCTAAATTATACCAAATGCTCAATAGGAAGAACAGATGTTCACCAATTGTAAAAAAAACAAATAAATTGAAAAGGAAAAGAAAGCTGGGGGAGAGCAGAAGGGTAGGCATGGCGTTTTAGTTGCCAGGTCACTCTTGTATGGGAAGGTCTGCTAGGTTATGTGAGCACAAAGGCAGATGGGGGTCCCAACTTGCACCCTGCCCTGGGCTCCTCCCAAGCCATCACAGTGGCCATCAGCCCACCAAAGGCCCACCTCCACAAACCCACAGGAGCACAAGGGCAGGCAGGAACCCACATTCCTAGTCCTCCTAAGGACTAGGAGGAAGGGACACCCGGTCTGGGTCCTTCCAGGGCTGTCCCAGGAGACCCTTAGCCCCAGGATCCAGACCTGAAACCCATCAAGATGAGTCAGGGCCAGAGCACCTTTTGGGCTGAGCGGGGGTTGCTGCTGAGGTGTAGGGCACACATGATGGGATGCAGGGGAAGAGCGTTTTGGGATTGCACAGGACTATTTATGGGATGTTTAGGGGAGGAACCAAAGGCAGGAAAAGGGAGGGGTTTAGGTGATGTGGTGGGGAACAAGCACGCAAGAATAGAGAGCTAAGGGCATAAAACAGGCCAGTTGCGTCTAAATACGTTATCAGTCAGTATGCTTGTCTGGCCATACCCTGCCACCTGATCAGTGCAGTCTGTCCTATCATCTTATTAAATTCCTTTCTTCCTTGGGGGCTTTCAAAACAAGTTTCTAGCTTGACTTTTCCTCTATTCGAGAAACTTCTTGGCAGTTCAATTAGAAAAGAATACGGAAGAAGCAGAATTGTGTGGAGAAAATACAGCTACTTATTCAGGTGTCACGGAAGGGGAAATCTGGAGAGGCAGAAATAATTTAAGTTGGAATTTGGACAAGCTAACAGTGGGGGAAGATGGACGAGTTCATTTCTTCTAGTGAGCATAAGTGGCCAAGAATTAAGTATTATGTCTTTAGCAGAAGACACCCTGAAGAACTCTACAGAGGAGGGAATATTGAAGAAGGAGAGCTTTCATCATTACTCTAGGAGAAAGACGTGTTGTTTGTAAAGCACTGAATTAATTTTAATGCCATATGAGATGACTTCATGACGTTTGTTTGCTAAGGTCACACGAGGTGACTATATTTTATAACACACATTTTTTGAGGGCTTTGTGTAAGCTGCTATGTGAGAATGCTTTAGTACAGATCTGTCTGTTTAATAATATCCCATCAGGTGCTGATGTTAAATTTGGCTGCTACTTTTGAAGGGGTTTGATCACGGATTGCTTGGAATCTGTGAGCTGTGACCTTTGGAATAGTGTCAGTTTGAAGCCTGTCTTGGAATACTAAAACTATTAAATTTGGTAACTGAAGCAGCATGTGAGATCCCGTCATTTGACTCAGCGGCTGTGTGAAGACCTCCATCTCGTCGTGCCCTTTGTAGCATTTGTTTTCATTCTAGCAATGGAAGCTAGAATTGGAACGGATTGGAATGGATTTGGAACATTGTTTTCATTGCAATTGAGAAATCCCTCAAGAGGGAGTCCTACAATAGCTTGTTTAAGGGGTTAACTCCTTGTTATGTTAGTCGTCTCTCATTTAGCTCTGATGGCTCTCTGGGTTTTGGATTAGCAGGCAGCTTCGCCCGGCACCCTCTGGTACATCAAATTGTTGTGTACGAGTATAGAGTAAGGGCTGATCCTAATTACAGTCCCTACTACTCCTTAAATCTGCATCTGCTTCTTACAGAAATCTAGCCACTATGTTTTTTCAAAGAATATAATATGGCATGTGTGTGCTTTAGCCTAATTTTACATATGGTTAGTTTGATTTATGTTTCAGTCTTTTCTGGTCATCTTTTCCCAATATGCCTGCATAATTAGAAGTTGACGTGAGACAGTTCTGGGCCTTTGTGAATACTGACTGGTATCAAAATTAAACTGCACGGTACATCTGATTGGGGCAAGTCTTGAACTCCTGTTTTCTTCATATTCTACCTAAACTCTTCTGCCTTCAGTATGTTAAAACCTGAGAAATTATAAAGCCACTAGTGGTTCATTTGTTTTTAGTGTACATTTGATGTTGGTTGTCTTTCCACAAAAGAAAGACAGCTTGACTCGGAAATAGAAGAACCCAGTTTTCAGGGCCAATAATCAAGTGTTCTATTTTTGCTGGAAAAGCTATAGAAAGAAACATAGAATTAAATGTTTGCCTCTTTTGGAAGCAAATAACTATTCAAAATCTGTAATAAAATCATATTGATAAGTTCTGTAACTATAGTTAAAGGATTACTTGAATTTTGTTTCTATTTTGCAGATGCACATGATGCCCTTTGAGGCAATCGCAGCCATATGCAGGAATTTAGAAATTTATTTAGTTTCATGTTTGAGCTTTGAGTCTTTTGATACAGGAAAGTTACCCGCTCAGGAAGATGGTCACCAGTTGGTGGTTGCAAACAGAATTTACAGTTCAAGGGCTTTGTTATAAAATGCACTTAGTTAAAATCAGGAGAACTAACCACTCATTTTGATTTTTAGTGTGTTGCATGGAAAGGACTGAGGTTAGATTTCCTCTAAAGAAGAGGTCTTAGTCCTTGAAAAATAATGATAATTAAAAAAAAGTGAAAGTCTGGTTGTAGTTGGAAAAGAAACTGGAAACATAGCAGCATTTTACTTGATATTGCTACATTTTATTAATTTCCTCAATTTGTTGACCGCTTGCTTTTTATTCCCACCAACCTTGCAGCATTTTAAGTGAAAAAAGCTTGCTGAGCTGACCAGTGCAACATGAGAGGTGTTAGTTGACTAGGGTCTGATTTGGATATCAGGGACATCTTATTTTTCTGCGCTCATTTGAAAACTCATTTGATTGTGGAGTTGATGAAGAAAAACGGTCACCAAATTTGTGTGTTTTCAATTACTTCGACTTCATATTTAACGTACAGACTGAGCACATTTCACAAATAGTCACAGAAATACAACAGACATCCACCTTCTAACTGACATAGCATTTTCACTAGATGAAAAAAGTCCTACTCCCTCTCCTGTCAGCTGGTTATTTTAGCTAGTAATTTGAGAGTCTGGTTTATCCCCTCCTGTATGTTACACCTTTCGCCTTCCCTGTTCACCTTTGACAAACTAAAAAATAGCAGAAAGCACATGAACATGACTTGACCATCTCCTAGCCTGCTCTGAGCCACATTTGCAGTAACCAGCCTGGAGAGACAAGTGTTGTGTGTCATGGTTTTACATCAGTAGGATTTTCGGATGAAGCATGGCTTGATACAAAACCTGTGTCCAGCAATTACAGGCAAACACACTGCATACAGTTTTTACTGAGGCTGATGATTTCTGCAGAGATTTCTATTGCTGATTTTATTTAGGTCTAGGTTGAACGTGAAGAAAATATACTGCTGGCTTCTCATGAATGAAAGAGACATGGATTTGACCAATGGACCACTTGGTGCATAAGGAACTGGCTGGACGGTCGCACTCAAAGAGTTGGGATCAATGGCTCACTGTCCACATGGCGTGCAGTCACTAGTGGTGTTCCTCGGGGGTCAGTACTGGGACCATTGTTATTAAACATCTTTATCAGCAACATGGATGTTGGGGTTGAGTGCATGCTCAGCAAGTTTGCCAGCGACACCAAGCTGTGTGGTTCAGCTGACATGCTGGAGGGAATGCTCTGCCATCCAGAGGGACCTGGACAGGCTTGAGAGGTGGGCTTGTGCCAACCTCATGAAATTCAATAAGACTAAGTGCAAGGTCCTACACGTGGGTCGGGGCAATCCCAAGCACAAATACAGGCTGGGCAGAGAATGGCTTGAGAGCAGCCCTGAGGAGAGGGACTTGGGGGTGTCGGTGGATAAGACGCTCAACATGAGCTGGCAGTGTGCACTTGCAGCCCAGAAAGCCAAGTGTACTGCATCCAAAGAAGCGTGGCCAGAAGGTTGAAGGAGGTGATTCTGCCCCTCTAGTCAGCTCTTGTGAGACCCCATCTGGAATCCTGTGTCCAGCTCTGGAGCCCCCAACATAAGAAGGACATGGATCTCTCAGAGCAGCTCTAGAGGAGGGCCATGAAGGTAAGAGGGGTGGAGCACCTCTCCTGTGAGGGCAGACTGAGAGAGTTGGGGTGGTTCAGCCTAGAGAAGAGAATCTGAAAGGGGCCTACAAGAAAGATGGGGAGAGACTTTTTACAAGAGCATGTAGTGATAGGATGGGGGGTAATGGCTTCAAACTGGGAGAGGGAAGATTTAGATTAGATATTAGGCAGAAATTTTTCACTCTGAGGGTGGTGAGGCACTGGAACAGGTTGCCCAGGGAAGTTACAGAAGCCCAGTCTCTGTAAGTCTTCAAGGCCAGGCTGGATGAGGATTTGAGCAATCTGATTTAGTAGGAGCTGTTCTTGCCCATGGCAGAGGGGTCGGAACTAGATGATCTCTAAGGTCCCTTCCAACCTCAACCATTCTATGATTCTCACAGTTTAGCTAATTCATATAGAAGTCAAATTGAGTCTCTTTTGGGAGGTTCAGGTACGACTCACTTTCCTGATATCTGTTTGTTCTTTTTTGAGTTTGTTGAGGCCAGTAATTTGGTAAGGACATGAAGGTTTGCCACCTGGGCACACCCACGCTGTCGGTGGATGTAGACTAGGTAGGCGGCTGGTGGTTGGCTCTTAACTCAGAGCTTCTGCAGGCATCTACAGTGGTTGCGAGGTGGGAGCTATGGAAAGATGCTGCTTTCCTGTCTGCACCATGGTTCTCCCCAACAAGCTCTTTTTTCATCTCTCAGCATCCACTGTTCTCCTGGGCGTTAGAAACACACTTGCAATGCACCTGTCTCTATTCAGTCCCACTCTACTTAGTGCTTGACTTGAAAAATCTGGGGAGTGAAGGTCACACAGTGAGCAGGAAACCGCTGCTGTTAGAAGCACTTTTTCCTCTCTCTGATATCATGTAACTTTCACTGTGGACCTCTTTTCTCCAGTGTCTCCTCTGACTATAAGGATTCTTTTCTCCTCTTCTTTGTGGCTGAGACAAGGTTCTTGCTGTTTAACTTGTATTAGCTCGGAGGTTATGAGGTGAGTGTGGATGTGCTACTTCTGTACCTGAAGAATGAGGGGCAGCAGTAGCAAGTGCTGGGCTGGGCTGACTGAACGCTTTCTGTGCTTGAAAAGGACACCAGAACCCTTTCTAAGAAATGAGTAATTCTGTTTTATTCTCTCTATCCTTGGTAAATGCAGATACCCGTTTACCCCTATGTGCAGTGCTTCTGCTTCTGGTGCACCAGCTTCAGAGCTGCTGCTTCTCTTCCAGTGTTACCTGAAAACCTGTGCTAGACACATGACGTGGAGTATGTTTACCGTCAGTCTTGAAAATGGATGCTTTTCTGCTGCTTTGTCCTTCGTGGAAAGCACACAGAGTTTTGTTGGGTTTTTTTGGTTTTCTTGGTTTTTTTTAAACAGAACATTAGATAAAGTATGCTATTTCTGAATGAAGTGCTTCTTGGTAATGTCTAGACCAGTCAAACATTTTTATAGTTAACAAATTACTGTCTGTGCTTAAAAATCAGTCTTTTGTGAGATTAAACTCAGATCTTTCCACATGTATCAGAGACTTTGCTTGAGGCTCTTTTTGTTTCATGGTTCTACATTTTTTATTAACTTTAAACTGTCCTTGGAGACTTTTAAAACATCTCTAGCTGTTCCTACTGGGGGCAGAAAGTCACATTCATGGAGCCATGTCAGATAAGCTGGAGACTGTATAGTTTGGTAAGATGCTCATAATTCCAGTAGATGTGTAAGCAATTATGCTTTTTTCCTTCAGCTGTAACTTTTTTGGGGAATATTTTTTCCTCCTTTTTCCATGCAAAAGCAAATGCAGTTCTCATTTTGGGGTTTGTCTGGTTTTTAATTAAGCTTGTTAGGTATCAGTATTTTCTCTAAGGAGTTAAGAAATAATATTCAAATTATATATGTAGATCTAAAGTACTGCTTTACATTTTTGGGGGGAAAGACTAACTTAGCTGCTTAGAAGAAAAATTACTAAACTGCCCAGAGAATTTGTGATTTCACCTTCTTTGAGAGAAGTCTGCTGTATGTGATGAATATTATATGTGGCATATTGTTTTATGACATTAAGATCTGCTTGTAAAGAACCAGCAGAGTGGGAATGTGGAATATTTTCTAAGAAATACTGAAGGATGTGAAATTTTCATTTTGGAAGCGTATTTTGAATATTAGATGCTTGTGTAAATGTAGCAAAATGCTTTACCTTAGTATATACATTAAGGAAGTCTAATTTCAGATTCCTTTTATGTTTTTTAATGGGTAAATTTCTGTAACTAGAAACTAAATTTTGGATTCCTCAAAATCAATAGGAAGTCTGCCATGGAATTCTGTGTGACTAAGATTTGGCTTACGGTGTTTATGGCACTTGGGCTGGATTTTTCTCTCAGTCACACAGGTGAAGCTTCAAAACCGTTTGCTGACCACTGGCCATAATCCACAGTGGTGAGTTACTATGTACATAAAAGCTCTCCAAAGAGATTTAGCATTTGATAGGAAAAGCTTTGGAAAGATTTTCTCTACTGATGGCAAGTGTCAGGCTATCCCATCAGATTCAGAAAGGCAAGGCATTCCTTATGTAGTTAGGACAGAGATATAGAGAACTTCATAGAGCAAAACTAGCTTATTAAGCTTCGCTCAAGAATTGTTTAAGAGTAAATACAAAATATGCTTCAAATTTTTCTGCTTTCCCTTTCTGTGGATCAACAGTGAAATATTAGTTCAGGTGCTTCTAGGAAGGAAACATCTCGAATCTTTCTTGTGGGTCTGCATTACCCATTCGGACAGGTCTGTGTGGGCAGAATTAGAGGAAGATTGGGCTTCTGGTGTTGCTGAAATGCTAGGAGTGGATCAGACATTCTGTCAATGTGGTACGCAAAGCAAGCAAGTGGTTAATAATTCAGCCCTTCCACTTTTGGCATTAATTAAGAGCGCAGAATTGATAGACATTTTAATTATTCTGTTACATTTTTTCCAAAAGTAAAATTCCCAAACTACAGTAATTTCATGGAAGTATTGCAGCAATGCTCTTTAATCAGAGATCTTAACAGCAAAAGGATGAAAATGACTATCTGTAGTGGGAATGCATGACAGACCACCAAACGTCAAGAAATATCCATAATAGGAATTTTGCTTTATAGTCTTTTTAGTTTGATGCCAACAGATCTAACAATCCTGTTACACAACATACTTGTGCACTTTGCTAAGTTTTGATCAGTAGACTCCCCAAGGAGTTTAAAAGAAAGGAAATAAAAAAGCCCCTGACACCAGTTTTATTGACCTACTTCCAACCTGCTAGCAGCTCTTGTGATGTTTTTATTGTTTAGGGAATAAAATATAAAAACTGTCTGCAAGGGCATGAGATCCCAGCTATTCTGCAAAAGATAAAAGTTTCTGATTATTTTATAGGATGTGAATTGCCAGGACTAGAGGCTGTGAAATTTGCACTTCAGTTTTTTGGAATGCAACTTCGGACAGTTGCCAGTGAAATACTTTAAGCAATGTACTTTACCTAGAATTATAAGTGAATCTCACAAGGCTTTAAATAACCTATATCATAGAGTCACTATGGTTACATGTGAGAATACTTCGTAATGCCGTGTTCAATCTACTACATGACTGGCAAAGCTTCAGAAACCCTGTGCTTTGGAAAATCATATTAAATATTTTCCCATGCTTCACTTCACTGTAAGTCTTTACTTTTAAAACACAAAAGAAATGATTAATCATTGTAAGAAAATGTAACTGATCTAACTGCTGTATTAGTCCAATTTTCAGATTTATTGTATTTAGCTGTAAGCGTATGTATTGGTCTTATTTGAAGACTTTAGTAAGGATTTCTTTGCACTAACAGAAGAATTCCTGTGTAAGTCAAAGGCACAGTAAAGACCCCCAGTAGGTTAGCCAAGCTTATAGGATTGAGGTGTGAGAGAGATGTGAATGATCAGGATCAGCTAAAGGATGGGAAAAGTTGGCAGATTTGGGATGAGAGACTCAGGAGAAAACAAGAGCCCAATCGGTTTTGAAATTGATTACACAGCAGTGCAGAGCAGTACAGTTACAGGCTTACAAAGGTAGTTGTTCCTTTACTACTTTTGTGGGTGTTCCTCCCATGTCTTTAGCATCCTTCCAAACAGCTTTATAGTCTCACTGGCTCATCCTGGAGCCATCTAACTGGATGAACCAATTAAAGTGTCACACTAGGAAAAAGTTCATGAAATATCACATAATTTGAGCTTTTGAAGCAAAAACAAGAGATTTGCTTGCCTGACTGTACCCACTTGCCTGCCTTCATGACCTAAAACTCCTGGTATGCAAGGTGTTGCCAACCTACTAGTTCATTTCTTTAGGTAGCTGCTGCTTCCTTAGGAATGTAATTTATTGCTTTTGTGCTTACTTTTCTGCAGCCATGTCAATGTAATGCAACGTGAACTTCAGCTACAACAAAGCAGGTCAGGGCTGCGTACTGCCTTTCGCATAACCACCTTGGTGGTGGATCTCTATAGCTGTTGCCAAGAAGTGATCAGAGGGTGTTCCTGTGAGCCAGCTGGGAACAGCTCCTGTTTACGTGTGAAGTGGAAGACAACTCAAGTCAATCTGCAAACTTCACCGTCCTTTTTTATTGCTCATTAGCTATGCTGAAGTTATTAAAAAAAAATAAATCCAAACCTGTAAATTCTTTGGAGAAAATATGAACTACAGAACAGAGTATAATCTGCCAGAGTATTTATACATATTTATTTGGGAGTGTTGTAAACTGTAACTGTAAGCATGTTGTGTTGGATTAATGTTAATGATCACCCCAGAAGCAAAGCTGTGGGAGTTCTATCCATTAGTGTCCCTATGCATGGAGAATCCTGATGATACTCTTGATCCTTGACAATATAAGATCACCACATCATCAGCGCGCCACAGGAATTTGTCCTAGTAGGCTGGATAGTCTTAGATTTGGTAAAAACCAAACAGCTGCAACTCTGAACTACATCTGGTAAGGGAAAAATGTACTCTCTGGTATGGCTGTCTGTATGTATGTTCTCCCTTGATGTGTGTTCTTGCTGCCATTGGAGCTGGAGAAGCTTTAGAGCTAGTGGTGCCTACAAAGGGGGGTCCCATGCACCTCATTCCTCCTCCCTCCATTCTGCATATAAGCAGCCAGAGTGGATGGCGCTTGCCCTCGCATGCTCAGCTGCTCCTCTTGTCTTGGCAAGCCAGAGCTCTTCTGGGATTTGTTGCTTTTTGCTTGAGGTTACTCATGCTTTTCTAATTTGCATTGCTTCTTTTGTGAATGTTACCTTTTTTTGCATCTTCTTTGTAGTTTTTAATTTCTGCTGCTGTGGGACAGCCCAGTTTCCAGCCTCATGTTTCTCACTTAGTGGATATAAGCTACAGGCACTCCGCACTCTGCTGAGGAGATGCACCTCCTTGTTTGGTGGGTGAAGAGCATAACCCGCTTGTGTGTGCTGTGTCAGGGTTTAGAGCCCAGGGCCAGAGTGCGTTGCCAAGAAATGATCTGAAGCTTCCTTCTCAGCAGGCCTTTTCCGCCTGTTTGACACACAAGGGGTCACTGAGCATCTTCACTCACAAAAGAAAATGCAGGATGATGACACTAGCTGATGGTATCTGTGTTGTGGCAGGGAATTGCTTCACGTGAAGAAATATGTTTCATCACTGTGGTTTGGCCATTCACAGAAAGTACCTCTGGTTCGTAGTGAACAGTGGTGACTAATGAGGGGATCCCCACTGAGGCCAGTTAGAGCCTTGCAATGGCTCCCTCCTCAGAAGGAGTAGAGCAAAAGCTGTATTTTCCACATTAGCAACTCACTGGAAGTAACTAGGGTGGTTTTTTGAAGCAAGACTTCGTGTTCCCTATAGACCATCCCACATACCTGCATCTGCCTGCATTCCTAATCCTTTGTACCTTAGTCTTTTTAAGGTCCATCTTACACTCCGTTAGCACAAGTCAGGGAGGGCTTATGTTCACTGTCACCATTTTGAAGTGTTTGAAGAGGGCTGCGTCAGTGGTTGGAGCCTGGCCTTGCTGCAGGTGGCAGCCTGTCCAGCTCGACCCCTTCCTCTGTGACTCTACTGGCCAGCGTGCCTGTGCCCTGCATGTAGGCTGGGATGTTTGCAGTCCCAAAGACACTGTATTCTTGGTTATCCGCCATCCTGTGGACTATTTTAAATTCCTGTTCTTGGACAGTCTCATTCAGCGTCCCCAGGGGATGTCAGACAGCTAGTGGGGAAGGAGTAGACTTGTTCCTGGAGCCCATGGTTATAGACCCAAGCTTATTGGCTTATTGGTGCCTCTTTAATCTGGAAGAGGTTCATTTTGAGATCACTTCAGCCCCACGTCTAAAAAGCTATATGTTTTTCTGAATTTGTGTTATACTGTGTGTTTCTGCGTTAATACACACGCAGAAACACATCGAATACTGAGCTCTTTACATCTATAACTATGGGTTATAGTTAAGTTTCTGAATGATCTGGTGACATTTTCTGAGAGGAATGGGATAATTCGGTGTCACCTTTATTGGATCTTGAAAGTCCTCACAAAAAAAATGAGTGTAAGGCTGCCTGGTGCCTACTGGCTTCCAGAGGATTAGGTTTTTGATGGGCTATCCTTTCTGCTAAAAAGTAAATCCAAAGAGGCTGAGACTGTAACTACCAACCAGCTCTCTCAGTGCCATGTCCCTGATACATAGACATTTTCCCATATGCAGCATTTCTCCTGAACTAACTTCCTTTCAGTGTGTGTCAAGTTCCATATCAGGTCAGGAAATTAAACTGCTGTCTTTTGCTCTGTTCCCCGCTTCTCAGGTCTTTCCATCCTTGCCTGAAGAACTTTCACACTGCTGGTAGAAGGCTTTTCTCCTCCACCCACTGCTAAGGGGTTTAAGCTGTAGGAGGGTGCGTTCTCTGCATTAAAAAGGGCCTTATACACCACTAGCTCAGCTCAGAAGTGATCACCTTGGGTGGCAGATTGTCATTCATACATCACTATGTGTGCTGGGGTAGAGCTGCTGATTGGGCTTGGGGTTCCTTACTTCTGTGAGTACAGGTAACCTCCAGTAGCATCTCTAAATGAATATTCCCAGTCCCAAGGCCTGTAGAGCAGCTAACAAGATGCACCTCTCTGCTAAGCGCTGTTGAAAAGGATGCCAGGTGGGATTTGGGTCTTGCTGCAGAATGGCTCTGCAGACACTGTGCTGCTGGAAAATTAGATACCCTGTTTTGGCTGAGCTGGACAGGGGAGGGTCACGCTGATGAGGTCCTTCATAGCACTGCCATGCAGGTGAACAGTCATTTAGAGGAGAAAGGAACATTAATCTCCAGTAGCTGGAGTTTGTTTTCTTCTAGGCATAAACACAACTAACCTTCCTGTCTTTTTGCCCCCAGTATCATGCTAGGAAAATTATGGGATTGTACGTTTTACAGAAACAAGTGGGATCCACTGGTTCTTTTAATCACACGCCCATAGTGCAGAAGGCAGCCTGAAAATGATGCTGATGCAGCTGTCAGCCCTCACAGGAGCTGGGCCTGAGTGACCATTCCCACATGCAGCCACGGCCTGAGAAGCATTAAGGCGACATGTTACAAGGAGTCCTTAGTTATGAGAGAGTAACTATTTTTTTATTTTTTATTTAAATTAAAATAAAGAAGTGAAGTATCTGTTCTTTGATTCCTAGCACAGACAAATCAAATTGTAGTTTGGATTAACTGGCTGAGGTGAATAGTTGGCTTGACCTGTAGTGATGTTGCTGGTTAAGATATGTCAGCTCCCCATTTTTCCTCTGGCAAAACAAGCTTTAAGTAGTTTTTCATATAGCCACCTTCAAGTTACCTCTTCTGTCCTTCTCCTACATACATGTAGTCTCTTTCTTTCTCTCTCTTTTTTTTTAACCTCATCTGAAGAAAAATGAGGAAGGGAGAAGAAAAGAGAAAATCTACATTTGCTCGCAGTCTGATGACTATGCTATTTCCTTTCCTCTGATTAGTTTAGAGCGAAACATAGAAGAACAGCACTGGGAAAGGTCAATGGTGGCATGCAGTGTGCTAAACCTTGCATAGCGATGCTGTAAAGTATATCATAGAAAACACAGAAGAGACTAATTGCTTGATTTTCTGTCCAGAAGTGGGGATAACAGTGTTTCCTTAGTCTATAGGATTGGCTCTTTTCATTAATGCTTGGTGATTAACTTCTGTGGGGAATAGACATTAGAGGGACCTTTGGATCCTTCCCTGAAAATGCATAATTTTGAGCTATTTTGCATCTGGAAGTAAGAAAGTTCCAAATTTTGAGGTCAACCGTATTAACAAACCTCTGCAGATATATTTTTAGTTCACCGAATGAAAGTCAGATTTGGCTGGTGAAGAATGGGTTTCCTTCTGCTAAGTATGTTAGCTGATACTTTATTACAAAATGAAGTGTTTTGTTTCCCATTTTTCTTGCAACTGGCAAAGTGTAAAACTTCCAGTTTTCACTTGGCCTGGGAGAAGACTTCCCCCTGCTTTCCCCTCAAATTCTTATATGCAGTTTGTCAGTAGCTTTATAGTATTGTGGGAAAAGTCACTGTTCTCATGAAGAAAATGGAAAAATTGCTAATTCTTGTATAGATTCAAAGTTGCAGATGTTTGCTGTTGTCTTCTCAAGAATGAAATTTAATTGTTATATGCTACTAAGACTTTAAGATCGTCAAGGGAACATTATCTCACTATAAAAATAATTGAAACCTCCTTTCAGGATAATGCACGTGTAGCTAATATAGACATTGGCCACAGACATTGCATCTGGGGATTTTAAGATTTAAGGTATTTTTTGAGTGCCGTGTTGTGATCTCATGTCAGTGGGTATAATTCCATTTACTTTATTTGAATTTGCTCTGTTCTCATCTATGAGATCACAGTTCCTAAAACCTAATTGCTAATGTTTTTGTCATGTTTTACGCCTGCCTCTTAGGACATGGGAACATATGAATAGAACAACTTCTTAGTACACTGAGTTTTCAGAATGCTGCTTTGAGCTGGATTCATTTCAGTTCTGTGTAGAATTAAGAAGTCAGGGGGACAGAGCAGCAGGTTGGCCTTGGGATGTGCTGCAGTTTGTGTCTGCTCTTTTGTAAAACCTAATGTGGATGCTTACGTTTTGTAATGTGTGGACTTGGAGCTGAGAGGTTCTCGGTGCCCTGGTGGTGTACTTGCCACTTGAGATTTCTGTGTCCTGTTGGCTTTCTGATAGGATTCCAGACTTTTATGAATCAAGTGGTCCAGCCACCAAGATAATACCCAGAACTCAGTGTACACCTACATCAAGAAAATTCTTTCAGTTGGGCATGAGACTTTGGCAACAGGAGATGGGACTTGTCAAAAGCTGTTTATCTTCGTATCATCCGAAAAACTATGGCTTTTTAGTGCTGAAAAAAGCAAAAGGTTTTTTGCCAAAAGCTGATAGCTTTTGTGAAAGACTGAGTAATTGCAAGTCCAGTTTTCTGGATTTGTGGTTGATAAATGCAGTAAAAAGTATATGCTGCTCTTTGAGTTCTTCTGATAAAAGACACTATATGAACACTGAGTATTGTACTTTTAAAATTATTTCTTCCTTAGTAATTAATTCACCTCTAAGGGGAGAAAACACAAAACTGTTGAGCTCAGAGTATCCAGTCTTCCTCAGCTGCTCAGAGTGACTTCCAGCTTAGGGGAAAAAAAACCAAAAGGTTTAGGGGGGGTCACTCTAAAACTGTTTAACCCAAGTGAAATAAAAAAGCCCACTAAAGTATTTTCCCTGAAATAATCACTATGATATTCTTCTAGTTCAGTATGGTTTTACTTCATCTTAAGACCAACTGTTAGGGCAGCCAAAAATAAGAGTGATGGTCCATTATTTAAGTGCTAGCTAGTGTGAAATTGGTGGGTTTTCCAGCAGTCAAGGTAACAGGGGACCATTACAGGACTCTTATTGTTTCTATTATGAATTGTCAGTGTGGTCTACATGAGCTTGTCATGGAGTATACAAAATGAAAATGATGCCAGAACCCTCCAATTAGGAGTTCTTATGCTGCCTGTGTTTTAAGGACTACAGATACTTGTCCCTGAGGTCATCACAGTAGGAAAAAAGTGAAGAGATTTGAATATAGGATCACCGCTTCCTGCAGCAATAGGCTTCAAATACAAGGCCCATCGTGTGTATTCTGGTTTTTGATGTTTGATGCATCGTATGTGTCTTCTGCATTGTTGATGTTTCTCAAACCTTTTATTTTCCAATGAATTTCCTCTGAAAGTCTGTGGCATGTGAGAACAGGAGAATAATCTTCAGTATTAGAGGATGTTTAAAGTGCATACTTTACATGCATAGAGTCGATTTTTTCCACGTGTAAAAGGAGAGACCCAGGGGTCAAGCTCATCTGCATGGGACAGACCTCAAAGTGTTAAAGTGGGCAAAAGCAGAAATACTTGACAGCTCATGCAGCTTGCTCTCAGCAGAGCACGTTAGTACGATGAGGAGGATTTTCAGAAGTACTCATCAGTAACTTGATTTTCTTCCCACTGAAGTGGGTTGTTTGTTTTGGAGGTTTTTGTTGTTTTTTCTACTAACTTTTCTGGGAGTGCATCTGAACCAAACTAAATGCTTCTGTAATTCCTGTTTTTTCTAATGTAGTGGCCGTGTTTCTCGAACGGCATTGGAAGGCTACGTCTGCAGTTCTCTCTATACCTTCTCAAGTGTGCACATGTGCATGCACTGCAAGTGTGGATTTTTGCCATGACCTGTTCTGGCTGTATTCCCTTACTGGATCTAAGTACCGCTTTAACCCCAGCATGATTTGTATGTGGGGTTTGTGTTTTCAATTTCTTTGAATAATAAGTGTGTTTAATTCCTGCTAAACATTGTTTACTTCCTGCCCATGAATGGTAAAACCTCAATGTCTGTTTTTTATATAATGCTTCCAGGAACCTCATGTGGTCCCAATGGTATGCCCTAGGGAACAGCTTATGAGGTCAGCCCCGCTGCTTACTTATCTTGGGATTCAGCCCTTCCGCCCTTGTTCTTCAATAGTAACATTCTTGGTTCAAAGCCACTATTGAAAGATGGAGATAGCATGGAGAACCCATATGGTTCACCTGGAGCTGATGGTGTTGCGGTGTGGGGAAGGCATTATAGGCAGCTTGGGGGCATTTGGTAGCTTTTTACATTCTGTATTTTCTCCTTTGATGAGGATCAGATGGAATTTTAAACACCTCTGGCAGGTTACATATTAACATGTATCTTGGTCCTTCATCAATAGCATCTTAACACAACTGAAGGGTAAGACACTGCTCTTTGAAGAGCAGAATGGTTGAGTAAGCTGCAAGTGGACTCAGCCACCCTTTAAAATGATTGCTCATGTTTATAAGCAAGATCTGCCCTGCTTTTTCTGATAGATAACTTTTAAAAATCTTTCTCGTGCTGACTTCATTGTTCTCTATTTATTGGACATCTTAACGATACTTTAAAAGAATTTGAGCCGATGCCAGTAACAACATGTCTGAGCAGTTTTGATGCAACTTAGGTAACTTTAGGCTTGAGATCGTTTGAGAAATGTTGCTTTGGGGACTGAAGTCTTAAATATTATCCCAGCAGGAGTTTCCTTAGAGATTTCAAGAGGACTGTGCTAGTAGTTCCCTAGAGTTGAGTGCAATAGCGTTTATGTTATCTGCTTTATAAACTCAGGGATTAAATGTAGTGGGTTTTTGGAATGAGTATATTGGGGTTGGGATAGGTGGATGAACCTGAAGTGGAGGTTAAGGTTTTGCAGAATATTGATTCGACATAATACTGAATAATAGATTGCTTAAATTACATTGTCACTAGGAGAATGTGTTCTGACTCCATTTGTAATTAAAAATAGTATCAGTAATAAAAAAACACTGTCTGATTTTCCAGCTAATCCCCATATTTGTGCTCCTTTATTTTCTTCTCTTGAATGCTTTTGTTATTGCTGTTGGCAACTTTCAGATGCCAGTTGGAAGGAAATAACTGACTTTGTTTTAGAAGTGACACTGTGCAATGTCTTAAGATAACAGTCCTTCAGTACTGGCAGAGCTATTAGTTTCTTGGCATATCCATCAAAACGAGTCATCCCTCCAAAAGCTTTGCTCTTAAGTGAGGTGGTTAAAAGACTTGCTTCTAATCTAGTTAAGTAGGAGCCTTACTCTGAACAGACATCATCCACAGCTCCCTCCGTCCAGCTAGCTGTGAATGCCACAGGCCTTTCTAGGTGGGGAAGCCAAAAGAATTGTTTTCCTGTGCCCTGCTGGCTGTGCAGTTTCTGTGCCACACTCCCTCAGGGCGTCACCTACCTCTGGACCTGAGGCCTATGAACTTCTTTCATTCCCCTCACCCACTGAAGATCTGAGAAATTTGATGTGTTTAGGTTTTGATCAGGCAAGAACACAGCAATTCTTCTGAGCAGAACTGGTCCTATCAACCTATAGTATTAATGCCTAATGCTGTAACTGCGTGTTTTGTGGCATGTTACTGAAGTTGTGATTTGCTGGACCATCCATTTCTGCTGCCACATTTTTAAAGCAAAGAAGGTGCAGAGGGAATCAGAAGACACACAGGAAAAAAAGGTTCTTTTTGTGGAAAAAATATTGGAAGGGTTGTTGGCTTTTTCTTTTTTTTTCTTTTTTTTTTTTTTTACTTTATTTGAACTGATTTTTATACTTGTGAAGTTCTACCTTGTTGCAAAAAAGAAGCCCCAGGGAGCTTGAGCACAATAGTTAATTAAAAAAAAAAAAAAAGATCAGAAAGTCTAATGTGCCATGAAAAAGCACCTCAGGGTACAGAAAATACCTAACTTGACGTTCCCGCACAGCGTTCAGCGTAGTCCTGTCTGCTGGTGGAGTGTTTTCATCATCCACGTGTTGCTGTCGCTTTGACTTGTTAATGTCTGTTGCGCACTGGGATAAGGTGGAGGCGGCGATGGTGTGTTTGGATTGACTGTGGTCATGAAAAACATGTCCTGAACACTTCTTCTAAAGCGTCACTGTTGTGTTGTGTTTGGCTGCCAGCAAATTTGCTCATCAGAGTCAGGTAAAAGTGTAAATGACATCAACTCCTTCTGCATTTTCCCCTGAAGGGAACGGCCGAGCCTTTCAGGCAGTCCCAGCTGCGACGCTCCTGGCTGCACATTAGCTCCGCTAAGGCACCGTTCGGAGGAGGTTGGCGGACTGCGGTCAGGATCATGATGTAATTTAGGTAGGAACGATAATCTTCCTCACTCCAAAAAGTGCAAGTGAAATTGAGTTGTTAGGCCAAAATCCATTGCTGTCTGTGCTGATTCACAGCGGGAGCTGACATGAAATATCAAGGAGGGATTAGTGTGCGCAGCGTGCTGTTGTTAAAGGCTGTGGTTAAGTACTTGTGCCACTTGGTCAGACCACGACGTGAAATTGCGGTGAGTGTTGAGTTGCTAATGTCTCCTCAGGTTACTCGACTTGGGTTTGCGTGCAGGCAGAACAAGGTGGCTGATTGGCAGGCTTGCTGTGTAGCAGGGGATTATAGACCATTGCTGAAGAGCAGGCCTGAAATATCACCCTTTCCAATGCCTTACTAAGCAGAGCAGCTACACGGGACCTTACTGAGAAGGGAGAACCAGTCTGGATTTAAATTGATGTTTTAACAACATTTTGCTACTTTTTTCTTCCACTTAGATTCCTATGTTCTGGTGAGCTAACCGGGCTCTCCTGGGTGAAGAGGAGGTGAAGTGTTTTGTTCAGCTTCCCACTTGGAGACTCACATTGCTATGCAGGAGTGCATGAATGGAGGAGGATTTTTTTAGAAGAAAAAAAAAAAGTTGCAGCCCATGTATTTCTCTGTGCTAAACTCCAGTCTTTTCAAGTTCTTAGTATTACTGGGGAGAAGTGTTCTCCCATCCTCTTGCCTCACACGAGTGTCTTTCTGTCCCACTTCTTCTTACATCAGGGATCTGGCTTGCTCCAGAGACTAGCTGGAGCTCTCTAGCCCCTATAATCTTGCAGTATTGTGACCCAGCCCTGGCAGAAGAACTTTGCTGGGACAGTTTGCTAATTGCATGCTAGTGAAGAGGCACAGAGTGCCTGTTTTGGTGGTGGCAGGCATGCCCAGAGCCTGGCATGGTAAGAAATGCATGTTCATCCCAAATTCCTAAAATGAGAAGCGTGGCCACTTTGGGAGTGCAAAAGCAAGAGAAATCCAGGGCAAAAAGATTGAATAGAGCTCCTTCCCTGACTGTCTATTACAAGTTTCATAGAGGTGTAGGAACTGATGTATTTTGATCTCTTCTCTGGACTTCAGACACCAGATCTTTGTCCTTGTTGCAGGTTAGCTGCAGATGAATTCAAGTGATTCAGACTGTACTTAAGTAACCAGATCAAAACATTGTGAGAGATTATGATACGAAGAATCTGCTCCTAAAGCTTTGTCTTATGCTGGAGTCTTTGAGGAGGGAATTATGCATTTGTGTTAGTGTACTATTGACACGTGTCTGAACTCTGTCTCCCTGTTGCTGGCTCTCAAGTACTTTAATATTGCCAATTCATTGACCTCTCCTATGCTGATTGCAGAAGACCAGGTTGAAGGTCTGTCATGTCATCATCACCTGGGAAACTAGAAAATAAATTGAATAAATCCCATTAAAGTATTAATAGATAGATACTGAGTCATGGAGGATTGGAGTAGATATATATTTAGTGCAAACAAAAAGAGCTTTTTTAAAATTTTTTAAAAAGAAATGTTGTGAGAATACATCAATGTTGGTAATTTCTACTTTTGAAAAATAGCATTTAGAGTTTCATGGAGGGTTAAGAAAGGAAGCTATTTGTGGGGTGGAGAGAGGGCGGGGGATATTAGGTTCTAAGATATGATTCAGGTGAGGTAGGTGGACAGAGTTGTAGGGGGTCCACAGCTCTCCTGCTATACTCTCTGTTCAGTTTCTGGGAGCGTGAAGGTTCAAGAGAAAGTGTGGCAAAGCTCAGTCCTTACTAACCAGTGAGACCCTCTGGGGACGGCAGCCATCTGAGTCTCATGTCCTCTGTAGTGTCCTGCCTGTATCCCAAGGGCTCTCTATGTTGTTAAAAACTGGGTTCATGGAATAGTACTCCTGTGCCAGGCCAGGTCTGAGCTCCTCGAGGGATGGAAGAGCATGCGTGCTGTGGTCTGTCGCAACTGTTTTAGCCTGGAAGTTCATGCCTCCTTTTGTACTGAGGCTACATCCTCATATAGTAAACTGTCGGTGGGAAATAGCCTCCCCTTGCATTATTATGCCAATAGGGAAGTTTTCTATCGCATGATAAGGTTTGTTCAAGCACTGTCTTCCTGCTGTAGTTTTTGCTGGCTGAAAAGGTCACTGCCTGCTTCCCACAAGTGCCTGCAGATCTGCAGGGTGAGTGACTTGTGTTTGGTCTGTGACTGCCTTGGATCATCATGAGCAACGTTAACAGTAAACAGCATGACTAATGGGCCAGGTTGGTTTGTTGTGGTTGAATTGGGCACGGGCAACTAAGGACTTTAACAGGAGTGATAATGGGGGTCAATCTTCCCCTGTCACCCCTTACTTAAGCAGCCAGTGCTGGTTGGGGGTGTCAACAAATTATTCATGATGGGTATCTCTGCTCTGGTATACAGACCTTGAGAAAATAAGCCCAGCTGTCCCAAGGCACCTATGTTGGCTCTACCCTGGTGCTTATTTCAGAATGGATGCTTTTCCGTATTTGAAACTATATGCATGCAAAGTGTTTAAAAAGACAGGCTTAGAAAAAACAGGATCCCTTGCCACACCCTGTCACTGGCTTTTTTTCTTCTGAATTTAGAAAATACAAAGTCTGTTTTTCTAAAGATCCTTTCTGTGCTAGCACATGTGTGTGTCACCGACCAGTTTGCCCCCTCCTGTTCCAGTGCTGGGAAAGAGTTCGTAGAAGAAAGAATGGAATAAATCATTCAAATGACTATGTTTTACAGCGCCTGTCTAGCCAGACAAGCAGTTTTCTGAGCAGTGGGGCTGAACATGCCTACTTTCCTATAAATTTGTGTACAGTGGTTGACTGTGAGTCTCAGCTGTGAAACTTTTCCCATGGTTGAGGAATTTGTTGGGATTCTCCCCCCTCTCTGGAATTGCACATGCCAGCCTCTCCTTCCACAAGGATAATTATAGAATCGCCTGCCTGTTTTCACTAAACTTGTAAGAACTTGCAAGAATTTGCTTTCTCCAACCCTTTGTCAAACCTTGGTGTGATGACTGTGGACCAAGACAAAAAACTCTGGGATCAGCACACAGGCATAAGCATATACGCACAGATACTGTGGTCATGTATGAACCCCTTTTCCCTAAGAAGCAAAGCAAAGGAGGTGGGCAGTGGGAACCACATTGTGGGCTTTTTGTGGGACAGGGAGTCACTGACAGTGACCAGAGAAACAGAGATCTTGCACATGCAAGGCAGGGAGTTGGAGGAGCACAGCAGCTTCTCTTTCCCTGCCTCTTTGAGCTTCACTGCCTGTGTGCCACTAACACTGTAGGGTATGCTTGGTAGCTTTTTTTCTCTTTTTTTGTGAGTCTGCCTTGTCACTCAGGCTTAACCTTGTGGACTTCAGCGCAGTGGACACTTGGAGAGGTTACCTTACAAGTAGTAAGGGGAGGGAAGGATTTGTCCTATTTAACCACAAGGATTTTTTAAAGTAAGAGAAATACAGTAATATTTCTAGTAACCATAAGGGAAATATGGTAACTGCAAGCATCAAGGCTTGGGATTTTAATTGAACTCAGACTGTTTAAAGGTATGATTCCCACTCCGGTTGTAATTCAGTCAGTGATCATGACAAGCAATTACATGTAAGACTTCCCAAGTTCTTGCATAATTACCATGTGAAAAATAAGTAGATGTAGAGGCACATACAATAAATAAGCAGAAAAGCCACACGTGGTCTTATTGATGTTTTACCACATCAGTGAGATGTGCGTACGGTTTCTGGCTTTGCCGTTAACTTGGTGTGTGATTTGAGGAAAATCATCTTACACTGTTCTGAGTTGGGAGTGGAAGTGCAGTGGCATTTCCCAGAAACAGACTGTCTTACAGCACAATGGCCTATGTCACGCTGTTAAGAAACTGCATGTCAGGGACTGAAATGGAGCTCAAGTTTCAGGAGGGCCTTAGATGGCATTCACCTTTCATGGATGATATTCAGGTATACAGCAGTTCTAGGAAGAAAGGTTTGTGGGTGTGGAGGTAAATTACTCTGCTGTTTACTGACAGACTCACCTCCTTTTGTGGAAACGGACTTTAAAGGGGGCCCATATAATCGTGTTAGCAACTGCGCTAGCTGAGAGCAAGTAATAGCGTCCCTTCCCACATCTTCAGCTGCTCAAAAGTTCTTGTGAGAAATTCCGCTTCTGAGGCTAAAATTTCCCTACATGTACCAGCATTTATTTATTTTTGGCTGTTCTGAGAATAGAAGGTTTCAGCCATGCTTCAATAATGAGAGAAGAATGAAATGAGATTTTCTTTGTCCCCAGCAATGTTGGTTTTTCACATCCTTTCAGCTGAGTGGATGAAATCGGAAAACAGGGATGTGACAGTGGTGCTTCAGAATTCTCCAGGGCGCTTTGGTCTTGACTTCATGGTCTCATGCAGTTGTTTTGTGGCTGATACAGAGCCTACAAAGCAGACTTTTCCAGTTCATGTTTTTCTGAAGCACACGACTACAGAAAGATTTACTACAGAAGCATCTGCCACTATAGTAGAGTAGCCCAATGAAATATATTGCTGCAAATTGGTACATAGACCTGGCATGGTTGGTGGCAAAGCCAGGGAAGATGGTCTTCTGCATGACTGTCAAAATCAGAAGAAAGCACCTCTTGTGCTCTTGCTGAACGGAAGCAGAGACAGCACTTTTCTGTATAGTTGTCCTACAACAGTCTGAGATAGAAGATTATTTCTTAACAGCGAGGTGTTGTTTCTCCTTCCCCTTTTCTTTGAAGTTCTTTGATCAAGGAAAGGTAATTATAGTGGAGCAGAGTATTTTGCCAACCACACTTAATGCTGGGGTGGCAGCTGAGCCCTCAGTGCTTTCATCAAGTGAGCAATTAAAAAAGGTTGCCTAGTAAAAGTCTTACCCAAACTAGCCAGAAGAAGAGACTGCAGAGAGCAGCTGATGTTTGAGGAGAGATGTGAGGGGTTTTTTTTGGTTTAATTTCGTTCTTAAGCTCTTTTGAAGAAAAGACCTGACCCCACTGTTGGTGCTCTGACCTTTCTTCTTATCTCATTCCTTCCCTTCTGCTGGCTCAAGTTTGAGTGGTGGTATATGACCCCTCTTGCATTACCCCTGTCTCATTTCACAGTTCTCAGTGCCTCATATGTCTCTTTCTTTCCTTAATTTTTGTCATGTTGTTTTAAAAAAACCCCAAAATTCTTTGATGGCACCACATGGGCAGAAAAATGTCTGGAGGATCACATCATTCAGTCTACACAATGCCTGGATTTAAGCCATTCTTTGAGTTCATTGCTTGCATGACCTCTAAATATTTATTTTTGAAATGGGTTTACAAATTGCTATGATTGATTAAGACTCCTGAAAGATGTGTTTTCTTCTAAACACATGTTGAATGGTGGTTGGCTTTAACAAAACAAAATAACAAAAAAAGCAAACAGCTTGTTTAATTTTACTTGAAGTAACAGATCCATACAAAACTAAATGTTGTTTTATTCTTTAAATCTTGTGACCGGTACATTTTCAAGATGACAATAACCTTGGCAACAGCTCCAAACTCTTTTATCAACATATCTAACACAAAGTTTTCTTTAAACAGCCAAGTTTTGGGGGGGTTTATTTTGTTTTCTTTTTTAATGTATTCACCTTGTGCTTTTGCTTGGACAAATACTGGACCTAATGTAATTAAAATCAAACTCTCTCTATTAGGGTATATTTAAATTGCTTTCTGTCCTGTATAAACAGGCAGATCTTGGCTCCAACTGTCTACATTAATATGTGAGACATCAGACTCTAAAGACCACCTGTTAATTGGAAATCAGGTAATGAAGGAAACTAATTGTCATTGCCTTGTGCTGAAAGCTTAGTGAGTGTGTCTTAATAGAAATACACAGATGACTCTAAGGGTTAAACCCAGGTATGAGTGTGGGGAAGCCTGTAACTAATTTGATGAGATATAGATGCTTATCTAGTCTTCCTTTGCTGCAATGATGAACAGGGTTACTTCAGAGCCTAGTCAATTACCCTCATACACACTTGCCAGATAAATATATATGAATAGGTTTGCCTTGTGGATGAATAAGTTTGCCTTGTGGAATTTGGGTATGGATGCATAATATGTTGCAGCTTTCTATTTGGAAATCTTTATTTTTTCAAGTACTTTATACTCAGGATTAAGCCTGGCACTTCATGCTGCAAAACTATTGGCCTACTCCAAGAGGCATAAGGAGCCTTTTCAAACAGCTCTGAGGCTGTCACATGTTTAAGACAGTTTTGATTTGCTATAGCTGAAGCTATGTGGTAAATATGGCAATGTAAAAAGCACAATACTTGAGGAGCTAAACGGTTTAATCTGCTAGTCTTGCTTTCTAAATAGTACCTGAGAGAACAGATGACTTGCTTTGCCAAAGACAAGCTTTAGAAAAGAAAAGTAATGATTTCATCTTGTTTTGATGATGGAATTGGGTAAGGGTAATACTATTCAGCCATAGTCTTGCATTATAATTGCCAATTTAAAAAAAAAAGAAAAAGAAATCTTGGGAGTGTGTTATTATACTAATGTGCTCCAAATTCAGCTTTCATCAGAGAGTCCAACTGCGTAAAATGAGCTGTATCTTTGAAGTTAATACTCACCACAAGGTGCCTCCCCACACAAAGGCAATAACATCTGTATTATGGAGCATTTGTATTGCTTTAATCACCACCTACTGTATTCTTACTGGTAGTCAGTCATTAATTCTAGAGATTAATGACACAAATCTGGATTTATTAGTGCTGTAAACTTGTGGGAAATAGAGTAGAATTAGTGTATTTTCCATAATAACAAATAATGTGGTTTTATTAGACCTGAACATGGTGTGTCAATTTCTACAGTAAAAATGACTGTGTTTGAGCCATTCAGGTTGCTTGAATGATCGTTTGTCAGCTTGGCCGAAACATTTCAAATTGTAGAACACTTTCCCAGTTGCTAGCAAAGTCTTGATCCCTGATTTAGGGGATCAAAAGCAGTTTGGAAATCATTTTACCCCAGAGTTAAAGGCCTTTATTTTAAAATAGCTTCTCCTCAAGTGTAATGTTGCCGCAGTAGACACTCCTGTTTTTCTTGAGAGGATGGGATATGCAAGATACATGTGTCTTGATGTGACTGTTCATAAACCAACTCACTGCTGGACTGCATCCTGAAATGCAAAACTGGTCCAAGAAACAAGTTTCTGGTGCAAAACTGGCTACAGTGCTTAGTGTTCTTTGGTTTTTAAGGGCTTAATCTACCTGTTGAGCCATGTATTGCACCAGTCTATACCATGTCTACACAACCATTAAAATGTCTCTGAGATTGCTAGAGGCTTTGAAAAGGCCTGTAAGTCAGTAAAGATCCCTTTCTTCCTGGTTTTTGTGTAATTTGCCATCCAGTTCTTTGTGACCACTTTTAAGAAGGGTTGATGAATACGAGTCTTACCCAGTACCACTTATGGACCAGTCTTGTAAGTTCAAGGTAAAAAGTTCTTCCTCAACTTGGTTGCCTTTCAGTGGAAATGAATTTTTTTATTCACAACACTAGCAACTATATGGTATCTATTGGTTGTAATGCTCCAAGGCTTATGAAGAAAAAGGACCATAGAGATTGCTGAACCTTGGAACCAAGCCCACGAAGACTTCTAAGAAGTAAAAGCTAAGGAATTGTTGAGTACAGTAATTTTCTTTAGTGTTCATTCCTGTGCTGTGGGAGGTGTGCTACCATATCTTCCATTGGCTGCATACTCTGGGCATCTCTTTCTATTGGTCTGATAAACACAGTCTTGCAGTAACTCATCCAAAAAAATCCCCAAATGGGTGGTCCTTGCCTGAGAGGAATTGGCACAGTTATCTTGTAAGCAGAAGGTATAAAAAGGAGTCTCATGCACCTGGGCATGCAGAGAAGATGGAGTGTGGTATGGATCCCAGGCAGTTGCTGTGATAGCACGTAGGAAAAAAGGAGGGAAAGGATTCTGAATCCTGTGAAGTTTTAGGATTCTGAATCCTGCAAAGTTTTAAGAAATATTTCCTCTTGATACATGCACACATTCTCTCCATTTATTCAGGCTGAGCTGGAAACAGCTGGTATTCTTCCAGACACTGAGGAAGCTGGGTGTCAGCACTGTCTGCTTCAGATAAGATTAATAATGTATAGCTTCATGGGGAATGGAGCCTAATCTGTTGGGATGCCATGGCAAGCACTCCTAGTGAGGAGGAGCAGCTGCCTGTTTTGGGCCTCCTCAGAGGAATGAGATGAACCATCTGAGACGGATTCAGATCGACTCCTGTTTGGTTCTGCAGGCAAGTTGCTCGCACCTTGTAGTTGACTGTGTTGAAAGCAGCAGACAGATCTATGGACTTCTGATCATGTCTAACTCCTAACTCTGTACACTTCAAAACTCTCTTTTGAAAAATGACCCCGTAATTCAACACAGGAATATAGCAGAAGGAATTTTGTTTCCTAGTTGTATAGCAGAGTACAAGGGTACTGCAATCTTCCTGAAGTACATGCTAACAGAAGTCAACCAATGAACCAGAACAGTGGCTGTTTTTTGAACTAAAATCCTCCACAGTCACTTCTGCTTCCCATTTTGAATTTGGAGGTTTATTAAAGAATTGTTTGATCTCTTGAACGCTTTCTGGGTTGAGCACAGGTTGGAGACTTTTGACCTACCTCTCTTGTACCCTGTGTATTACTTTCCCACTGAGGCTGGTCTGTGCAATGAAGAGATGATCTTCATCTTCCTCAAATGGTAAAGACAAAAATTATTCACCTCCACAAAATTTCTGCTAATCTTAAGTGGCATTAACATAGGCCAGAAGTTGTCTGAGGCTATCCAAAAATACCTTGCTTTGTCTGACGTGTCCCACCCCTCAGCGCCCTGTATTTTCCTTGCTCTTAAAAGCGATCAGAATGGCTGAATGGATTTTTCCAGTGACCCTGTGGAAGGCAGCTGCTGCGTATGTAGGCAGCTTGAAGACCCTTGTGCATTTAGTTTCACCCTCATCCCTGCAAGGTTTAGTTGGTAGGCATGCTTTTGACTCGGTCGTTCAAATGCAGAGTCTCCACTTCCAACATGTGCATGAGCAATTTAAGGAGGAGATGTGCAGATTCTCTAGTTTTAGAAAAACAAACCAAACCCAGTGAAACCAATGCTTGCACTAAGGCAGGATTTTATCTGTCCCTTTCTTCTTTGGGACACAAGTTCTCATGATTGTAGAATCATTTAGGTTGGAAAAGACCTTAATAGGTCTCTAAAGTCCAGCTGTTAATGTAACACTGCTAAGCCCACCACTAAATAGATGATAGATAAAGTTTGGAGTCATGAGCATCTTTGTTACCATTGCACATGTTCATAAAGCATTGGTGCTATGTACTGGTACTTCACTGGTGCACTGGTACTCTTACTGGTGGAAGAGTAAGGACAGAGTAGTTCGCTGCTAGAAGCAGCTCTCTCTCCCTGTTTTCAGAAATAATGCCGCCTGCATTCAGCAACTCAAGGCTAGTAGCTACAGGTGGGTGATTTTAACAGAACCATGGGTTTACCTGCAGCACATCTTTTTTTTTTTTTTTTTTTTGGGCAGATGTCCTGCTACGGTATGTTTCCTGGGCCTCTAAGCTTAAAGGGAGCTGAGTAAACCTGACTT
Source organism: Chionis minor (assembly GCA_013398295.1). NCBI lineage: Eukaryota > Metazoa > Chordata > Aves > Charadriiformes > Chionidae > Chionis > Chionis minor. The sequence continues at coordinate 468,577 of VZSF01006476.1, forward strand.
CTGTCAAGATCACCTACGCTAGAGGGTGGCATGCTTCAGCTTCCCAGCCTCCTTTAATTTATCTTCACCTACTTAATGACTGCTGTGTAGAAAAATCCTGGGATGTTAGTGGCTCTTGATATTGCAGAGGAGCTTGGTTAGTAGCCAGAGCGTTGTTCAGAGTCGTGGAGTGATAAGGCTTTGTATGCTCAAGCTCTTTTGGATTCCCTTCAGAGATCCTGGCTAGGATCTGCCCAAGCTTGCAGGTTTGAAGTCGCTTTTAGGGTCAGCCCCAGGTAAAGCGTGCCACGTTAGTTACCTTTGCTTATGCTTGGATGCAGTTAAAAGAGAAGGCATGAGTGCAGAGCAGAAAATTAGGAGAGGAATTCTCATCACTGGAGGCTGCAGCATGTGAGTGCTGGTGCTTTCACACACTTTTGATGGCGGGTTCCCACTCCTGGTGCTTAACCTGCAGCAGGAAGAGGGATGGCAGCTGTTCCTTTCCCTCTGGTTTGAACATGGTTTAAGTGGTGGTGTACCCAGTGGGTGCTGAATACATCACTCGAGCTCTGCTGAACACTTCACTCGAGTTCTGAAACATGAGCTAAGTACTCAGTTGGTGACTCAGTGTGAGGGGTGAAAAAAAATGCTTCAGGCTTGGAAATCGGTGCAGAAGCTGTTTCTCCGAATCAAAATGTCAGGTGTTGTGCCTTGGTCTGTGGCAATAAGTTGATGCTTTTTCCGCTTTGAGGTTTTCAGTCCAAACTCTCTAAGCATTGGTTTCCTAATCAATTAGTGCTAGGCATGAAGGACTGGTTTCCAGCCTGGAATAATTTTACATGCTTCTGAGAAAGCCATTGCCTTTACCCAATTCTGTGATTATTTACAGTAGCAAATTATTCCTGTACTATTCATGGTAATGACAACTGTAAAGTAGAGTATCTGTAGTACTGTTAAGTTAGCAGAAACTAAAGGAAAGTAGTGATTGCTGAACTAGATGTATTGCCAGAGATGTGAGCTTAAGTCTGTACCTTTCCCATTGTCAAAGGAAATCAGTTATCATTCTCCTAAGTGGCATTTGCTTCATTGCTTCTACAGAGAAGTGAGCTACCCTTTTTTATCCCACACAGAACAGTTTTCACCATGGAAAATTAATCTAATTAGTATTTCATTTTTGGTTGGGTTTTGGCAGCTTTATGGATACACTGGGGTAAAGAACCATGCAAAGTTAGTTACTCTTTGTTGACCCAGGCCTCTTCTTATGTGGGGGAAAAGTCATGATTATGGTGCCTTCTCAAAAGATTTTGGTAGTGAAATTGTGCACAGCTGGCAGAGGTGGGATGCATCTCTGCTGGTGGTGTAGCAGTTAGGGGCTCGTCGCCCTGTTGTAGGGGTAGGTACTACTAGGAGCAGTTATGTTTCTACAGCTGTGTGACAGACAGTGCATTGAGGCAGCAGGACTCACCCTTTCTACCGTTGTTTCATGCAGGGACCAAGGAACAGCTCCATGGGCCCCCGCGCACCAAACAGGTGGGGCAGCAGCTCTCCCTATTGACTGAGAAGGGGAGAGGGTTGTTTTTGTAGAAATCAAAGCGCCTTTGACGTGATGGACATGAAGAAGTGTACTGGCTCGGAGCTAGAGCTCCACCTCTGTTGTCCTCATCTCTTTTCCTGCCACCACTGACACTAGCTTCAGCAGTGCGCTCTGCCCCTCCTCTTGGGTTTAGCCCACTCTGCTTGATGGCTGTCTTCAGGTTTTACCCCTGGTCCTTTCCTAACGTCTGGATCCTTTTCTGGATTTTACATCCCTCTTGGAGGAACATTTGATATCTACTACTACTGCTGCTGGGTAGGGGCAGTGTACAGCCACCCCTGCAGGTCACACTTACTGATATTGGGCACTGCAGCATCTCAGAAGAAACCAGGAGAATCCTGGGCACTGTAACATACTCTTTTCCATACAGTAGCACAACACTGGTGAATTCAGGATGCAGAGAATAATGCGAAGGAAAATTTACACGCTCTGTGAATTTAAAGATACAGATTATACCATCTCTGCTGCGTCTTATGATGTATTAACTCAAAACTCATGTATTTTGGGATCTGGTTCTTCGTTTGCCACGTATTTTTCAGTCCTTAAGCATGGCTCACTTAAACCATACTTGAGGTAATGCAGACTGTAATGCAACACACTGAACTGTGTGTTGAACCCTAAACATCCTGCTTTTCTGTTGTCATTGACAGCTTCTGTGTTTATCCTATAGCGGATGATACCTAATATTATTATGCTGGCTCACTGCTGAGTTTTTTAACCAAATGCTACTGTGGCTTGTCTTTGCTATAACAGAGACCTATTTGAAATTAAAATGCTTTATTGATATTAAAAAAACTTCTGTTGTGATTAGAAAATTCTCTGTGCTTTTAATTAATACAAGTATTGAAGAGGTATTTGGTTTATGAGTCTATTTTTGGCATTCCACAGCCACATCATTTTAGTGATTTATAGTTGAAATGCCTATTGAAAGCCTCCATAGTAAAAAATAAATTAGATTACCTCTGAGACTTAAAAGAACTGTTGAAGAATTTATTAGAACAATGTTAAAATATGCCCTAAAACAAGTCATGTTAGTCTGCAGGTTGAAATGGGATACCTGGGAATTCAGAGTGCTGTACTACTCGGATTAATTAAAATGTAGTCAGCTGAAACCTCCACTATAATCAAAATCGTTCCCCAGGGTTTTACCTTCATTACAGTCCTGGTGCAGCCTTCCAGTCCTGACCATTGCTGAGCTAAGTAATTAGTTCAGTTTAAAAAAAAAAAAAAGGGATAAAATTACCATGACAGTACGTAGGATTTATTTTTTTTTATTGCTATGCCAGGCTCTGTTTGATAGTATTAACTGTACATCGTCATTCTTCCTGCTATCAAAGACAAACAGGGAGAGACAAAGTATCTCTGATTTGAGGGCTCTGCTGTTTTCCATATTGTAAGACTTGGATTATTTTACAATTGCTGTTTTCTGTAACTTTGGCTAAGACTCCAATCTCCCCTCCGCAGATGTGCTGCCTATCTTGCCCCCGTTGTGCTGTGGGTAGTGTAGTGCTACAGTGGGGTTTCCTTATCACTAATTTGGCAGTAAATCAAGCAGGAAGAGATGATATTTCCCAACAGGGTCTCAAATGAAGAATTCACAGTGTGTGAATTTGTATGGGATACTAGAGGACATCTGCCTTACGAGGGCTGTCTCCAGAGCTGAGACCTCAGGGCCTAGATAAAGCACTGCTTCTGTCCCTTCCATACTATTGATATTCTGAATCCCAGCTTTGCGTAGTCTGTCATCGGTTTGTCCTTGAGCTGGATGCGATAGCGTAACTCTTCGGTTAGGACTAATCCTTATCATTCTCTTGTCTCATGTCAGGACACTCTCCCAGAAGCTGCTGAATAGCAAAGCCATGACAAAGAAGCCTTTGATTGTGGCTGTCAATACTGAGACTGGAGAATTGTAACTCCAAATTAAGAGAGATCCCACTGAACTATGTCTGTGTGACAGAGCGAGCCCCAAGTTTGTTCTTCATCTTAATGATCTGAATGCGACAGGTTTGGATTCTCGAAAATATTTTTAAAAATACTGTTGCTTTTTCAAGTGTTAAAGAAATGGACTTCATGTCCTTTCTGCCTGAAGTACAATAAAAAAACTGTTATTTTATTCTACTATAGCACTTTCTTCAAGAATCCCCTAGCACTTTACATATGTTATCTGGGCTCCAAAACACCCCATTAAGGGATATTTCTGCATCTTGTTTTTTGCAGTAAGACAAACTGAGATGGAAGAAATGCTAGTGATTTGCTAAAGGCTAAACAGTCCCTATCAGATGTAGAAATGCATACTCACAAGCTCTGTAATATAACAAAGCACATACACACACCTGACTTCCATCCAAATAAATCTTGTAAGATTCCCTCCTCTGACCACCTGTAGTGCGTATGTACACAAAGTGCAAGGAAAACACAGCATATGAACTCTCATGTACATCCTCAACGACTGTAAAGTATGAAGCTACTCAGTACATGCTGTAGCTTCGCCCTTCTAATAGTAAAAATGTCCTCACTGTCAACAGCTCTTTTTAAGTGACAGTAGAGAAGCAGCTAGCCATGCCTTCTCCGGTGGTCACTCCATACCCTGCATTTCATGATGAAACCTGACATTTCTTCCTTTTGTTTCACTGGTGAGGAGCAAACTTGATGAGGAAACCCACCTTGCACATTTGTGATAGGGCGGAAGAAAGGTCTAAAATGGAGGATGATCTGTGCTCTGAAAGAGATTCGTGAGATTCTTTGCCCACATAAGGGGGCAATCTCTAGGAGGACTCAAGAAACCTATAATTAGACTACATGTCCTCCTGAGACAGCTGGAGGTTGGGTAAAAGTTGGTGTGAGGGGGAGCAAATGCTCTGGTTTTCCCTCAAGAGTCTCAAGTTTTTTCTTGCAAAAGAGTTGAGAGGTCATATTGTTTCAATCTCTTGGTGTCTGCTTATCTGGATCAAGAAACTTAGAGCCCTCTTGGCTTCTGAGTTGGGCCGGTGCTGGTCTGTGGGTGAACTTAGAGTGGGGAACGTGCAGCCCATTGGCTTGGCTGCATGAAACTGCACAGCAACAGCATGTGCTCGAGCATGTGGGTCCTGATGTGCCATCTCAACCCTTCTTTTTTTTTGTTTTTGTATAAAAAAAAGCTCATCCTGTACTGCCTTACTACCTTCCCAAGTGGGATTTCCTTGTCTTAGCAGGTGTGGTGTGAGGGAACATACAGCTGTATGCATCAAGTCTTATTGGATGGTAGCTGTAACCATTATGTTAGCAGAATGAAACATAGTAGCAGGAAGAATGGCTGCCACTCATTTTCTGTTTAAATTCAGTGTTCTTGAAGACAGGCAAGGCTTGATGTAAAATGCCTGTTTTTCCACTATACCTTGCACGTGATTTTTAAATTGTCTCTTTAGGGAGAATATCTAAAATATTTGTCATTCATTTGGGGATTGTTTTACATTCTTTTCGTCTTTTGCTCTTTTATTCTGCAGTATTATTAGTGATTAAGAAAACTGCACGAGTACTGTGTTAAATACAAACGTGTTATAAATACTGATTTGTGTTAATGTTATTTGCATGCTAGAGATTGGACACTGCTCTCCTGTTCAAGCAAATGCCTGAGGAACAGGTTGGTGTACTAAAAAGCCGGCTATGAGTGAAAAATGGCAAAGTTCACCTCTAAGGATTTGTTCTAACAGGACTGTGTTTAGTCCAAGTTTCATTTCATGTAAAACCATAACTTACAGTTTTGCAGCTGTGCGTATGCACTTTCACTCTCTGACGTCTGGGACCGAAAAATTCAGTGTTGTTGGATTGCTTTCTGTGGTGTTTTAGCCCCGGTAGTGATTACTGTAAATTTGCTGTGATTGAAAGAATTTAGGCTTATGTAATGGAAGGTAAGAAATTTGTATAACACCAGTTTTAAACATTTCTCCCTGCATGACTATGCCACGTTGTATAGGTGGAACTTTTATTGGTAATTATTTAAAAGTTGACCACCGTCATCTTTAAAGACATGTACTGATAGAATCTAGCCTTGCATATAATCCTTTTCCTTGGCAGTTGTCACAGAGCAGCAGAAAGCCATGCATACACCATTCATAAAGAATCTGCTTCAGCAAAGCACAGCCACTGCTGTGCTGGTGTTTTCCCAGGCTCCCAGCTCCTGCTGAGCTCCCCTGAGAAAGCAAAGGTCTTTCTGTCCCCATGCTGTGTTACCTCCATTACTCCTCTACGAAACGCGTGCCCCACTGGAGCACTGTTTTCAGCTTACTTCTGTAGCTGCCACTAAACCTGGAGTTGGGAACAACTCTATAAAAATGAGAAAACAATCCATGCAGGTGGCCAGCTGTACATCCTCATTTTTTAAATACTTTTGAAAGCACATTTTCCAGTGTAGATAAACACCGCTGCTCAGGGTATACACATGCTGTCTCATACCCCTGCACACTGGTTTCAAACATTCCAGGTAAACTACTTTCAGTTGTTTAATTTCATTCTTATTATCATTTTTAGGCAAAGCTGTCATAGTTCCCCTCCATTTCATCTAGCTAGCTGAAAGCCCATGTAAAATAAATGTATTTTTCAAAGACGACACTTCATCTTAGCCTAAAATACTGTATTTTGCTGTTAATGGATAGAGAGTGGGCCTCCACCCTCTGCGATTTTACCATTTGTCTGTATGCAACTGTGTACATATGTATGCACATTTGTGTGACTGCAGGAGAGAGATGCAGATGTGACCAGGGGAAAGCAGGCCTCATCCAGTATGTCCTCAGTTGCACTGGTGGTCAATGCCTGAGGTCAGGTGGGGATGCTACTTCTGCTACCCTTGATGTGAGCCTGAAGCTTTATTGTGCTTTGGGTAGACAAGAGTGAATTTGCCGTGGTTAAAATTAATATTTTCTAATGCAAAGTGTTGGAGATCTTTCCATTAGCCCCAACGCTGTGTCAGACTGAAAGGAGATGCAGACTGCTGAGGCTTTCCTCACCTCAGAGCAGACTGGGTTCTGCAACAAGATATCGCTACACCTCTGGTGCACAGAAGAGAAAATGCAGCAGGGGGACCTTCTGGTTTTGGGAGATGGATTTGTGAAAGCAGGTCAGACAAGCTTGGGGCTATGTGGCTTATTGCGAGTGTGAACTTTGATTTCCTTCCCTTTCCCTGTTACTAATAAGTCTCAGGGGAAAATATTCTTTAGCAGAACGGCTACAATTATTTAATTAACTGCTTAACTATAGCTCTGTGATTTTTCTGTGCCCATAAGTATCTCTCTTTCCTATACAGCATTTATTGGCACATCATCCTCTGTCACTTCCTTCCTGGAAAGTATTCATAACAATAGTCATGACAGATTTTGAATTTCGATGCAGAAATTTCTATGGTATTTTCATACTAAATACGGTGTTACTTCCTCACACAGGCACATACACAGAGAACCCTACCCAAATACCCTTGGATTGCCTCTTTACTTGCTAAAGGTACTTGTTTTCAGGACAAGTTGAGGTATACTTTGACTCCCCTCAAAACCCTAGCTTCTTTCCATCAGTCCAATTTATCTGAGGGATAGCAGGGAGGGAGGAAAATCCCAGCACCATTTGTTTGAAGAAAGCCCCCAAGCAGGAACATAAATATGGTGAGCAGTAGTAGGGATCTGACTGCTGGTGGGACTTACTCATCCCCCTGGCGCTATTTGGATTTAGCCATCTGGCTCGAGCTTTGCTTACACCTGTCAGCTGAGGGTGACAGTGCCAATGGCAGGAGTTTGTGAATGTCCTCTTGGAGCTTTGCCTGGCCAGCTGGCAGCATGTATCATCAGCCAAGCTTCGTCTTCCTCCTCATCCACAACCTTAGGCAGAGGTCAGTCAACAGGTATAGCCATGCCTTCCCACCCCTAGTGAGGAAAGTGGATTTCAGCCCCTTCTGAACCCTCTTAATAGAAACCAAACATTTTGGTCTTTCTTTTCTTCACTATGGGAGGAAATAAAGATCCTTTCCTCCTTCTAATATTCTCTCTTTTTTTTTTTTTAATAATTATTTTTCCCCCCTCTCTGGTGGTCTCCGCTAGGATGGGCACATCGTGCCCATTGAAGGTTGCACCTTAGCAGGATGAAGCCAGCTTATGCTGGTGCTAGAAATTTATAATGAAGGGGAGAGACTAGGAAGAGGAGGATCCTAGCAAGCAGGATTGACCCCAACCAGAAAGAGGTTAGAAGCTGATTTAGGTTTCTCTACATGGAGACGTGAGGCCTCTTCATTCAGATCTGCTTCTCCATAACTTCTCCATTAATGCCATGCTCATATTTATCATCACAGTGGCAGCGCCCGTTTCCCTTGCTGTTGTCCTGTCATCTGTATACCAACAAATCTGTCACTGGTTTGCGGGACAGAGACCTTTTAGCTCCTGTGGGGAAGATGTGGTGACCCACCCTTCAAAACAAGCCAGTCCCCGGCTGCCACTGGGATACAGCAGTGCTACCTCCCCTCTGCCAGGGGAGCCTTTGTGAGTGGTGTATTTGTAAGCTACAGTCACACCCGTACTGTTTTATTTTAAGCCATCTCCCACCTCCCCAATGTCTTTAACATTGATGGGGAAATAACATTTTCCCACACACAAGTGGAGTATTGGTGCCACGGCGTTGCAAAACCTAAGTTGATTCATTAAGCAGTAACTTTAGGCGTAACCTGACCACTTAAAAATATGTAAAGATGTATTTGCTTCTCCTCTGTTCTATCAGTGTGTAACAGCTGTTTATAAAAGGCGGTTGCCAGTCTTAGGCTGCACTGTTTGCTCTTAAACTGTGAAGCCTTTTACTTGCTGATGAACTTGATGAATGCATTCACAGTACTTAAGTAACCCTCCCATAACAGATCCTTCTTTGAGTTCTTGCAGTAGAAACCTTCTGGATGTATCTGAATTATCATATGTCACAGCCCAAGTTGGCTCCACGGTATGTTGCCTTAGTTATTATTTGCTGAAGAGTCTTAGAACTGCTAGAAAGATATTTTCTATGAAAAGGATGGTGTTTATTACATCCTCCAGATAAACTTAATGCTCATGACTGAGCATAAACTACCAAACATAAATCAGAAGGAAAGGAAGGTGGGATGATCTCATACAGAGTTGAGAGTAACCGAAATGGGAAGTATCTTCAGCAGGTAAGACTTTTGCCCCCTTGTAATCTTCTACTTTTTGACCTGATGTATGGCATTGTTTAACAAGCAGATATGTTAAGAAAAGATGACCTGAACTAAGTGTAGGAATTTATGCAGTCATCATGGCTTAGATGAACTCCCAGTGAGTTGCTTACCGTTAATCTAGAACCCATCTGCCTTTCCTCAGATGTTTCTGCTGAGACTTATACATGTTATTTTTGTTATGAAGGACTTCTTGGTGCTGTTGCATGGGTGTTTGGACCTTCAGGTCAAGTGGACCTTTCTACCCTGTTTCTTCAGGTTACTGTTCCTGTGTGTTTGCACTGCAGGAAGCTATGTGTGTGTGCTCCAATGGTAAATCCATGGCTCCAGAGTGTCTTGACTTGATAACAATCTCCTCATGTTTGAGTCCATACCACAGTATCATGATGTCCGTGTGACCTGAAGTGTGTTAGGATCTCCTTACAGACAGGCATGCTGTGCTGTACTCTGTCCAGGGTTTTTCCCCTTAAGAATCACAACAGTTTAAAATGGTGCTGAGGAAAACCGTTCAGCTGTATGTGTTTTTAAAAGAAGCAATGCAGCACCATTGTAAAGCATTCGGTGGAAAGGAGACCAAATTCAATATGATCTTTAATCCTGCCTGTACTCTGGCTGAAGCTGAGCAACTTCTTTGGCACTGTAAAGGGATTTGAGCATGTGTTCATCTATTAATTATGTTTTTATATAGCTGTGCTATTTGCAGTAATCCCTATATTGCAACCCTGAAGCCATACTTTCTCATATCATACAAAATAATGTAGATAAAACATCACTCAGTACCGCTAAATGCACATCTATATATGTAATCATTACGTATGTAGTCACACATCTGTTTTTCTCTTACTTTCAGAATGATACAGTCTTTTGACATAGCTGTGTGCTTTTTACATTAATTTAAACAAGTAAAAATCAGGCAATGTCTATTCTATTGCACATGCTGATACCCTTTTATTTTCCCATTTCCTTTAGACAGTGATAATGAAAATTGATGTTTTGAAATCGAGAGTTTCATTACCCAAAAAAATGCTTAATGCTGACATGCAGATCTGATCTCACAGGAAAAAGCATATCTGATCTAAGTCATCATCAATTGCTCTCTAATTATGATGACAGCACAAAAATGAAGCAAGCTTACCTTAGCTCAGGAGACTATTTTTTGCTGTATCCCAGGCAGTTTCCTCTCCTTATTCACTTGAAAAGGCAAAATCCACTTGAATAAAGAAAAAAAATACTTAGAGGAGTTGGGGGATTTAAGGAGTCCTCATCTGAGCTCCTGATCCACTTGTTTGCAGCAAATTGCAAAAACCTCGATCCAGTAGTAGCTCAGAGCGACTTTCCTCTCCTCATGTGTTCCGTGTGTGGGCTGAGAATCTGCAAGAATAGACCTGAGACGGTGCTGCAAGAGAGAGACAGCGGGGGGACCTTGGCACAGAGTTGGACCGAACTCTAAATATAGCCCAACCCACTTTCCGTGCAGTTCTCTTCATACTCTGAAGGCAGATGACCTTGTCAGAAAACTGACCTCCCAGAATGTCACCCTCTACAAAGAGAGGATCTAAGGGAACAGGACTGCAACGTAAAAGGACAGAAAAGCAATCAGCCATCTGCTTGCAGCAAATGAATGTAGGTATGAGCTCTATTTTTATGACAGATGCAACTGATCGAGTCATAATGTGCTTTATTCGGTCATTTAGACAAATGAGCTGCATGCCAGATCACAAAAAGGCCTGTCCAGATGAGACATTGCATTGTAATTGCTAGTCTTAAAAGGAGAGCACCGGCATAGATGAAAAGCCTGTCACCTTTCCTCCTGTCAAAAATCTTAATGCAGCAGAGTGTGTAGTATTTCTCTAAAAGCTTCTGTCTATAAGTGATTATTCTTCCTTTCACTTGCTCTTATTTTAAGACAATTTGGAAAAGTGAGTTAAATCCACAAATGTATATTCTGGTACTCTCTAAATTTGAGATGCTAGGGTAGCTTGAAAGTGCAGTATAACCTGCAGTATCAGAGACCAAACTGTAGAGAAATGTGTAGTATACGCGGAGAACGAAGCAAGAGAATAAGAGGTGTAGAAACATAACCCTTCAGCCTTAGATAGGGAACTGCTTTTAAACAGATGTTTTCTAATCCAGGGAATTTGCCACTCTAACTCTATGTGGCAACATGTCAGGGTATTTTATTCTTAACCCAAAGGAGAGTTTAACTTGATATGAGTCAACCTGATACTCTGTCAAACAGGGACCTGATACTGCTATGTCATATGAAGACTTCTGAATAAAAAAAGGTGCAGAAATCTGGGCGGCTCAAAATGTCATCTCTCATGTTCTGTGTTAAGACATGTAGGAGAGTTGGGGTAAAAGTTTGTTTGCAGTATTGTTCTTCAGTGGGATATATTTGTTGTTGGTGACATACATCTCAAAGTTTGCTACATAATATGCGCACATGAAATTTTCAGTATTCTTAGAAAACCTGAGAAAACGTCAGGACTGTGATAACCTCATACTATAGATGTGTATGTCTGCAAAACATGCGTGAGCCAAAAAGGTGTGAATGATATCAGTGGTCAGTAAAGTAGCAATGTGTATTTATGAACAATAATTTGGGCTGTTAAGTTTTTGTGAAGCATGCTTGCTTTTTTTTTAATTGAAGTCTACTATTGTTGGCCAATTCCATTGTATAATTTTATCATGATCTATTGGCTTGAAGTCTGCAGGGTCAGCTAGACTCTCTGAGCTATCTTCACAACCAGAACTATAGCTGTGAGCCAAGACAGTGAGAGAACAGTGGAAAATATTAATCTCCTACACTAGTAAGGGAGACAACACATCTGGGACCATATTACATTCCTGGGCAAAACTTGCTCATAGTCAGATGTAGGCTACTAACCCACCCATTAAGTAGTTTTATGGATTTATCCAAGTTCCTCTTTCCTCCTAGTGTACCTATTTCTTCCCCATTAACAAGAATAAGTGTTTGTTAGGAGTCAGTATTAAACAAATGAAGGATGCTGGTGTTTGACTTTCGAGAGAGGACCCAAAAAACAAATGAGTCTACCTCCAGATAGCCAAATGTTTAGTGACATACTAGCACCGAGGAAGTGGTGAAATGCTGAATTAACATGATACTAACATCATTAAGCACCGACAGCATGATGTTATCTGTGCTCCAGGGTAGTAGCCTGATGCGATCCAGACCAGCCAACCAGTTCCAGCTCCACAGTGCCACTGCTGCTTCTGCCCCTTTTGCCAGTGCTGGAATATTGAAATTGCCACAGATCCCCTCATCCAGATTGTGAAGGAGATGAGAATAAGGGAAGGAATATGTACAGTGCAAGTTGGTACTCTTTATTCTCCACCGAAAACAGCTGGAGCAGCTTCCATACACGATAGATGGGTAGTTCTTAGAAAAAGAAGGGTTGGCAGTGCTTGGTGGGTCCTAACGGACAGGAACAGTCAGACTTTGCAACGAGCTGTAGCATGCATTTTTCCTGTAAGAAGATTTTGGAGAAGGGGTGATTTCTTGCTTATACAAATAATGTACTTAGGTGGCTTTGGAGAGGGAATGTTAATTTTTGGGGAGGCTTTTATAGAGCAGTACTGTTTGTGAGTAAATGGCTGTAAATGTTGTTTGACCAACCCCAGTAATGTGAACCAGAAAGGAGGGGAAAAGGCTTTAAGAATGATTGTGTTAGTTCTTCAAGATGGATGGAACAGTATTTTGTTTGACAGCTGGATACACTCAAGTTTTCTTTAGGCTGGCTTTTGCATGAGTTTCCACGCCACCGCGTGGAAAATGTAGTAGGGAGTCAGGCCCTAGTTTGTGCCTAGCTTTTCCTGGGCTCATAACTTGTGTTTTCCTTGTGATGCTGGATGGTCTTTCTACTTCTTTATAGACAGTTCTTCCTCTTTGACCACCCAGCTTACCATGATAGTGTTTCCTCTGGAATGAATTGGGTTTCCAGGCCCCAGACTGTTTCCTCTCTCAGATGCCTCTGTTGGGATTGATAGCTATTTCAAGCCAGCCTCGTAGGGTTCCCCCTACACCATTGCATGTTCTGTAACCAGTGTTTGTGAATCGATTTTTCTTTTGATTAACCCCAAATTCCTAGGCACTTGTAGTTGTTTAAAATTCCCATGGAGCATTTTGCAAGGTGAGATATGTGAGTTATAATGTCTCAGCCAATTTCCAACATGGGCAACTGCATTCTGGCTTGCCCTGGTCTGCGACTTGTCAGAGTTGGATGGAGTGTCCTTTTGCTGTCATAAACAGTTGCACAGCATTGATGGCATCCTTTTGAGTGATTACTAAAGTGACTGTAGGGTATATAATTCCTGGCATCTGTCCAGAGAGTAGAAGACCTCTTTACAGGGTGGAAAACAATAAAAGGGCCTGTCCTATTCCTAACATGTCCAATCTTTGTGTTTGCCCTTTGCTTACCATGGGTTTTAAAACTACAGTGACTAAATGAATATTGAGTTCTTCCTTCTTACCTCAGTGATGCCATTATTCCTTGTGCAAGGCAGTGATAGGATGTCACATTCAACCCTTGTCTTGCAGGAGAAAAAGTTATCTGTATTTGAAGGAGGATGGCCTGCTACTTTTATGTCTGATCAGTCACTTTCTGTGATTTTTCTAGGGTGTTTCTGTCTTATAAGGCAATATATAAAAACGAAAAAGTCAAATAATGAATGGGCCTGAGTTGTAGCTATACTACAAGCCAGGCCTAACCTTGATCACGTAAAATTTACTCTTCTATGCTTACACATGTACATCAGAGGGTTTCCTCCTCTGGTCTTAGTCTTCGATATGCCCTTTATTTTGTCTTTTGGTTCACTCTGAGTCAAGATGTGTTAGAAAAGAGTTAGGAAGTAACCATTTTGAATATTAAAGAGAATGTGTTAAAAAAAAAAAAAGGAAGCAAGGAAAGGTAGTTGTTAGAAATGTTCTATGGGACACCCTTTGCATGGGAGATAGTTATGTCTCTGTGCTAAAAGTTTTCTGTCATATCACAGCATATTGAAAATTAATTTGGTATTATTCCATTAAGACCTGTTCTTTTTTGCTTGATCGGGCAATGATGTTAATTTAAATTACCATTCAGTGTAAGAAAAAGGAGCCTAAACTGAACATCCTGTTACCAGATGTATTGGGGAAAAAAAATTCTTTGCGGCAGATGTGCCTTTTGAACTGCCCAAGGAAAGGGTTTACATTTTTGTAAGACTGTTACATTTGTCTTTGTAGTACAAGCTATTGGCAATACTTAGAAACTATTACATGCAAGTCCTATAAACTGTTTGCAAGAAACTGTGGCTTAGCACAAGCTTAGGCTGGATGGAGTGGGAAGGAGCTTATGCTGTCTGGATATTACCTAATGGGACAAAATTGAAGTGCTTTTGATTCTTTGATAGGCCTGTGTCCGTTTCTGTTCAGTTGCATACTGTATACCCTTCACGTATGCCTCACAAATACACTTTAAAATACCTTTTTTCATGTGCCTTGGCAAGGAAAGTCTGCAGTTGAAGGCATCCTCAGAGATTCTGAAAATTGCTGTTGCACTGGAATTAGGCCTGTTTTGGAAGTTAGTTCATAGAGATGGGAAGGGAGAACAGTGCCCAGACCTTGAGGGACTGTGGTATGTTTGGGATGGTGGAGCACCAGGGAGGCAGCACTGTTCCCTGACAGGGAAAGTCGACAAAGGGATGGTAACTAACTGGTAGTCACCTGCAACACAGCTTCACATGCAGCTTCTTATCTCCTAATAACAATAACAGATACCAGTTCACTCATAGTTTTTCCTCTTCAGTTCCAAATGCTCAAAATACCGAAGTATTTTAAGGCCTTTGGAGTGAAGTCACTTCATTTGATTCATGACCCTAATGAGAGATGTATAAAAACTTCATCGGTGTTTTCAAACTGGTGTTGCAAAAACTAAAATGGAGAAGGAAGAAAAAAAAAGGGAAGATCTTCATTCATTTTTGAAGTGCACTCTACTGTTTTAAATGATTTAGCTAATCCTTATGATTTTTTTTTTAATCTTTCATCTGGATTTCTTGGTCATGACACTGCAGATGACATGATGGGGAGACTTCTTTATCTTTCCAGGGGTGCTAGCGGACCCTTTCTAATTTAGTCAGATCGATTTGAGAAATGAAGAGGGTACTGACACTGTTGTAGCTATTTTTGATGCAATGGTTATGGGGTAATCTTCCCCAGGACAGATTACTTCTGTAACTAATGTTTTATCTCACTTACTAGCAGTTTCTCAAGTATCATCATGGTAAATAGCCAGCAACCCTGTTAATAATAAAATATGCATTCTTAGCCATTCCATATGCCTGGTCTGGAGGTCTCGAAAGAGCTTCATAGCTACTGCTCGGTCAGTTGTCTTTACACCTTGGGCTCTAGGGTATCTGAGCTATTAGTAGACTTTTCAACAGGAAAATTCAAAGCTGTCCATTGCCTACAGAGAGGGAACTTAGAGAGGATTGTCCCAGTAGTCATGAAAGAGAGACTCCTTTTGGGATTAGCGGTGCTGGTGACATACAGCTGATTAGTTTGGGGTCTGTCCAGGAGGTGGTCTGAACTGCTGCTGCTGTGCACCGCTGCTTCTTCCACTGCTATGTGGCACCTTTCCATCCCTTCCGACAGCCTCTCCTTGTCTCTCTATCCCTTTCCTTTTGTCGGAGAAGTAGTTGAGCTTGGAATGCTTTAAAATATTGTAGATACTAATCCTTTTTTCTTAGTTAATCAGCCCGCCAGCTAGGCCTGTTTTATTTAAAAGACCTTGTCTGTTCCTTTGGATACTGTTGGGCAGCATGGCAGGACCTGCCTGAGCTTCGTGTTCCCTGCTGCCTTGAGGAGTGATACCGTAGTGGTATGATAAAATACTGTCATCACCACTTTTAGCCCAGTTACTGTGATCAGCACAACTGTGGTGGCAAGAGGAGGCCTCTCGACCAAGCAAGGATGAACAGGCATCTGGGAGCCAATTTTGCTGACAGCTGTTACATTTTACAGAAAATTGATTGACCTTGCACTGTGTGTAGGACTGTGATAGGACATGCAGGGGACATGCAATGAGAAAAATTCAAAGTAGTGCGTTGACATTAACGTTACTTTGTCTGATTCACTGAAGATTTAGGCCGGTTTTTGATGGCAAAACTATGAGAATAATAAGGAATTCTCAGAGTCCAGTTTTGTTCTTTTCCTTGACCTCCTGTCTGCCCTTCTTTTCCCTTCCTCCCAAAGAAAAGAAACCTTAAATGGCAATTAAGAAAAAACTAGAGATGTGCCCAACACATTTGGCATTTTACTCAGGATCAAATATTTTTCAGTCTGCTGAATTTAAAGCTGAGACCCCTGAGAAATATTTTCCCCCCAGATTAATGAACACAGATCAGCACTGTTTAATCAACTAATAAATAAAAACAGCCTACAAAGCAAACCGAATTTAATCCCTCATAGCATGCCCAAATTGAATGAATTATGCCCATCTACATAGTAATGACAAGCACATACTTTTCCTGTAACATAACTGAAACTAGAAAGAGAGTGTGGCAAATATAAAACCTATTTCCACAGTGCACAGGGCTTTTTGTTAAAAATCAGAAAACACAGGCCCCATTTAAATCTGGTTTCAGATAAGAGGCAATTTTAGAACAGTCAAAGGAGAGTGGAAGTTGGTGGGGGAGGGGTGCAATAAAGTTGGCAGTAATAAATTACGTACAAACTTTGTTTTCATGTAATTCTAGTTGAGTACCGATATGTAGCCCTGATGGGAGCATAATGTGTAGAAAGCAGGGATTTCTGTTCAGACCCAGGGACTCTTCTGACCAGGAGTGTGCCTCTGACTGCGGGCAGTGCCAGATATGTCAAATAAAAGTTGAGGGAGTCTCCCTCATGGACATGTAAGGCAGATTCCCTCCAAATTCTGTCACAGAGATTAGTTTAACAGTAAGAAATGAACTTGCCTTCTACTGGCCTGCGTCACTGGGGATCTTCCAGATACCAAATAGTATCTGATTTCACTTAGCTTCCAGATAAAAACCTAGTTGAGATTATTCCCTCAGTTATCATTGGGTATATATGCAAAAGAATATTTTTCTATTACGATCTTTCTTTTTAATTATATGTTCATTGTTCCCGTATTATGAAGAGTTGTAAGCACCATGCCTCCTTTCTTTCTCAAAAAAATCCTTCTGTTCTCTTCGTCCTCTCTTCCTGTGAGGAAGTCCCAATGCTACTGTCATTTCTGTGGGCTTCCTTTATCTTTATTTCAATCGTAGGCTGGCTACAACCACAAGTCGCATTTTCCAAAGAATTTTAAGATTATTTTCTGTTACTTTTCAGTTGCAACTTTTTCTTTATTTTGGGGCATTTGGAGGTGTGCTGCTTACAAGAGTTTTGCTTCTTTAGTCAGCCTTAGTTCTTAAAAGAATTAATTCTTTACATTGTGGTCACTCTAACTCCTTCATTAATCACTTCAGAGTAGAAAAGTGCCATGTGAAGGTGAGAAGCCTCATTAATAGGGAATCAGCAAAGCAAACAAAAATTTGTATGCAGACTTTTATGTATTAATATCAGTGTGTGTATGTATATATTTAGTATACATATTGATGTGCTTACACATACACGTATATCTGAATTAAATTTGAAAGAAGTTAGAAACCATTGTACTGAATGATTTTAAATAGTGATCAACATCAGAAATGAGAAAGTCTAATTCATATGTGTGTGTGCGTTAAGCATAAATGACTTTTTCCATTTCAACATTGTTCAAAATAAAATAAGAATATAAATACCTAATGACTGGGAAGCCTGTTAGTATGTGCCATGCCACTGATGTAATACCAAAGGGAAAAAAAAAAAAAAAAGGAGAGCTGTGGAATTCACATTTATTTATCTATATTGAGAGCATTACGTGACCATTCAGATATCTTTGATGACCTTGTGGTTGCATAAGGTCCGTACGTCGCAGGAAAGCAGATGCAGAGGATTGCTGCCCTCAACAACATCACCCCTTCAGCAGCGTCTTCCGTCAGCGCCTGCCTGCCTGCTCATTTGCATCGCAAGGGAGAGGAAAGTCAACATTGTCTTAATCAGTTAGGTTCTGTATTTGCACCAACTTATTATTAGGCAGAATTTGTGCTCTCTCCTGTTCTGGCAGCTTGACACCTCAAAGCAGGGCAAGAAGTGCTGCTCTGATACAGATGTGTTTGGGGTCTGTGAGCTGGGTGCTTCTGCATTTATTTGCATCGAGCTATGATTTATTTTGTGAATAACCCTGCTGACAAAAAGGTAACTTGTTGCAGAGGAAGGAACACTATTTCATGTGAACACAGTTGGCAGAGTCTGGCCTGTGGTACTTTGATGCCCACAACAAAACTATTCCTGTCATCACGGGAGCTGACGTGGTGTCACAACCAATCACAGCTCGAAACTAGCTGCTGTCTCAACTGGAACATGAGTGGCGGTTTCTGGAACAGGTAAAAAAATCCTGTGTTGTATGAAACAAAGATACTCGGTTACTACAGAAAGATGGTCAAATTTGAACTGTTTTCACAGATGTTTGTTGAGCCTGGGGCTGCACATTGGTTGCCTCTTGCCTTGCTCCTTGCTGAAAGCGGAGGACGTTGCATGACGAAGTGCGGTCCAAAACTCAGATGGGCAGTGAACAGGTGGTACATTGTTTGTCAGGCTATTTCAGATCAGGGAAGCCATTTGTCCAGTTTCAGGTTGCTATTGCTAACAGTGTGTCTTTTAGTTATGAGAAAGAGAAGAGGTTATTTAAAACTCCTTTTTGCCTTTCAGGGTGCGCCAAGTGGGATTTAGGAAGGAATGCTTAAAGATCATAAGCAGTTTCCCCTGACACTGTTTTATGTAATTCTCGTTTATTTCCAATGTGAAGTAAATAACGCTGAGAAAGAGCTGGCTCAGCAAGTCAGTTCAGTGAGACATGCACAGATATACTCTGGAATGGGTGTTCAGAGCTCAAACACTGTCAGCAACAGTGACAGAGAGGTGATTAGTTCTGATTTCTTTAATGTGCTTCATTTATATCATCGCTCCACAGCCTGCTTGGATATAGTGCATCCAGGACTCTCGGGTTGTGGAGCTGGCATATGTAAAAGCTGGTCACTCCTCCGGTATCTCTGGAGTCAGGGCACAAAAGTCAGTGATGGGTTCTCAAACACAGAAGCTGCCCCACCAAAATGCAGTACAAGAAATTTGCCAGAGGAAGAGTGATATGAAGGGTAACAAGCCCATGGTAATGCACAGTGGTAACACTGAGTTACCAACATGCCTTTTAAACTTTCAGGACTATGCTGGAGCTACTTTTCAGCTTCTTCTAATGAAGTATCATATCGAGATTACAAAGTGGCCTGAGGACATAAGTGGTCAGTGACTTTGGAGAGAAATAGGCCAGGGAAGGAGCTGTTGGTGTGCAGGGGCAGGCATATGGTGCAGGAGCACTTGGACATCCTCAGGAGAACAGAAAGGAAGAATCCAGTAGTCTGACAGATATTTGAGCTGGGATGTAAGGAAGAAATTTGTTAGCCTCCCAAACCTTCAGCTTTTCTCTTCCCCTGTTCACCTACTGCTGTGTGTTAGGCTGTACAGGACTATATATATATTTTTTTGGGGGGGTGCATTAGTAATACATTTATAATAAAATAAACCCATATCACCATTGATGATGTTTAAAAAAAAAGAAAAAAAGAAGTGGTTTTTGGAATACTCTATCCTTTTTACACCTGATGGCCACTAAACTTTCCCAGAAAACTTTTAACCTTCAGCCGATGTCTGAACTCTCTTGAGACAGTAACAGTGGCAGTTGTACTGAGGACAGCTGCTCATTCTTCTTGCTCATGATCCCAAATGGCAGCTCAGAAGAAGACTCAATTGGACTTAGTTTGTCCCTCAGAAGAGAGGGAAAATAGCTTATGAGGGCAGCTCATGGAGATCAGTGCCATAAATTTCCTACTGCACAAGTAAACCTGAGATTTAGACTTGTCACCTCCTTTCCTCACGTCCTTTGAGAAGAGATCCCGGAATGGATGGCCACCTAGTGTCCTCTGACGTTGACTTTAAGCCACCCCTTAAGCTGGTGCTAACGTTACAGCTAGCCTGTGATAAAGGGCTGCCAGGAGGGACATCCCTGCTCTTCCCCTGCCACCAGCCACTTGCCCCACATGGGATCTCGCACTCATGTGGCCACAATTCGTTCCGCTGCTGATTTGATGACTGTGTCTGTGAAGAGAAGGAAGCAAATAGGCCAGCTGAGCTGCAGCATCCACTTCGTGCACACATTTGTGCATCTGTTATAGGTCTGGAAAGCAGGGTCTTTTCTGGCTGTATTCCTATTTAAGAGTATGTCTCATCCTGCATTGAGATGCAAATGAGTGCCGCCATTTCTTCCATGGCATTCGTATTGGTGTGAATTAAGTTCATTAACCTGTTTATCCTTCAGTTGTGAGTCTCTTAGTTGTACTGGACAGAAGACAAATTCTCTTCTCAGTTGCTGCTCTATTTCTAAGGCTCTTGCAGTTTGCCAAGAATCTAATCTATATCAAGTAAGATTGCATCACAAATGGCATCCAACCTGCTAAAACATTCCCTGATTTTCTTCCCTTGCTAGCTTTAAACTTTCCAAACTTTTTTGAACTCTTAACAGCTGTCACAACCCAACTTCAGGATGCTGACTGGTAGGCAAGCTTTTCAAAGTGGGAAAAGGAGCGGAAGTTACAAGATGGTATCTTTCCAATATGTACCCATGTTGTCACCCATTCTGTCACAGTGGGATTTTTCAAAGTGACTGCCTTGTTGCACTGTAGCATATAATGTTGCATTTGTGAATGAGTAAAAATTGCTTTCCCCCCTTCATATCCTTTTACTTACCATTCACTTAAATTCTTTGACATATCTTTCACATATCCTTTGACTTACCTTTTTTCAATAGGTACCTAGATAATACCATAGAATTAGTAAATATCAGCCATAGTTGATGCTTTCTCTCTCATGTTCTCTGTCCATCAGTTTACTCTGCTCGCAGCTAGAGATTACATAGATGTAGTTATATCGTCCATACTTGGGGTCATGCTTAAGAAATCACACTGTTCCTCTTCATTCAAAATAAATAACTTCATCTTGAAGCTGTCAATTTATAACTTCAGAATACAGGAGATTGAAACAATTACTAAGTACCTGTTGGGTGGAAATATTCCAGATACAGAAATTGAATTATTCAGTTCTAATTAATCTGTTCGATGGATGATAATGCTTCTGACAATGATTAGGGAAGTAATTCAGTCCCCATCAGAAACTTCTGTGTTTGAGCACAACATCTTGAGCACTAATATAGCAATATTAGAGGTAACTGTTGCTGTGGATATTTTTTTCCCCCAGAGTCTCTCTATAGATAAAAGATGAAGAAGAAAATGAGTAGAAACATCTTAATTTAAATAGTTTTCTTTCAAAACATAAGCCTTTTTTAGTCTTGTGAACATTCTGCTTAAACTTTGGGAATGATGCCTTTGCCTTATTATTACTGGAGTAAGAGGCATGCAATTGAAATGTACTTGCAGAAAATGTCTGCATATATTTTTATGAAATAGGACATTATAGCAATCTTGTAATTTCTCCTTTTGTAGGTAATTGGTGTCAGTAAGGCATGTTGGGATTTTAGATGGAGGCTGAGGTGGTTTTTGTGTGTATTTTTCTGTGTGTTTTGTTTAATTTTGGTTTTTTTCTTCCTTCATTTGCAAGACTTGTTTTAGTAGGAGGAGATGACTTATTCTGAAAGAAGTGTCAGTGAACTTAGCAAGAAAGATGTGTTTTTACAGTGATCCTATGAACTATAGTGCTATTAGTCTTCAGTACCAGTGCTATTGTTTGTTTTAGGGTCTGATGAGATAGAACTGTAATTATATACGGTGAATGCAGTGCTGTGGATTCAAGATTATGTTTTGCTTGTTCTGAAATACTGCAGAGAGATGTCACATGACTTGAGATGCAGTTTGTCAAAAACATCTTCTTCCATTGTTCACTGCTTGGCTTAATTCAAGGGAGGTTCTGGAAAGATCAGATATTTCTACCTGTGATGCTGCAGCTGGCACCAACTGTGCAGCATTACAGAAAGGTAGAGAAATATATTGCCTGCCAGATGTGTAATACTGTAAAGAGGAGAGGAAACTGAGGACTTTTCTTAGAATAAATTTCAAATACTAGTGTTCTAAAATTATAAGAAATTCTATTACAGGTCTACTTATTGCCAGTCTTGAGATTGTAATATTGTGACAAGCTTTCGACTTTATCCCTATTTCTGCATGCAAATATAGGAGATGGATTTGAAAAACAGTAACAAAAACCGTTCTTTTTTCTCATTAGATCCTTCAGATAATGAAGCTGTTGAGAAAGCAAGTGATAACAGAAAAGCAACACATCAAGATTCAGATTCCAAACGTACTGTGACAAAGAAAAGAAAGCAGGTTTGTAAATTTAGCAGTTGTGTAGATCACAGAGATGATAATGCATAGGAAAGCATAGTCCCCTTTCGTTCAGTGAAGGAATACTTTCTTCATTCTTTCTCTAATCTGTTCATGTAATAAGATTGTTTTATTGAATTATTTTGCCTTATTTGTAAGTGGTGACATTTCAGTACATTTCAATAACTTCACTCCTCTTTCATGTGACATGAGATTGCCAAGCCTGCCTCCTACAAAGTGATGGTCTAGTGATAAAAGCCTGGACAGTGCTACCTAGTGTCCTCCCCTCTCATCTTTTCCCTTTCCCACCACATACAAGATCTCGAAAGCTATATTTAAATGTTTTACAGGATTTACCCAAGCATGTCCCCAGTGCACAGTCCAAGTGACAAAGAATTTAGGTCTACATGGACTGACATTTTCATAGTCTTCCACTGCTAAAAGCTTCCTTTAAAACCAGTAGTAACTGTGTTGTCTGCATTACATGGAGTATGCCAAGGAAAAGGCAGCAAAGTCTATGACAGCATCACCCCAACTTGAGCAAAAAAGAATCATCTAGAGGTCAACTGATTTTAAGAAGTCTCTTGTTTGAAAGTAAATGTCTTCTGCCTTCCTGATACTTTAAGGGAGAATGGACTGAGTGGCTGTCAAAGAGCTGAAATGACATTGGAAGCTATCTCTTTTTGAGGTTATGGATATAAATTCACTGTGTGATGCCTAGGCAGTTGCCCAAGTGAAAACCATTTGCAGGGATGTTCTTTTTTTGTAACAGAGCAGTGTAAACAACGCAGTAGCAATTACGATGCTTTTGGGTGTCTTTCCAAGGAGACCAAAGGTGAAGCAAGCCAAATATCTGAACTCATTCCACATTTTTAAAGGCTGTATTGACTTTATACATGCTCTACCAAGGGCTACATCATTGAGGATGCTTATGGAGCCGCTTTTTATCACCATTATCTTCATTTATGCATTTAGAACTAAGTTAAGACAGTTTGTTTAGAGGAGTTGCTTTGCTCTTTCTATGAGAACATTAGAAAGGATAATGAACACAGGTTATCCTGCCGAGGTGGACTGGGAGTGCTCAGCTGTAGCGTAACACCTGCCACAGCTCTTACTGTCATATAAAGAATATCAGTCTGCATTTTGGAATAGGGTAATTTGATGTTCAGCCACAAAACTCCAGGAGGCAATGCTTTACGGGAGGTCGAAGTCATTGATGTGTTATTGCATGTCTTTTAGAGCAAAATACTTGCAAAATCAGATGTATTTAGGCAAAACTTGTAGTTTTGTAGTTCTGCTGCATATAACCAATTTTACTAATCCCTGCCTTATTCATAGGCTGGAAGCTATTCTGCAGTAGACTTGGCACCTTAAAGGCAGTCAGGAGACAACCAAATAGAACTATGAACATTTATGTTTCTAGTCTGCAGGCTGTCCTCAGGCTTACAATGAAATGAATAATTTGCCTCCAATCTGAATGGGGCATTGATGTGTTTACTTTGTCACAAACTCCAAAAGTCAGAGCATATGTCTGACCTAGAATGTAAACTTTCACATACATGCAAGAATGTTTTCACTCTACATTTGAATTTCCAGTAACTTGGCAACATGTAAAGAAAAAAAATTGTTAGAAATATAATACAGGAAATATTTTATGTTCTGCCTATGATTAATAAACAAGGAATTTATGACATTTTAGTTCATAAATCAGTGGTCTCCGCATAAATTTCCTGGTTTCTGCATTTTAAGAACTTCCATGTAAAAATAGCATAAAAACACAGTGCACAAGGGAGCCATGTCAAAAACCAGTAGGTTGTCTGCTTTGTGTCTTGCATAAGAAAAACATGCAAATGACCTTTTCTTAAGGGTGGCATGCAAAGAGCTATTGCGTGCATAGGTAGGCAACTAACATTTGGATAAGGGTCAGAAGTTCAGTCTAGATCAGATGCCTAAATATTTTAGACTGCAGATCATCAAAGACATGTAAGTTTATGGCCATTGACCACCATGAAGTTTCTCTTTTTGTAATGTCATTATTTTTAATGTCTGAATAAAGTGAACTTATTATTGCTGGGCTAATAGTATACTATGCCTTAATATATATGTACTGTTGTAAAAGAGATAATTTTGAGTCTTAACATACTTCTCTGAGGAAGCAAGGCTTTGACTACGAGTCAAGGGGTTATACAGGGCCTTCAAAAAAGAAGCCATGGCATTTGATGATACTTTTAAGCGTCTGAATGAAAGGTTATCAGTGAGAAAACCTTGTTTCTCTTAGAGAAAATTTTTCAGCTCTGTGGCACGGTTTATCCTCTTCTCATGCAGTTGGAAGTGTTTTGCAGATTTATGTAAAACAGTTTGCAATGTATACGAAGGGAGCAGTGGGCCTGAAGTGAATGACTAGCATTTTTTGATATGCTGAAAGAGCAGTAGCACTTTCTAGGATACAGAAGCATCATAGTCTACTGAAAGGAAGATATTCAGGTTTTCCCCTTTCTGGCTTTTTGATTGCTTGCTAGTATCCCTTGACTAAATCAATCTAAAGGCTTGTTCTCTGCATAAAATAAGGTGTTGAACATGGAATTTATGATTAAAACACATGGCAAGTGGTCTTGGAGTATCTATGGACAGCTGGGATGCATAAGGGTAGAGCAGGAACTGAAGGCAGAGGGTAGATCTGTTTCAGTCTCAATGTCTGGGAACGCTAATAGTAGGGATAGGAATGAAGAAATGTATGGTGGTGTTTTAAAGCACTTGAATCAGTCAGCACAGAGATTTTTTTTTCAAAAGAAACAAACCAAAAAATAAAAGGAAAAAGCTTATGTTAGCCCTGGAATAATTTTGTTAGCTGAAGTAAGTTTGTACTTGCAGTCATTCCCTTGATTTCTAGTGAAAATAATATCTATTTATACCTGAGAAAACCAGAGGGACAGATCTCTGTTGCTGAGGCAAAATATGGTCCCTGTCACAACTTCTCATGGGTGGGTATTGATCCAGGCTGCGTTATATTCCAGACCTAGTTCTGGAGTGCTTTGCTGGCTGTAGCCAGTCCCCAGCCGAATTTTCTCTGGTAGTTCTTAAGTATCATTTCACACCTCAATCAGTTGCAGGGCCAGTTCTGTACAGTACTTGCCTTTGCAAGTGCAATGGTTGTGGTTGCATCACGGCACAGAAAGCAGGAGAAAGCAATAGGTCATTTGCATGGAGCATGGTGGTATCCTGTTCCTTATAGCTAAATAGCCAGGGGAGTGGGGAAAAAAAGGGAAATGTAGGCACAATATGAACAATTAAACTCCACAAAATGCTTCTTATAAGGGCATGAGAGTGGACTCGGAAAGGCACAAATGTGCTGGGTTAGGGTCATGTAGTACCAGTTGTCATGAAGTGTCCTCCTGTTGGTGGGGTGGGGGCGGGCAGCACAAGGAGGGCTCAGAAAGGCTCAGATACTCTGAACTTCTGTTAGCATTCCTTTGGTCCTCTTGGCCCTGTTGAAGCTGCCCTCACAAGGGAACAAAGGAGCTGCTTCTCTGGCTTGCAACTGGACTCCCTGTCCCCATGATACTTTTCTTCCAAGCTTTCGGATACCACCACTGGATTTGCAGTTCCTGAACTTTTAATGCTCCATCAGATGAGACTTTTCCACGGTTTCTCACAGAAGCAAATTTTTCCAGCCAAATGCATCCTAGTATCAAGGAGCTTTTTCCTGCAACTCAGCCTATTTTCCCATTGCTCTTCATCAAGTCACTTATTAAGCTCTAAAGCCCATTGATGTAGATTAATTTGCGTTTCCATGAAGTGGAAGTCCCTAAGAAGACAAAAGAAAAGAGAACTGCTGTGCTCAAAACAAGGAAAGCCTGTGCCTCTCCTCCTCTGTTTTGTACAATTTTAGGTGGCTAAGGATAAATCCTAACCCTGGCTTATGTGAACAAGGCCTCTGGTACAAATGGACCAATTCAGCCTGCTCACTCAGGCACAAAAGAGGGTTAATAATAGCAACACATACTGGATGAAGATTATTCTGAAATGCACCATGTATTTTTCTTATGTGTATTTGACCCTGTCTGCTATGAAGAGACAAAGCAAGAATGAGGCAGAACAAATTTAAAACATGTTTTCCTAAATTTTGCATTACAAATGTAAAAGGAAACCCAGAGCGTGATTGTTTCCCATTATCCTTGCCCAATTCGGTGGTATCTTTCACCATCTGGATGTTCACCTTAGGCCTAGTTATTTTAGAGCACTATTGGCAAAGTTTAGACAAAAAATTACACACAATAATATAGATTAAAAATACAAAGTTTGGTAAAGGTTTTGTTCATTTCTTCATCTGGGTTTTTTTTAATGTATCAAAGTCTGCTTTTCACCATTTTATGGAATTGTGACTGCAACCTGTATGTTTCAATTTTCTGTTCTTGTATTCCCCCCTTGGTTACAGCAGCATAGATCTCAAATCCAAAATTACTCCAGATATATGTAACTGTAAGAATTTGATCCCTTCTACAGGCAGGGAAGCTTGGTTTTGTTTGTTTTTCCCTAACCCAGCATTATACTTTATGTTTCCTCTCTTACCTCCCTTTGGTGACTTATTTTTTCCCCCAGGTGATCAGATATCTGATGTTGAATCTTTTTTTCTTACTTTTTTTTTTTTTAATACGTGCTTTGCAGCCTACAGAGTGTTTTCTAAGTCAGCCTGAAGAAAAACAAGAGAGCACTGTAAAGGCAAAGAGGAGAAAAAAGGTATGAACGTTCTGGAGTGTGTTTGGGGACTGGGCAGTGGGTGTATGTGCCGTTACAAGAGTCAGAATTGGGACAAACCTGTGACAATGAGAAATAATGTGATCCTAATGCTGCAGCCTCTTTTAGAGAAGGGCAGAAATTCCTACTTTTTTGACTTCACTCAAAATACCCATTCCCAACCTGAACTGTGGCATTGTGTCTATACTCCACTCAAAGGTTGTATATGTCTGCACCCCACTTGCAAGTGTTGCACACGGAAAATGTAACTGCATCAGAGAAAGGTGGAATTTCAATTGCTGCAGAATCTGCGCCCTTTCAGTGGTGTGGTCATGCTCCAGCTGCTGTTAGATCTTTTGAGCCAAGAACTGTCCTCGTTCGCTCTTCTTCTCATAGCATAAGTATATAAATAAATACTCTGTATTGTTCCTCTGGCCATGCTCCATCCTCACCCTCAACAACAAACACACTCTGCAGTCTAGATTGAAGTTATATGGCACCAGGCAAGTTAATTGTCTTTCAGGACAGACTGTAAATAGTTGGCTCACTCATAAGGCTGAGAGGTGGCCTTTTTATATTATGTCAGGCCTGTTAATCATCCAGGGAATGGGAAGAGGGAAGAGTGGGATTTAGCTTTAAATGCAGCTCTGGCAGAAGTGACCGTGGTACTCGTTCCACTGCTGCCAGATCGAAAGCATCCCACGACAGAGATTGGTGAACCAGACCTAACAAAAAAAATAAAACATTCTCAGGCAAACAATAGGCGCTTAGTTATACCTTTGGTTTCAGTGGAGCCAGGCCACTAAGTTGACACACACAGCCTGTCAAAAAATCCATCAGGAAATATTTATCAGGTTGATCTATGGTTCCAAACAAAGTGCTCTCTCCAAAAATAAGGAAAACCCTTTGCTTTTAAGCATCTGGAATGAATTGTAAGAAAAATAATAAAACTTCCTGCATGAGGAACATATCCCCACAGCTCTCCTTGAAGGAAGAGAGTTTGCTCAGGTGTCCTTGCTCTTGCTCTTACGGAATTTCTCATTAGTATCAGGCTTCTCCCCTCCAGAGTGCCATAATTTTCCTGAAGGAACCGAGTGGCCCAACGAATGATGTAATGGTCCTGTGGAACAGCACCTCAAGCTGAATTACCAAGTAAAATGTGCCTGATAGTTCTGTCTTGCTGTCTGCTAAATCAGAGGTTCCCAAACGTGGGTCACTTAAGAGGCAGGTGGTGGAATGGGGCTGGAGAAGAGCTTTTGTGGTCGATCAGAAGAACAACAAAGAGGTTCGGTTGTGGGCCTCACACAAAGGCTATGTGTGCTGCAGATGGCCTCTGGTCATTCTTTGGGAAGGCAGTTGTTGCATGGCAGAAACATATAATGGTGCCAAATGAGGGTGAAACTTGGGAAGGAATGCTGCAGATTCAGGCACTGCAAAACCCTGCTGAACAGCCAGACATCAACTGGAAAGTCTTCCAGGGACTGCAGAGGGCTTTGCACCAGGCCAAAGGCAGACTGAGAGGAAGGCGTAAGCACTTCATCTCCATGTATCCCACTGTCAAAGATTAATTTGGGGTTTTGTAAACACACAGCCAGCTTTTAGCAGCAGTGAAATAGGCAGCAGCCAAAGTGGGAGACAGCTGGGAGAGGCAGCTGCCTACTTTGCCTTTGCTGTGGGGTGGATTGGCTTCAGCAGCCCCCAGATGGCTCTTCCCTGTTCGTCCTTCTGCCCCTTGTGCTGCCATTATGGGAGTATTGGGGGTGTGTTGGGCAAGAGGGAGAGACGGGGAGTGGTGGGGAATGGAAGAGAAGGAGGGAGTGGGTGCTGGGATGGAGCGAGGGAAAGAGGGATGGAAGAACATCTGTCCCCTATGTTAAAATTCTTGCTAGAGCTCTCTTCAGAATTTCCATTGATCTTTGCTGCCTCAGACCTTAGCCTGCTGAACTTGCACTGAAGGTACCCACCACCCCTGCAAAGCTGCCAAAAATGCTTCCAGGCCCACCTCATCTCTGAAATCACGCTTTGCCTCGCAGCAGCGTACCCTGTTGCTCCATCCTAACCACGCTCTCCTGATCCTTTTCACTTCTAGGCTTATGATGCTATGCATCCTCATGATGGCAAGTTCAGTTTGGCTTACGTGGCTGAGAAACCTTGAGCTGGCCTTTCACAAATTAATCACTTCTCAGTGAGAACAAGAGAGGCTTCACGTTCTCGAAGTTCTCTCTGGGCTGGCTCTATCCTTGAAAAATCTACTGTTTTCCTAAATGTTGGCAGATCATTTAGACAACAGGAACCCTGGGCTATTCTACCCCCATGACCCATTGGAAAAGAATATAGCAACGCTTTCGCTTCAGTGGAAATTCAGACCTGTTGCTAACATTCCTAGGGTGTAAACTACAATCATTATGAACTCATGTCCAGGCTCTAAAAATTTGTAGTTTGGTTTAAAAAATTACACATTTTGGAAGAACAAAGCAGCTGCTGAACTCTTTCTGCTTGACTGCTGGATTTGTGAGCTTTTAACTCATTTTCATCACACTTGCATGATATTCTGTGTACATAGCTAACTATCTTTCACCCCAAAATAGATAGTTACCCTTTTTTAATCAAAATGTAACCAAGATTTGTATAACCACTTGATTCCTGTTGTTATGCTTCAAGAATAATAAATTAAAACAAATGACAAAAAAAACCCCGCTGAATTTTCAAACTGATAATTAAGTGTAACAGTAGCAAAACTCATAAAACCAGCTTTCAGTTATGTTTTTATTACGGCAGCATTTCGGGTGAGTGCAGAAGATTTTTTTGTCTTGAGGCTCACAGACCATCTCTTCAAAGTATCTGAACTTGCATCTGAAGTCTGCATTCCTGCTAAAGATTATGGGCATCTTGCGCCATTGTAAGATGTTTTTCAAATTAAGCTGTAATTAAGCCAATATAACTGTATGAACCTATGAAGGAACATTTATTTACAATTTTGTTAGCTAGCCAAAGAGTAGAAATTAGAGAAATGCCATACTTACCCATTTTACTTGTTTTTTTAGAAGAAAATTTCTGATATTCTGGAAAAATCCACTCCAAAACCTGGTGTCCCTGCGGATCTACAAAATCTGCTTAGTCAGCATTTTGGTGAAACCCGTTCAGTGATTGAAATAGAGGAATTAAAGTTGTCAGGTAACTTATCCTATATTTAATGGATAAATAGTGGGGGTTTTTATGAACTGTTGAGTTCTTTTTCTGCAGAAGAAAGAGGATTTTGGGGACAGGTCTTGAGTTGTACTTTCTCATGGAAATATTTTCTTATACTGTATATTAATTTGCTGTTTAAGTAGAGATGTTAGTTTATTTGGAATTACTGTGAGGTTTCTTGGAGTTACGGAAATGAAAAGAAACATTGTTTAAATGTGTCCTTTTATTGTAGAGTATTAATTTCAGGAGCTCACTTTTCTAATAGAAATTTTATGATTCCTAATAATAGCTTCCAAGTTGCTAACTGAAAGAGTGAAAATGTATTTTGGTTTTGGCATTACCCGAATCGATCCAGATACATAATAGGAGGGCTGACAGGAGTAGGCGAAGAAATAATAAGACATCATTCTGACGTGGTTGCGAGTTGTTGAATGCAATGGTTTTTCAGGGAGTGGCATGAAGTGATACAGTAGTTTTGGTCCAAGTGTAAAGTGATCAAGTTTTAACCATGATGAGGACCCTCTTGGTGTCCCGTATTCTGCCTCCAGTGATAGAAAAGGCAAAGCAGGACAGAGCAGGTTTAGCTTCTGTCATTTGGAGGTTGCATTAGAGATGAAGGCAACACTGAACTTCTCTGCCTCTCGCCCTGCAGATAAAGAGGCCCTGTCATTTTATAGGCACTGTTCGTTATTCGTTGGTAGTGCTCACGAAGAGCAAACAGCCTGGTAACTAACCTGCATACACCCTTGGTACTTCTTGAACTCTTAGTGACTTGTGGCCAATATGGAAGCCTTCTCGCCCAGCAGTGATTTCTTTCTTTCAATGTTTAGGCCTATCTTTCTAGATAAATATGCTCCTCCTTAACATCCATGATTCTGGGTTGGCCCTTCTTTAATTCTATGGGGCAGGTTCAGCTTTCTTGTGGACTCAAGAAAACCTGGAGAAGTCCCACATAGATTGCTTTGAAAAGCTTGTGTAAAATATTTTTAGACCCTTAGGATTTTTAGCAAATAATAAATTGCTTTGGTTTCTTTGTTATTAAAAGAGCCCTGTGCGCTAGTGAAGTGACCCATTTCCATATGGATTGGCTGTTGGGTTGGATGGAGATATTTTTTTCTTTCTTTTTGTGCTGGGAGTCGAAGGCTTAGAGTGCCAAGGAGTTTATGAACTTCTACAGCTGTCAGGTCGTTCATGTCAAAGCACCAAGCAAATAACAAGCAACTACTTGGAGTTGTGTGCTCTTGTTAACTGACACAGTGCAGAATGTCAGGTTTGTAGTCAGCGTGGTCTCTTGCTGCAGTCTGGAGCTATGTGTTTTTTCCCCTCTTTTGAAACTTCCATTTCAAATTGTTGCTAATATTCCGGTGTTGCTGGACTGTTGGTGAAAAGTCAGTGACTGAAGCTTGTGCCTTTTAGAAACCATCTTTTTAATTGTGCAGTCATTAATGAGGCAGTGTATTCAGAAGAGCAGAACAACAGCTAACATATTTTACCACTGGCAGGAAAGGACCATGGTGGTTGTGAAGAGCTCTCCTATTACTACCAAACGCTTATGACACTGCTTTCCCACCAGTGTCAAGTGCATCTTTTAAACACGATTTTAAAAGGAAATGAGCTGCTGATCTTTCAGTTGTACACATTCATTCCCTTTGGAGCTCAATTTCCAATAAATGTCTATTTCTGGATTTAATAAAAGGGATCAGTACAAAATAGAATTTTTTAGCAAGACAACACCCATTAAATGGAAGATACAGATATGGAGAGGGGCTGTCGTTAAGAAGCAGCACAGGCAGGCCTTCAGCTAGGCATCAACTACAAACCAAGTTTGCTACACTGGCTGTTCCAATGGAAGTTATGGATTGACGCTGCCAGCATTAGCACAGCGTGCCGTCCCTGTGAACATGAATAAGATCTGCAAGGAAGCCTCCTTGATTTAGTTAAAATATATCAGCAAATGTTTCATTCCGTAGACAGGTAACCTGAGGTGCTGTACTTCGTGCAGAATGACAACAAATATGTGCGTCCCTGAAGACAGAGCTGTTGATGCTCTGCAGGAGCAGTATTGTGCCATCAGGCAAAGGACCTTAAGAACGATGGGAAGTTTTTAGACCGTCTAATTTTAGTCACTGTTTTGAGAAGTTACACTTTCTGTATACAAACTGGAGAAAAGAAAGGCCTTCCAAAGAACCTTTTAGGACCTTCTCTTTCTTCATTGCTGCTATATGAAGGTTAAAGTTAAATGGCTTGTCTGCCACAGAATGCTTTTAAGACTTAACTAGTTAACATAGTGACCAGGTAAAAGCTAGGCATTCAGTGGGAAATGAAGGAAGGCACTAAAATGCAGTGTAGCTGTTACCATTAGGGTCGATACAGTTAGGTAGATTACCACAACATGAAAGGCCAGAAAGAGGAACAAACTTATTGACAGGTAGATTATTGGTAGGTTCTTGCATTTACACAGTATTAATTGTTTGGGTGATCTACAAATGTATTCCGTTGCAGGTAGATTGGAGGAACAGTGTAGGAGGTTGACTGTAAGATATTTGGCTAAGGCTTTTGATTGATTGTGGCAAAGACTTAGGAAAACTTGTTTTAAAGTATGTGTTCATACCTGTGCAGCCCTGTATTCAGGGTTTCACAGTGGGAGAAAAGAAAGGGATTGCAATTGAGTTGAGAGAAATTACTTTAATTGGTTTATCCAATGTGAACCTTCTTGTGCATGAGGTGTACATTAATCTTTGTTTCACAAATGGTAATTTATTGATGATGGATTTTAACACAGTTGTGATTTAATCAATATAACTAGTGGTTATACTGCAAACATGTGTGCTGCTTTTGCTGTTAAAAATAGATCAGCAAAAGTTTTTTTTCTTTCTATGTTTTCAGATTCCTGTTTTTTGACAGCCAATGATCTCACCCACAGTTTTTCTTCTTACCTGAAAGAGGGTGAGTTAAAATGCTGAATGAGATAAAAGCTGTATGAAAAACTTTGTTAATGCATTGTATTGCAGTTTTTGTCTGCACCTCCAAGTATTTTTAATTATGAAATATTAATAACTTTAAGGGGTTTTTCTTTTTTTCATGACAGGTGATGTTTTTCTGGCTCCTTTTTACTCTGTCACTTTTTTTTGTATTGAAATGTTTTAAGGTTTCTTTTAATTGCTAGGGATTATTTGTCAGTAATTTATTGTGGCATATAGTAGATGTATGTGTTATCTTACAGTAAAAATCCTTCAGCTGTCCACTGGCATGAACCAAGAGAACTTTTATTCTCTTACATATATTTATATACCAGAACTTTTGGTCTGGTAAATGTATCTTTTGAATTACTTTTCTCTGATACAAATTACCGCATGTGGTAAATGAAGACAACGCGCTTGTCATCTCATAAACTGTTGATTCTTAATGCTTATCTAATTTGTTCGGTTATGTGATATTTCTGTGCTTTATTTATTTTGGGCATTTTATTTTCCCATTTCTCAGCCATGACTAAATGTAAAAGTGTTGTCAGAGATCCAGACCTCATAGAAGTTAGTATGTGTGTTCTTGTACATCCATTTTGTAATTTAAAATCGTGGCATGTAGTGCTTTCTCAGTGTGTGTGTGTACATGGGCTTTTTCATTGCAGTGTGTCCTAAGTGGGCAAAACTCCGTAAAAACCACAAGGAGAAGAAGTCGGTGGTGATGCTGGTTATCTGCAGTTCTGCGCTTCGTTCCTTGGAACTCATCAAGTATGTCGATAGCAAATGTTATGTTGAGGTTGGCAGTCAGTCAGAGGTTTTGTCTTGGAACCACAGACATAAAGGCAAAACTGGGACACTGTCCTCTGCTAGCCAGCGAATTCACTGACTCAAACTGATGCAATGTCCCTTGCTTCTTTGAACTGTGGGAGCGTTGTGTTTGGTTTTAGACTGAAGTAACACTTAGTACTTCAGTTGCATGGACGTGCGATTTTTGTTTAAAGCCAAAAATCAAGTGTAACCCATTTGGGGGAATATGCAGCATGTTATACTTGGGAACAGGGTAAGCCTGTTAAAGCATCATGATCCACCATGAGAAATTGTGACTTTGCACCAAAGACAATGACGACATGGCGTTCCAGGGCCTCAAGTACCAACAAGTATGTCTGGCCTGAGTGCCTCCAGGTCTGTGTCCGTGTTCTTAGCTGGCTGATGCTGGCAAAACAGCTGTGCAGAGACGACGATTTCCGGTGTTCCTTGTCCTCTTTTTTTCCCTTCTCTATCCTCCCCCTTCTCAGCCCAGAAGTCTTGATGACTTTGATGAGTTAATGTATACCTCATAGATTTCATGGTTGTCTTTTGTGCCTTGACTCCGTTTCCTGTGGTTATCTGTCAGTACAACGTGAGATGGAGAGTTGGGAATTTTGACTCCGTGCCACAGACAGAAGCATAGATAGGGCAGATGTGCCAATAGTGCTTAGCTCCTGGTTGTAGGTGTTAACATCTGAGACTTAGATGGTTTATATGTATGTTTGTATATAAACCTTTAGCTTTGCAGAAGAGAAAATTGAAAATTTGGCATGCTGCAAAAAACATGCAGAGAAAGCTGTCTTAAATGACATTCAGGAAGCACTGAATATGTGGTCTCCTGCTTGATTAATACAGAACATGAATAGTTAGTGTGTGCCAAAATGGAGTGACAGAAAAACAAATCACATTTTCAGATGAATTAGTTTTGGTTAACTGTATTTTGGGCAATCTCTGCAATAACAACTGTGCCAGCCTAGGTTTTCCCAGCAGCCACATTACAGGAAAACTCTGTAGATTGGTCCGTACAGAGATCTTCTATTTGTTGTGCACACACATGTGTGTTCATTCATGCCTGTATCTCAGTAACTGAGATGTTTTTTAATTAGAATTTGGTGATCAGTGAGTTTTGAACAGTTAGCTGTGAAAGCACAGGCCATAACTTCTTAATATTATTTGAAAAGCTAACTAAACATTACTGCCCCCTACTGATAATCTGCTATTGTGTTTGTCCAGTTGTTGATGACTGTTGATCAAGGAGCAAACGAGAATGTACATAGTGTTCAAAGTACAAGCAGGGGTCATTGGGGAACTGTGTGTCTCAAGCAAATTGAGAAATGCTAGCTAGTTTTGCTTTCCTCTTGTGTGGTCTTAATCCCAGCCCTGATGCTTGCATTTCCTTTTTCAATTTTTTTATTGCTAGGTCAATGACAGCATTTAAAGGAGACTGCAGAGTTCTCAAGTTGTTTGCAAAGCACATAAAGGTAAGAAAGCTGCAAGGGAATTTTGATGAAACAACTAAACAACTAACTAGTGATGTACCTTTTTTTTTTTTTTAAAGCATTTAGCCTTTAATTATAGAGTTCCTCTCCAGGTAAATCTTCCTTTGGTAACCCATTGTTGCAATTTGAGGAATCCAACCAAACACCATCTCCAATTATGCCTGAATACCCAACATCCATACCTATTGAACAGCACAAGCATGGGGATGTTGGAAGTAACAAGCAGACATTTGGCCTTTGATGTAAATACTGTCAAACACACAAATGTCACTTGCTTTAATTCACCCTTTTCCAGTGTCTTCATCTTGCAGGAGTTTAGAGCTAATTCAACATCATCAGTTTTCCAGATATTTCCAGAGAATTTGTGTAAATGCTGAAGGAAAGATACTGTTCTCACCTCCAGAAATAGTGGGTGCAATAGCAGATTTTCAAAGTGGAAAATGACTGAACTTCTAGAGAAGTGTGATGCCCAGCTGGCTGTTACATTTCTCAAAATTTCTCCTAGATATATCAGTTTGACAGTTTGAAAGATGAATAGCATTTGTTACTTGATGGTATTCTAGAAAGAGATACTATGAGATCTTGAAATTATTTCCAGCTCTTTGAGAAGAAGTTTTAAAACAATTGTGGTTTTATTGTGGTTTGTCTTTCTCTCTTCAAATTAGATTAAAGAACAGATTAATATGTTGGAGAAAGGTGTGTTTCACATCGGGGTTGGAACTCCTGGGAGAGTAAAAGCACTAGTGGAGCAAGGTAGGAGAGCAAGGAGGGTTTTTTCCATAAGGATGTTATTCTTGGTCTCCTGAGAAGTGAGACTTCAGTTGTTTTTGAAGTGCTTAGATTGACGTGAATATGTGGATTTGGGTACTAAACTGTAATGTTCTGTTTCTCCACTTCTACTATGTTAGCCAAAATGAGGTCAAGATTCTAGTAGATTTTATGATCACTTTAAGCTGGCATAAATCTTTATTACCAGAGAAAGGCAGAGTAATACTCCCCCCCTCTCTCTGTACCCCCCCAGTCAGTGCCTACTTATTCCCTCTTCCTCCTTCTTGTGCTGCTAACCCATGAGTCTGTCTGTCAGCTCAGTGAACTGATCCCAATTAGAACTGATCCCAATTAAAACAAAACCAGTGTGCACACAAAATCAGGTAATGAGCAGGCAGAGGTGGGGGAGTTCCTCTTTTGGCAGGAATACTGATTTATGTTGACTTGAAAGTGATTGCAATACCATGATGTAAGATTTAAAGCTCCAGGAAACCAAACACTGCAAGTAAATCAAGAGGAAATAATGGCAGAAGTCATTGTATCATGTGTCACTCTGAGCTCAGGGTAAACTTTTGTGAGGGGTGGATCTGCTTGCTGATTTGATTTTATTTCTGATTTGCCTGTAATGAAATGAATTATTCTATAGAAATCTCTTTTTCCCAGATTTTGAGTATTTTTAGTCAACAGATATTATGTATACAAAGAAAAACAAACAACAAAGTATCAAGATGATAAGGTGATTCTTTCCATTCCTGTTCCTAAGCGCTGCCTTGCGCCGACTCTGGTTTGTTGGTCAGGGACTGGCTGTGGATGGAGACTCTACCACTCCTTCCAAAAGGGTACAGGAGTAGCATAATTTTGTTGCTTCCTGTGCCCCCTGCCAACATTTAAATAGTTACTGCTCAGCACAGCAGCATATTGCCGTGTCTTTTTCGTACACCATAATGCTGCAGTGCCACATCACGAAAGAATGCCAAGGTGTCAAAACTGATATGAAGAATTGTGGACGCCGTGTAGAAGACCGTGGAAGAGATAGGGGAAGAGCTGAAGGGCCAGTTTAGAAAGGATCTTTCCTTCTTTCACCACCATTTATTTGGAGGATAAAGGAATTCTTCAGCAGCACCACTGACCTGACTCACGTTCACATAGTACCTAGTCCTGTAAATTGCTAAACA
Source organism: Chionis minor (assembly GCA_013398295.1). NCBI lineage: Eukaryota > Metazoa > Chordata > Aves > Charadriiformes > Chionidae > Chionis > Chionis minor. The sequence goes on from VZSF01006476.1 coordinate 505,959, forward strand.
CTGTCAGTTCACATTAACAGGAGTTTTCAGGCTAGGGTCTTTGTAACTAACCAGCTCCTCGTCAGCTGTGGAAATTCAGCTCCTGCGGTTTCATCAAGAGGAAGCTTGAGGAATTATTTTCTGGCAGGATGTTAGCTCTTGACAAGCCTGGCAACAGTAGTTGTTCTGCTTTTCTGTTTATCTTCCAAAAAGGCATGGGATTATGTGGTTAAGGGAGTTTGCAGTGTCACTGCATTAGTTTTCCAACCAGCAAATATAGTACTTCAGTGTGCAAAGATTAGTTTCCTTGGGAACAGACGGCAAAAGATGTAAAAGCCAAAAATCATTTTGATAAGCACATGTCATATTATCCCAGTAGTAAAATTTATGTTGTCTTTTTAGATGGCCTGTGCTTGAACTCCACAAAATATATTATTCTGGATTGGAACTGGAGAGATCAGAAGCTAAGGAGAATGATGGATATCCCTGAGGTATTGTATATGCACCTGTATATGTTATATTCTGTGTATTCATTACTTTTGATTCTAGTGCCCAGATCTTGGTCAGTAAGGTTTTATTTCTGTAAAGCTGACTTCAGTGGTCTAGAAACAAAAAGAAGTCAACATTTGACTGGTAAGTCTGTACTTTTAGGTCTCAAAATTACCTCCCGAGGAAGATTTTTCCTTTTTGGTTGCAAGTCACAGCTGTGACTCCTAGAGGTGTTTTGTGAATTTCTCCTGTTTATCCTAGATAGTTCTCTACCTGTTCCTAGCCAGTTCTCTCAGTAGGAGGACTTTCTGCAAAAGTTTCCGCAAAAACTAAATAAAACTTTGGAGAAGCATTTATTTGTCTCCATCTGAGGGTAAGAGAGGGTCTTGGTAACTAAATCTACACACAATTCTCCTGCTTTCATATTTATTGCTGTAACAAGGCATGTTTACCGTATGCTGTGAGGCATCAGCTGGTATTTAACCAGCAGCGAGTGAAAGAGGCAGATTCTTCCACCAGTTGTTAAAAAGCTCCCACTCCCTGCAGAGTGTTCCTGTATTTTTGCACATTTAGAACAGGCCGATATGCAGAATCTCCAGAGAAACAAGGACTTTTTTTGCATATAAGTATTAAGCTGTTTTACAAATGAAACAAATTATCAGTCATTAATCCTTCCCTGCACTTGCCTGTGTATTGGAATGTGCCGTGTTTTACAGTCCCACATACACCAAGATCCACTTTACTAATAATCTTGGATAAAGCGCCCCACAACAACAACAAAAAAACATCGCAGAAATGAAGTAGCAAAAAACAGCTTTGCTTTTTGAGGCAAGGAGGCTCCCTCTTGTGGTAAATGCCTAAGGCTTTTTTGCATGGTGCTTACACTTACCTGTAAGTTTTTTAAAGAGCAGAGAACATGAATTCACAGACATATTAGCACAAGACAGTAGTGCAAAGGTGCTGGTTGTAGTGAGATGGATTTTTTAAGTCACACGAAGTAAATATACGTAAATTAGACTTAGGTGATCCACCTCAAAAAGCCTGAAGATTATGTTGCTAATATTTGATTTTGGGCTATTGCAAACCCAAGCTATCCCTTTCAGCTCACTGCAGCTTTTCTTTTTTCTTTTTTTTTTTTTTTTCATCACAGCATTTCTACATGTCTGTTTAGGAATATAGGCCAAAAATTGTGACTCCAGCTGTATTTTATCAAGGGAAAATCTCAAGGCTATCTTAACATCAAAATGTTAAGGCTTGGTTCAAGCTGAAACCAAGTAAGAAAGAATGTTACTGTCATATGTAGCATTAGCACAAAGAATAGATGTTTACAGGTGATTACAGAATACTGAATATGTGATTACAGAAAAGTCTTCAAACCTGCACTTGACTCGGGTAACAGCATACAGAAAGGTTTTTGACATCTTGACCTGTGTAAGTGGAGCATCTTGCAGCTATTTGTCCTGCTGCAGACAGCAGGCAGATTCCTGAAAGTTATTTGTAAGGAATGTCAGTAATAAAAGATACCCAAATAATGTTTTTGAGATAAGGTATCTTCACACAGTAGAAACCAAGGGGATGTTTTGGCAACTTGCAGACTTGAAATACGAAAGGATCTTACTCTTCTACTTGTATAAAAATTGTCAAATACATGCTAAGAATAGTCATAAGTTTTCTCAAAGAAGAAAGGAATTACAGTGCTGAAAATGTGATTTAGAGAATTGGCAGTTTGATGTACTAGTTTCATCCCGCATTAGTTGTGGAGGCAGAATTGTACGCTTAAAATTGGAAAGGAGGCATACTGACCCATTTTCAGTACAAACCTCAGTTGTCAATAATTTCTTTGCATATTTAAGGTGCTGCATTGCTAAATTTCATTGTAATTACACCAGGAAGCAAGAACATGTGGAAGCACATGTCCATTCCACTTGCTGATTTTGTACTCACCAGACTCAGTGGAGAATTATATACACAGTGGTATATTCTGATAAATATAATTATACTATAAATATATAAATAATTATAAAAACACATGAAACTTCCCACATGACAGTCCTGTATCCCATTGTATCCACATAATGGACGGTGCTCTTTCAGTTATCTCAACATCTCATTAGTTAATGCTGTTGGATATTTTTTCTCTGTTTCTGTGTCTCCCACTTCATTCATCCCAAACAATGGAGAGAAGAAAATAAAAGGAAAGCTCACAAAGAACCCAGAGGTGGAGTGAATGAGTTTATCAGGCTCTGCCTTGGCACACTTGAGTTATACCAAAGCATAAAGTTTTAAATAAAAATGGATTGTTTACTTTATGATCTGACGAAAGGACAAGCTTTCCACTTTGAAAGCTTTGTGTGTAGGGGTTGATGGCAATAGAGAGCTGTCTCATCTCCTCAGATTGCTTGTTTGTAAGATTCAAATGGAGTTTTTTCAACAAAACCCAATATTGTATTGTCTGCAAACAATACAAACACTGAGCCTTGAGTAAGTTTGAAAATACAGATAGTTTCAGGCTTCATGAAAGTAGAAAGGTATGTAAAAATGTACTTGTGACAGAAAGACAACTGTTTTCAGCCTCGCATAGCACACCTAGTGTGGAATAGAGACTCATCAGACTTTCTCGCATCATTTATTCCTGTGCAAAGCAGAGGCACAGAAGGATGTAATCCCAAGAGGAAACTTGCAGTCAAGTTATTCGTTAAGTGGGAGGTGGAAGCTTTAAGGAGACTCTGGACTACCCGTGATGATAGAGAATCTTGTGTTCCTGCTGAAATACGTAGTCAATATTTACTCTCAAGTACCTTTGTCTTTTATCTTTAGAGAAGCAATAAACTACAGCCACATCCGTGTTATAAATCAAAGTACTTCGCATGCAGCGCATGTAGACCTGACCTTCATGCTCACTTTCATGCAGGTGCCTCAGACACAAGCAATGTTGTGGCTGTTGCAGTGCAGTACTGCCATTGGACCACTCGATACCAGTCCATCCTCTGGAAAGTCCCATAGGGATTTTGCAGCCCAGGATAGACCTTTTGCTGTGGCATGCTTTATCAGCTGCACACCAATGACAACTTCTCTGTAGCCATGTTAGATGAGACTTCAGAAACTGTAGTTGTACTTCAGGATTGCAGAGAATTGCTAGATATTTTACAAAATGGAAACACTCTAGAGCTCAGGACCTTGTATGGGAACCTCTTCTTTAATTTCTAGTCCTATAGTAAGGTGCCTGAGTAAATAAATAATGGTATTTAGCTAATGCATTATCAGTAACTTTTGATGCTTTGTTTGATTTTTGTTTTCTTCAGATAAAGAAAGAAACAATTGACCTACTGGAGATGAGTATTATAAAGCTGTGCAGAGAGGGGACTGTGAAGCTGGGACTCTTTTGATGATTTTACCAACAAGGAAGTAATTTGCAGCTGCATTTTACTATTATCCTGTCTGCAATTGGCAAGTGATTAACAGATGATGGAATCAAAAATTTTGACTTTTCAGAGGTTTATCAATACAGAAAGAATGCGCGTTGCAACTTTTTCTGAGTTTCCTTTTCTTTTAATAATAAAACAGAAGTTTTGTTTGTAATTTTAGTATGGTTTTTATTACAGGATCAATGTGATACTGAAATTAGAGTTACATTGCGTTCACTCACTAAAGTTACTATAATATGTCACTTTTAAGACTTTGAAGATGAGCAAACTTGGGTGTGAAACTCTTTGTACAATTCAACTCTCTGTTAATCTCTTTCTGCTGTCCCAAAGGAGACATTTACTTCTCCCATGAGAGCAGTAGAGCAGTAATCTAGTTCTTGCCTTCAAGGGTCTTTGACAATGTATGAATTTGAGTAATTTATCAAAAATGTATTTTTTCCCCTATCTGTTCTAGAGCTGGCCAAATCTATTTTTTGCTATTACATGATAAATTAACTGTATATTGAGACTTCATTTTGGTTAAACTGTTGAAGTGTGCAAAAAATATTGTTTTATTTGTCCATTTAAATTAAAAGGACATGATCTCTGAGTGATTCTGTTGTCATTGTGGATAGTAGGGAATGGATGGATTTTTTTCAGAGGACAAGATGAATAAACATGAGCAAATCATCGACATCTTGGAAAGACATTGATCTAAATCAGATGGTCTGAGATTTTGTCGCCCTTTTGTGATAAAGAACACGTAACCTTTTTACAGCTTTAAATTGGATCTGAGTTAATAAAAATGAATGTAGTAGGTTTAAAAAAATTGATTTGGTCTTCCACAACAATGTCTTCTGTCCAGTGCTGTCTCGGCACCTGCAGTCCTCCCCCATGGCATCCAGTGCAATTGGAGTAGAGCTCCTTTCACTGTATGCCATGCCTGTTATCTGGGCAGCTGTGGGAGTGAAGGGAGAAGAAATAATGCATCTGAGATTACACAGAAATTTCAGTATAGCTGGCAGCATCCCTGCAAATGAACAAGACAAAAAATCCTGCTGAATTGTGGGGTAGAAAAAAGAATATATTTAAGCTTTTCCAGGAGGCATGAGCTGGACACCCTGACCAAAGTACACAGTTGTTTGATTGGTACACACTGATCATGGGGAATCCAGGCACGAATGTAGACAATGAGGAAGAGAGAGATCTAGTTAATAAGTAATTCCTGGCCGTAATGCAAGTTTGAACAAACAAGAGAGTCTCCCAACAGTAAAGGACAGTCTTTCAGCTTAAACGCTCTCCAGCGCAGGTATATTATTATTCCTTCCCCTCACCAAGAAGCAAATGAAAAACAAGACGAGTTTTCTTCCGCAAGAAGGAGAGGCGCGTCCTTCCAGATGTCCGGATAACAGTGCATTCAAACAACAGAAGCTTCCAGCTTGGAAACCCCAGCTTACCATTGCAAGTGTGCTCTCCAGCTTCTTTGTCATAGGCGTGTTCTGCCTTTCCGTGGGAGTCTGCCTCATACTGTCCGCAAACAGCGTCAGAGAAGTCCAGGTTTGTTTGGAGGTGGTGTTCTTAGATAGTCTATTAAGAAGAAACAGGGCTACATTTGGATTTTTGCTTCTGGAGAAAGGTGATAACAATGGCTTCATGCCTTGCACATGTGTTCAGCAGCCAGTATTCCTGCAAAAATCCTCAGAGATAGTTGGTCAACAATAAAATCTGAGCACTGGGGGGTTAACTGGATGGTAATATCTGAAATATGGGTGGTAATTACTGCCACTGGCTGGTAATGTCCGGAAATATTTCCTGGTAACCAGGAAATATTGTCATTATTTCCTGGTTTTTTGAAGGGGAAATAAGCAAACCCCTTTGATAGTGCTTGGTGCTAGAAGAACACACATGTTCTCTGGGGCAAATTCTTAAAATGCAGGGAGACCTTATGTTTAAATGCGGTGTGGAGGCAAGGTTAGTTAGACCTGTGGTGATATTAATGGACTCCTGGTTGGAGCCAACACTCGGCGCTGCATCCGGGCTGTTCAAGAGAGGTGGGCCGTAATGCACGTGGGATTTGTCAAGCGTTACTTGGTCAGCCAGACCAGGCTGCAGAAGGGTTGTTCACTCAGCGCTCCTTTGCTGGGGAGCGGATGTGGAGGTTCTGCAAGAGTCATCAAAAGGCTCTAAAAAAGTTTTAAAATAGGGATAAAATTTGTGAACGTTTGTTGAGGCCAAGTCCTGATTCTCTGTCTCTGTTGAACTGTAACAGTGTTTCTGGCAGTCCAGAGTCACTGAGAGGAGATCTGCTCTGAGAAGTCCTGGAGCTAAACCAAACTTTTTCCTACGTGCCTGTCCTTCATTACAATATCTCTGCTTGTTCATTTCTCTGACAGATTGATTATTCGGATAAATGCTCAGATTGTTCAAAACTCCGTGAAAATTCCTCTAATTGGAATAAGGAATGCCACTGTTACGTTAATTTCACGCTGAAGGAAGATATATTGGTAAGCGTATGCAAGAAACCAACTCAATTTGCTTAGTACTTCCTGTTACCGATACCCCTATATGATAAGAATCACTCATTCTGCTCTGTAGAGCTCCTGACTAAATTTTATTTCTACTTTTTAAAACCATGAAATACTCAAAACTTTACACTTTTGCCTTTGCTATTCATTTTGGTACACGTTAGTAATAACCAAGATCAGGCTACCCCTGTCCTCGGTTTGGAGATGTCCAAGGAGAAGATGGGGACGGAGGAAATGGTGTTTGACTGCGGAGGTGGCTTCTCTCTGTACCTCTTTGAGTCAGTAGCAAACCGTTGCCCTTGGCCTGGGCTTAGTTGTTACTGCGCTGCTAAGCTCTCAAATGCGAAGGAAATCTGAAGCTCTGACCACTTGTCATAAGTAAACCCCTGTAGTCTTCTTTTACAAGGGCTATGCTGTTAATCCCCAAGGTCCTTGAAATGAATAATTCGAGTCTAGCAATGTCATTCTGCAGTTTCATTTAGGAAAAGTATCCTTCATTTCCTGTTCTAAACTACTGGGTCATGTTGCTGAGACTGTTAAAATGCTTCATGTTCTGCCAAAGAGATCTTATGCTTAGTACTGCATAAATGATCCCTTAAAATTACAGTGCAATTTAAATTATGAAGTCACTTTAGGGTTACTCGGTATTGAAGAGGCTGTTAAAATACTCTGTAATTCTTCAGATTACAGTGATGTTTGAGATGAGAAATTTACTTAACTGAATAATTTTTTTAAGAGTTTAATAATACTCTTTTTTCTTGTATTTGCCTGCCTAGCATTCTTTTTTAATTACAGGAATAAACTTTCCAAAGGGTTCAAATAATTGATGAGAAGCAGCCTTATTTTTCAAAAAATCTGAAGGAATTAAGAGCTCATGGGTACTTTTTGAAGTTTTTTGTGCATGTTCTTTTATGGAAAATGAGTGTCTTGTCTCCATGAAATTATTCATAGTCATTGCAGGTTCATTGGCCAGCCATGCCATCTTCAGTAAAATAATAATCAGGCATTTATATTTTAGGTTTCATTTGGTGATTTGAAGTATGTTTAATTTTGTGCCAAATTGCTAAAACTTCCAACTGGGGTAAAGACTAGATTCTAGCTAGTGTCCGCTGAAGTAATTGTTTAGAGTGTAGTTACTAACACTTAAATATGAATTGAGTACTGTCTTCCCCTCTCTCTTTTGCAAGTAATAGGATTTCTCTTTGTCTACATGAACTCAGCTTATTGAAGGGATTTGTCCTTGAATTCTAGGGTGATGTTTTTATGTACTATGGTCTGCAAAACTTCTATCAAAACCACCGTCGATATGTGATGTCAAGAAGTGACGCACAATTGTTGGGTCGAAATGTGAATGTAAGTTTTCTTCTTTATATTACGAGATCGTCGGTATTTCCATCAGGTGCAGCTTTGACCATATGGAGAGCTAACTAGGCATAGCTGTAAGTGTGTTAAGATGGCTGTAGGGAATAATACAAAGGTACAGATTTTCAATGTTTGCTCTCTGCTTTTGTGATTGTTAGGACCATTATGTTATGTAAGTTAATAAGAGAGGAAGATTGAGGGGATAAATAAAAGATGTCAGTCCAGTACTGCAGTTCTCAAATCTACACCTTGTAGGGATGCTGATTAAAAATAAATTGTCTTTTTCAAATAAATTTACAGAAAGCTTTTCCTTGTAGTTTTCAGTCATCTTAGCCAGAAATGTTTTAAGCTGTGCGTTTATTATAGGGTTAGGGAATTAAGTTATTCTTTCATTTTGCCATCTGGCTTTGGAAGCAGACAAGGAGTAGGAAAAGGTTTATGGTGAAATAGGTGACCATGTAGCGTTCTGAAGTATGCAACTTAGAGGTCTACAGAGGATCCTAGACAGCATCGCCTGCATAAGGAAATTGGAGAATGCATTCCTTGCATTCAGTTTTATTACTTAGAAATGTAAAACATGTTTTCTTTGTCTTAAAAGTTGCATTTCTTAATATACTCACAGTCCAGACACTATCCTGTCAGTAGGTATGATGATTGTGCCATAATAACCTGTTGTTTTTATAAAATGCTTCTTGTAACTCTCAAGGCACGTTCCCCATATGTCCACTTCTCTAGGTGTCCAGTCAGCTTGTTTTTTGCATCCAGGTACAACCGCTTTTGTGCCAATCAGATACAGAGCTTTTTAGAGCTATTTGAAAACGTTTCTGTGTTAAATCTGAAGATTTATGGTTTCTCATGAACTGGGATAGGAGAAATGAGATAAATTGGAGGCTTTTGTTTTTCATACATGAAGATTTCCCCACACAGAACTGCAGTACTATGGCTAACTGCATCTGCTGTTCTCCAGCACTGAAGCAGTCCAGGTCAAAATTAAAAAGAAGGAAAAATAAGATGTTCTAGGGTGAGCCAAGGCTTCACAGGTGCATTTTAAATTGTAGCTATGTTACAATAGCAGATCCTGAAATGAGTTTTTGTAGTCTGGAGTTTGCAAGTCCACAGCAGAATTTGGTGAAGACCTTAAGTTTACTTACCACGATACGGAAGGTGTTCTTCCACTACAAACCCATTCATTTGGATGTATCTCTAATGTGACCAAAAGGTACTGGAGACTTAATTATTCAGTGGCTTTTCAAAAGAAGGAACGGGAGGAGAACATTAACACCAGCAAAGCAAAATAAAACCCCCACGTTCTGTGCCTGATTGTTCTGTGACCTTGCATACAGATTCAAAAGAGCTACTGCACACCCTTCACCACCTACAAAAATGGGACGCCCATGGCTCCGTGTGGTGCTATTGCCAACAGCATGTTCAATGGTAAGTAGGCAATTTCCACATCTGCTTACTAATTTCCACTTGAAACTATTCCATTGCCCAATCCAGGTGAGTCCTGATATTGCAAGATCTCTGTCTTTCTCCCACAAAAGGTTTTGTTTGGTGGTGCTACTGCGGTGAATAAGGGGCTCTGCTTCCTGCTCTTTAGTAACTTGCCCCTCGTTCTGAAATTGAGGAAGATTTTTCATTTACTAAGGCCCTCTTCAATGTCAACGTGCAACAGGACTGAGGAATTGAGTCCCTGGTGAAATACGGAACAACGATACAACAGATTTAGTGTACTCCTTGCTAAAAACTACACTCTTGTGCAGTGATGGGAGAGCCCAGATTCTGCCTTCCCACAGCGGTGTGCTTAAAAGGAGGTGACGTTCTTCACATTGATTTGGACCTTTGGATCTGTGTTGTGGCAGAGAACTAGGGATAGTAAGATTTTACAATGCCAAGGGTTAACCTCCCGGCGTCTGCCTTCGCATCAGTCCTTAGTGCACAGTGTAATGAAATGTTCCAGCTGCTGGTGATGTGGGGGAAGGGGGTGATGTCTGAATCCCCCCTCTGGTAGCTCATTTCTGTCCCTCTGCTCTTTTGACGGTTTTTCTGGTTGTCTAATTGCTCGCTAATCTTCTTTTGTAAAATGAGGAAGATGGCCAAGTTCCTGCCATGGGAAAGGTTGGCCATGCTCTGTACACAGTCATGATTAAACCTTTCCCAAGATTTTTTTTTTGTTTTCTATTCACTTGAAAGAGGCTTCAAACAATTTTTTTCTAGTCATGCTGGCAATTAGAATGACTGTGTTTTACCCATATGTATTGCTTCTTGTATTCCCTGCAGATACTATTGATCTTTATTACAATCTTAACTCATCTGTTATTCAAGTACCGCTGCTGAAGACTGGAAACAGTTGGTGGACAGATAAAAATGTGAAATTTCGCAATCCAAAATCATACAATCTCTCTTCTGCATTTGCAGGTAAGAAAATAGTTCCACTGGTATCCCTTATTTTTCGATGGCTTCCCTACCTCTCCCCTGGGTGTGAGGGTCTCCCATTCTGAGATGAATTGCCTTTGGGAGAAATTCCTCCCAAAGCAGGTTGGAGAAGCAGCTTTAGAGAGGGTGGCTGAAAGCAGAAGGCAGATTTAGCCAAAATATCACTTTTTTTTTTTTTTATCACTGACCATAGAAATTGGAAGAAAGAGATTTTGGCAGACTGAAGGCAGTGCACGTCAACAGCTTTCTGTGTAGTTTCTTGTAACACTTAATCTGTCCAGAGAAGGCAAGGATGCAGTCACTTTATTTTTTCCTATTTAAAACGTTTGTGAAGGAGAATTGCACGTCACATCTTCCTTCGTGCCTTTGCGAGACTCTTAAGCAGTTGTGAGGCAAGTGAGGCTGCCATCGTCACTAATTCTTTCAAACAGCCGTTTCCTAGGGCTATTTTCCTTGTTATGGTTGATCTGTACTGAAGTGGGACTAAAAGCTCCCTCTTCTGGATAAGGGCAGTGCTGTGCTGGATGCAATATGCAAGAATTAATTATCTAAGTAGTTTTCATATGGCAGATTCTAAATATCATAGGCTGTGCCATTAGACTGCCAAAAGATGCCTTTCTGGTTGTACAGGAATAAAATAATGTATAGAAATGAAGGCAAGCTCCTCGTTATAGAGAGCATGTTACTTGCTGAAGAGGCAAGAATCCAGAATAAACAGTATTTTCATTTGTGCAAGTCACTACGGTTTTCCTTTGCTTGAAGTTTCTAATGTGTATTGACCCCTGGGTACTGTTAAACTATGTTCATTCACGTTTGAGGTGAGTGGAGATGCTTGGGTGAGAGGTGTTGTCTAGCATATATAATTTTTCAATACTGGACAGAGTCTTCTGTGTCTCGTTCATATCTCATATTCTGTGTTCGTTGTGAGTAGGCCCAGGAGTTAGTCACCAACCACTGTTTTTACTGACAGTGTCTTTCCTGGTTTCATTCTTTTTCACCAGGGACAGCAAGACCACTTTACTGGCAGAAGCCAGTGTATCTGTTAGACGAGCAAGACGAAAGGAACAATGGTTATATAAACGATGACTTCATTATCTGGATGCGAGTGTCAGCCTTTGCTACGTTCAGAAACCTTTATCGTCGTGTCAGACGGATAAGGTGGTTTGCAGATGGTCTCCCAGCTGGGAATTACACTTTTCATATTTCCTATAGTATCCTTTCATGTTATCCAAGACTATTAGATAGTTACAACAAGATGGAAGTGGATGGGATTTGTATAGTAAAACGGCAGAGAAACCAAGCAAAACACCCCAAACTAAATCACCGTGAAAAGACCTAGTTTTGAGGGTGGTGAGACACTACAGGTGGATTTTCTTTGGCCCCTGCAGATGGAGTTAAGACATGTTACTCAAATGGCAGAGTGTGACTTTGGATTTGACTTCTGAGGAGGTTGCTTTTGGCTGGAGACAGAATATGGGAGCTTTACACAAAGGGTGAACCTGAAGAGGTGGTTGAAGATGTTGTTTTAGCTGAAATATTTAATAGTGGCCTAATCACCCCCTTACTAGGGTGCAGGAAGTGCCGGAGGTATCCCTGCCGCTGAGAGCTGTGCGGGATGCCTGTGTCAGCAGATCCTTCTGGCAGATTTGGGCCACGTGCTGACAGGAGCTTTTATGCTGTTGAAAATGCCCTCTCACGCTGAACAGCATGAACTTTGCTGACTAAAGCGCTTGTTTTGTCAGCCGGAGTTACATCAAGATGACTGTAGATTTCTCTTCTCTCTCAGCCGACAGAGCTGTGTTAAATACTGTAGCACAGTTCTATTCTGAAAGCTTGCACGTGGAGAGATGAAAGGTAAAATCTGGTTCTGGGTATACAGCATATTAGGTAGAGGTGAGCACTTCCCCTCAGTGAGAATACATGGAGTATCATCATGATAAGCTCCCCAAAAGGATCGTTTTCAACAGAGTTTTCATAGCAAATTAATGCAGTAGCAGTTACATAAATTATGAATCTGAGATTTGTGATGTACACACACACACAAAAAAAGAAAGTATTTCCACGCTCCCACAGAGACTGTATCTGAAATAACTGGTTTTATTGCCACCAGCTACTACTGGATTTTTGGACCCAGAATAGTAGAGACATCACAGATCAGTTAAAGGAATTTATGCAGCAAATGCCAATCTCCAGACTCTTTATGCCTTGGGAAGGTTTTTGAGCATTTACTGCTACTTTTTATCTTCCTGGAAATAATGTAAACTTTGTTAGTGAAACCTTAACATCCTTTTATCAGATTTCCCTGTTAGCAAATTCAAGGGGAGGAAGCATGTGATTCTTTCAACTGTGGTGTGGAGTGGAGGAAGTAACCCATTCCTGGGAATTGCCTATGTGGTTACTGGCACAGCAGCAACCCTGACAGGTTTTGTCATAACTGCCGTCCACTTCAAGCTCAGAAAAAAGAAAACATACTTTCAGAAGTAATAAGGTTCCCTGGCTTTCTGAACAAAGACAAAGGTGTGGTGTGAACGAAAAACATGCAGTACAGACCTTTCATTTTTTCCCCTGAGCTCTGCATCTGTTTCAGTGACAGGTTTGGTGAACATAACCAAATTGAGAGGCAGTGCTATTCCGTCATCCAAAACCAAACTTACCTGAGGCGGCATTTCTGTTAATGTATGTGTGCTCCTAAATTTGTTTCCTAGGAAACTTGCAGTGAGATGAGCTTCAAACAGGTAGCTGTTGTGGTTTGAGAAACCCACAGCAATTTATTGTCTTTTAGACAATTATTCTGTCACCCAATGACCCCTCCCCACCTGGGTAGGGGAATTGGAAAAAAAAAAAAAGGAAACCCAAGGGTTGAAATGTAAACAGATTTAATAGAATAAGAACAGATAANAGACAATTATTCTGTCACCCAATGACCCCTCCCCCCCTGGGTAGGGGAATTGGAAAAAAAAAAAAAGGAAACCCAAGGGTTGAAATGTAAACAGATTTAATAGAATAAGAACAGATAATTAACATTTGTAACACTAAAGAACCGCTACTGATCCCAATACCATTATAAACTATACAAGGATTATACTCAGCCCATTCTATCAGTCAGAAGCTGTGCGCTCCCAGCAGCGGACAGCAAATGTCAGACACTGCGAGCATTACAGCTTCAGGAGGCAGGGAAGGGCTCAGGGGTCCAACACTGGGGCAAGAAGCTCTCAGGATCACAGCTGTCAACGGAGAGAGAACTTTGCAGCAAACTTTCTTATTTATATTGAATGTGACGTTCATGGTATGAAATAATCCTGTTGGCCAGCTTGGGTCAAGTGCCCGAATCTCACTCCTCCTCATGCCTGCACCTGGCAAGCTCAAAAACACTGACACCTTGAAACGCACATACCATAGCTGACTATAAAGCAAATATTTTCACAAATTCAGACACGAGAGTCTTCTAAAAGTGCAGTTTTTCCCAAGCATTAGAAGAGATGTTAGTCCTGTGTTGCTCAAACCAGGACAATAGCATAGTAAGTTTAGAATTGCAATGGCAAAGAAATTATAGGTTACTAATGTCTGGCCAGAGGTAAGGGTCCATATTCATTTTATATTCAGCCCTAGATTCAGTTAATATTTCTCTTGACTTAAATGGAGCTTTGGAGGGGTAAAAAGTGAGGTCTTGATCCAACAAAAAGCTTGAGCAGGTAGAACGTGGTGCTAAAGTCTGTTTGTGAACCATATGTGTGGGCTGAATGGCTTGGCTGAGGTTTTATATAGCTTTTTCAGCTATCCTGAAAAAGCAGCCAGTTTAAGCACAGCATATTCATCACAGTTTGATACTTGATTTATGACTGAATACAGGGCATTTTTTAAGAGTTTGGAGTTTGTTTAAACCCACTTTATTGATTTTCTCTAGATACTGAGACTAAGCGCAAAGCTGGAGGGCATCAAAACACTGATTTACGGTTTTTAAATGATGATTTAATAGAAATCTTAAATTAAAAACTCCATTAATGCTAAACATTTTGGCAGAAACATCTACCTAATATAACTATTAGGCCACAATTGCACTGCTACCTACCCTAACCTTCCACGCAAAAGTTCATAGACTCTTACATGACATGAAATGTCTCTTCCCCTTTCAAGCCCCCGTGTCTGTGGTGTGCTAACTTACTGTCAATAGAAAACAAAGCATCAGAAAGTCTGACAACTTCATTTTCAGACAGTAAGCATTGCAGCTCGTGAATAGGCTTATTGAGTTTTTACACATTTAGGAGTTATTTCCAGTCTCTCACAAAACGTAGGAACAGCACTGAAGAATTTAGGTCAAGTATACCATGGTACATCGGAATTTTTAAAAATAATTATTCTGTTGCAAAAGTGCAAATGGAATAAAACACTTTAATTCCTTTGATAAGTATTCTGTGTGCCTTACCTCCCCCTCCCCAAAAAAATCCCTCCACACTAAACCAAGAAAGAAATCACAGACCGGAGCAAGAGAAGGGAGCGTGGCACAGGGAGGTGCCGCTGTCAAGGGCACCCACATCTGCTTTTAAGAGTGTCTCAGGCACTGAGGAGCTTGTGGCCTTGGACAGATGGTCTCTGGTGAGTCTCTTTGCAGCCACAGAAGGTACCGTTTCCTTTAATCTCTGCTGCGTGTTTGTGCCCTGAGCAGCAGGAGGGGAGCTGCTCCGGTTCACAGCCCGACCTGTCAGTCCAGTCTGGCTCTGTTGCTGGTTTATGCTGACCTGCTGGGCTAAGGTGCGTGTCCCTGACTGCATTTCCTGGTCGGGGCCAGTCACCTCCATCAGAAAGCTGTAGAAACAGTGTCCCAGGATTTCAAACCCTTGCATCTAAATCTGTCGGGAGCTGTGGGAGAACCTTACCCCTCACCGGACCCGGCAAGACAGAGCATGAAGCAGTACATTTAGCAATGTCTCAGCTCGTTAGTCTAAATCACTTTTAACAATGAGATGTGCTCCTAAATCTTTTAAGTCCTTTTGAAAATGTAATCCCATGCATCCTTCTGGAAAGCCCTGATGGGAGTTGCTGCCAAAGCTGAAGTTAGGATTTCTGGCTCCAAACAGACCACAGGAGCCTCTTTCTTTTTTCTTTTTTTTCCTTTTCTTTTTTTTTTTTCAAATGCTCCAAGAAACTGACTTTCAGGAAATGATATGTCATCTAGGTGGTTAAGTCACAGTGTAATGGTTGCTGATTTTATTTCTTCATGAAGTATCTGGTAAAAATGTTAGTAAAAGGAGACTGAATAATGAGGTATGTATTTCAGTGAGTCAGTGTCTTGCAGGGAAAAAAAAAAGAAACTTATTTAGAAAACGCAGTCTAACAAGCGGAACTTACAGTTTGCCCGTTATCTCCCAGAGGTTTGTGCAAGAACTTCTGCTCTTGAAATGTGTAGTGTCTTCAAACCCCTCTACAGGGAAAACCTGTCTTCAAACAAACCTTCCTCTTTCTATTATTCTGGAAGTTGTCTAAGTCTTTGTTTATAAACCCAAAACCTCTTTTTCATCTTACCATGGCTTTAAACACATTTTACATCTTTCTTGTGCCCTCGGAGCAGTGTCCTTGGAAGCAGCTGCTTGAGCTGGGGCAGTTACTCTCGTTAACTCTGAGCAGCTCTGCAGTGTCTGTCTTGTCATTGGGGATTGTGCTGCGCGGACCAGAGCAACGGGAATGGCAGTTTTGGCGAACTAATTCCAGCAGATGAAATCCGCCTTGCTCAAAAGGGTGGAAAATGAAGTTTTAGCAACCTCCTTACACCGCCCTTTGTGCCAGTGCCACAGCTATGCTGTTGGTCTGCCCCTTGTGCCAGAGCTTACCTGAATTTAAAGACTATTTTGTAGATGTGTTCCTCAGTGCCCACACTGGGGACTACTCCTCTACTCATATGAAGTGTTTATTGGAGTTGTTTTATGCTGCTGCTGCCTTATGCCCCAAGAAGGAGCAGCATGTCTCAGGGGGTTGTCCCCTTTTGTCAGCTGCTGATACCAGCAGGAAGCACGACTCCGGACAAAAATCCAGCGTGATTTTGAATTAAATTATTCTGGCTGCTAGGAGATGGGTAAGTCTAATTGATCAGGGGAAGCAGACTAAGGTTTGGAGAGCAGAGGTGTGAAGGAACCAGAGATGATGTACTTCTACTGAGGTGCAGGTTGCTTTCAGAATACCTGGGGTGTCATGACCAATACTGTGGCTTTGGCACAGCGCTGCTTTTGCCTCGTGCGTTCAATTTTATGAATGAAGATCATGTGTCTTGAGTAAAGGGGGAAAAAAAAGCACCTTCATAAAACTTTTCAAAATTGTGATATTTATCAGTTTATCTATCAAGCATACTTCCACCTGTAGTAAGTGGGCCTTTTTCTATGAAAGGTTAACTTATGTAGACTTGTCAATTCAATACAAAGATACCCCGGTTTACGATTGTTGAATAAAATTAAAGAAGACTTACTGCCATCATTTGTAATATTTTGGCATATCAGAATTATTACATTTCCTACAGGTGCCAGCACTTCAGAAAATAGCATAATACTAAAAAATTGGGTTTTGCTTTCAAAGGAAAACGCTGATTCCTTTTATTCCTGCTGCTTCAAGCTTTATCTTGCATCATTGCCATATTCAGTCCCTCTGAGCTGATAGAACTTTGCCTGTTTCCTTCAGTCTCAAAAAAGATGCACGTCAGAAATGGGATTTAAGTTTGGTGGACCAAAATTAATGATATCGTGGATACTTGAAGTACTAGAAAGTGCATTTTTTTCCTTTTTTTTTCTTTTCCCCATCTTTTTTTTCTAAAACTGGTAAATAAAGGAGGACATTATTTATTGAATTTTTTTCTTTTGCCGAGTGGATATTTAATAAATGGAAAACTGGACAAAGGATTCCTGTTAGTATGTGTAATCCAAATTTATATGGTAAACATGGACTAAAACAGGTGAGCTAAATGGGATATCAGTTTCTGAGGTTTGTTTTTATACTGTATGTTTTCATTTGTCATTTTGAAGGTGGTAATTACACATGGGAGCATTTTATCTTCTGGAGTTCAGTAGATCAGTTTTAACAGTAGCAAAAATATCTGAAGGTGAAAAGATCCCATTATTATAAAAAAATTATATGCAATTTAAATCTCATTTCTAAATTACAGGGATGTATGAGAGAGAGCTGTATTTTAATGTCAAAAACTGTTGTACTGCTTTTGGGTGCCAGCTCCCTTCAGGATTGAATTTCATTAATGGGATGTATATCTATATATAGAGACATAAAAGTGAAGCAGGAGTTACAGGATCTTTCAGTAGCACTTCAGTTACAGAATTTTTCCAAGTCTTTTCAGGCTTTACGCTTTTATGTGTATGTGTTCCGTATCCGTCTGCCTTGGTTGGCTTTTCTGTATTCTAAACATAGACATTTGCTTAACTCAGCTCATCTAAAAATAAAGGGATGAGTCCTTGATGTGAAACAGATTTGCGTGATCACAGACCTATAGAATCTGGAAAAATTAGTTACATGCTGCATCTATTTTATTCCAACAGCTGTGTTGCATGGAGATTATTAGTAATAGTGTTTGGATGGGATGCCGTGTATTTTAACGACACACTGCAATGTAAAAGCTTTCTTTCCTTCCTCCGAGAAATAAAGCTAATACCAGAGGAAAGTCAAAGATAGCAGTTAGGAGAAGGGAGAGCTTGGAAAGTTCTGATAGTGCAAAGAGAGATTGCATACCAATTTGGATTCAAGTTTAGATCAAAAATAGGAGAGAGCAGTTGCTTGTCACATGGTAGGAAGGTGCTTTTTTCCTCTGTTGGGAGCAGTGTGGCATGAGAGACACAGCTGATGTGAGAAAAAACTCTAGTCGCACAGGGAGGAAGAGCGGTGGAAGAGGCAAAGTACTTTTTCTGCTCTTGGATATGGAGGCAAATAAATTTGGCTGAGCTGCTCAAGATGACAGTGTATCCTGACGTGATCTAGCCATATATAATTTTGGGGAGCAGCCAAGCTAAGTAAAAAAAAATTCTCAGTTTCCAATAGAAAGTACACACTCTCTGAGCTACAGTGCGTAGTTTTTGAGGTGAGGTGTTTTGACTCAGTTCTCTCTAATTGCGTTATTCCCTACAATTCCAAGAACAATTTTGTTATGAGCTGGGAGTGCCTTGGGCGGCTGCCTTTGCTTTGGTGGCCTCTTGTTTGCGAGAGAGGGATTGTTGAGCAGCTCTTGTTTGGTCGGTGCCCTGCTGTCTCCCCAGGCTGTGTGGGCCAGGCAGAGGAAGAGTGGGGCTTGTTTGGCTTTTGCTTAAATTCATGAGTGCAGGAAAAAAGGTTTCTCCCTCTCCCTGTATAGCCAGCTAGGAGAGGAAAAGGACAATAGGGCTGATTCTGGTCCAGCGCAAGCAGAGGCAGTATTTAAATGATATCAAATGGTAATTGCCCTAAGTAAAGAAATCAAAATAGCTCATACCCTGGAAAGCTTGTATTTCGGACAGCTCTAATCAAAAGTATCTAGTGAGTATGTACTGAGTACGCTGTTGACAAATACACAGCATGAAACAAGATGAAGAAAGGCTATTTAGTTATACTCCCACTCAACTGCAGCCATCTTCTCTTTGCATTAAAGCACCTAAGATGATCCCTTTCAAACTGAAACAATTAAAAAAAAAAAACAACTTGTGAAAAAAATGAGGTTTTCTACTGTGTCAGACCCAGCTACCTGAAGTTATTTGCCTTTTTCCCCATGATGATTCTTGCGCGTCATGAGGAACTGTTCCAGCAACAGCTCTGTTAACCCAGTTGTAATACTGGGGTATTCAGGGTTTGAGAATAGGTTTAGAGTTCTTGAGGTTTCTCAAATAACATATATGAATCCTTGGACTTTCTGCGCACTGACAGTGAACCTGAAAACACTGGAAAAAGAAATGTGTCAAAAAAACCCCAGAGTGGTTAAAAGAAAAAGGGAAGGAATTAGTATCTGCCCACAGCCCCAGTTGTCATAACGAGTTAAGGCTTGGGGGATGCGTACTGAGCCGCTGTCACGGCCTTTGAGGTAAAATGTGGCAGTTATTTGGCAGTGCAGAGAGAGGTTCCACAACAGCTCAGGACCGTAGTAACACCTGCAGCCAAAACCACTCCTGCCCGCAGTGGCTGTGCCGCGAAATCTGTCCTGGTGGCAGAGGACAAGAGGACCACCGCCCCCAACGCCGCGCAGCAGCAGTGATTTATCACCAGACACCACAGAAACGCGCCAGCGGCGCTTCATCCCGGTGCGCGGCAGGGTGTTTCGAAGTCGTGGGCTGACTTTTGCTGGCCTGCCTTGTGCCCGCCACGCGCGGGGCATCCGGGAGGAGTTTGAGACCCCCCGGCAGGTGTTTGCTGGGAGCTGCCTGCGCTTGCCGGGAGGTCTCTCTCTGCAGCTCCCTACGCTTCTGACCGCTGCGGCGGCCTGCGTTGCCCGGAGAGTTGGAAGTACGGCAGCGCGGAAGGAAGGGAGCGGGGAGAGCGCCAAGGCAGTGCTGCGTGTGCGAATAGACGTGCAGTCTGCCCGTTGGAGAGGCTGACGAAATGAGTGAGGTACGGTCATAAGGAAAGCAGCACGTGGACGAAGCAAGTGGTGGCGTGAGTGCTTTTGCTTATCTGTCTTAGTTCAGATCCGAGGAATTTTATTTACAAATAGAATTTAGACAGCGACTTTTGAAGGGCTAGCAGTTTTGTGAAAAGAGGGGCCTTGCTTCAGTTTTTACCTTGGTTCTGCGCTCAGTGTGTTGCTTTGATTGCAGCAGTGTTACTTTAAAGTCACTAAAAGTAAAAATAATAAAAGAATAATCAGCGAGTCATCGGCTACACTTTACAAGAATTAGAATGCCTATAAAGCAGATAAGTTTCTGCATCTGCGGTCTTTCATAGTATTATCTTCTGATGACTGATAATCCATGGCTGAACAGTAGCCGTCAGAACCTGGACTGACAAACATCAGTGCTGTTCACATGTAATTGTGGTGTCAGCCATTCCTGTTTTGACTGGGCAATATAAAGCACAGGTTTTATTTGCTGCGTTCAGTAAAGAAAAAAAATCCAGTGCTTATAGTCAAATTTCCATGTTTTAAGCTCACTGTTGCCAAGTCTCGTGTGAGATCCAGCAGTGATTTTACACAAAGTCTTTGAACAAGCTTTCTTTATGCGCTGTCATTTCTAGCTTTGCAGCTGAAAATAAAAAAAGGTGTTGATCCTGAATGAAGTTGATGAGCTAAGAAGTAAAGCTATGGATAAGATTTTTATCTCTGCATATTTTTGTTACTGATAAAATGAATTAAATACAAGAGTTGCCTAACAGATGTATAAACTGTAATTGTGCCAATGGGTTTTAGGCTGTAGCTTGAGGAATTTATCATTCAGATCTCTAAGTTCATAACTTCACCTCAGGCAACTAGTGGAAAGCCAGGTCTTAACTAAAAAGGTGAAAAGTTGCTTTTCAAAGAGAGGTAAGAAAATTAGAAGAGAAAGCACAAGCCTGTTGGGCATTTTTGTAATTTTTGGCTTTTTGGGGGGTTTGACTGAAATGGAATGTCTCACACGGCTTAAGGAAATAGGCTAATTTTTTTAATTTAGGATTTGCCCTGAAACTTACTTAGTCAGGAATTCTCATATCTGCCTAACAGGTGATAGTCATCATGTCCTAGAAAGAAATGAAGTATGAACATCAGGTGTAATTTTAAGTCTTCTCAGCTCCTGAAAGATTATTTCCCGTAACAACTTCAATTCGATACTGTTGAGTTCTGGGGGGACTCAAAAAAATGTTCTCTTCTTGCAGGGGAGGTGTAATTTTAAAGTTTCAGGAGCCTACCAAAGCTAATTGAGTTGTCCCTGTTTTGGGTCACGGGCTTAACTTCTTTCTTTAAGAGGTGGACCAGTAGCTCTTGGGCAAGGAGGCTTGTGTAGAGGTATATTTGTATTTTTATTGTCTGTATTTGTAACATTGTCTGCTCTCTGTCATCTTCACTTCTGATTTCATAAAACTCGTACCAACTGTAACATCACGGGCATGGCGGCAGGTTTTCCTCAGCCAAGTGTTACTTGGAAGTTCTTTGGGGGGTGGGGTGTGTACAGGCAGAGCACGATTTCCACAGGAATGGATGGGAAAGGCAAATCTTGTAGTCAAGGCTTCAGCATATTTGGTCTTTAGACTTCCCTGTGCCAAGAGGGAAAACATGTGCTCTTGTACGAGGAAAAGGTGCTCAGTTGATGCTGGCCTTGCCCAAAACTTGCACCTTCGTAACGGGACGGACGTAATGGCGGGGGAGAGACTGGGATCTTCTCCGCCCCTTGCTGCAAGGTCAGAGGGAAGACGGAAGAAGTCCAGGAGCGGTCGGCAAGTGGCCTTCACTCCCCTCAGGTAAGGGCTGACGCGACGGCGGGCCGGCAGCGGGGTGTCCTGGAGGAGCTGAGTTGCTCATTACCCGCTTTCCAGTTTGCTTGGCACAACCCGTGTGTGATTCCGGCAGTGGGATCCTCCCGCTTCCCACTGCCTTGGCCCGCCCAAGGTATGGTGGAGCCACCCAGCACGGAACAGTCTTCCCGTGCCAGCCGCGAGCCAGGGAAGACTCAGCACAAGGCAAATGCCAGATGACCCGATGTCACAACTGCGTCCCAGCCAATGCGCCACGTCTGATCTCGTGTCTCCCAGGTTCAGACTTACATCGCTGAATTAACATGTCTGCATCCATTTCAGCTGTTCCAGGTGCCATTATATGAAAGAGGCACATTTGGATACAACTTACTCTTCACTAGAACAGGGTCAGGGAAATTGTTTTCTAAGCCTGAAAAATCGGTTGCTTCCCTCCAGCTCAGTTCACACGTACCATGTGTGGTCCTCACTGATCGATAAAATGCCTGAGAGGAAAATGCTGGATTGAGCCTGGCATTTGCCAGGCGTTAGCGCTTTCCTTCTCTGGTAGAAAAAACAGGAAGTCTGCAGTTCACTTATTTTTGAGGCCCTTTGAATACAGTTTTCATATGAAAATAGTTATATTAATAAAAAGATGTACGGTAATGTCTTGTAATAATACTTAATATAAGTATAAAATGCTTTTTTTGTGTAAATAATAACATTCTGAGCTGAATAATACCTCACTTGATACAAAAGCAAAAATTTCATTCTTCTTGTTTAAAGCTGAAATAACGCACATTCAGAAGTCTCAGTAGGTTTTCTAATACGTATTTACCATTGCATATTTAGATTATACAATCAAGATTTTGCTTTGTTAATCAACCTCAAAGTAGCTGGTAATAGAATCCACTTGTTTTGTTTCCATGGAGTTGTCAATGCTATGAAGAAATAAACTTCAGTTCATGGCAAAACTGGCTTGCAAGTGAACCAGAGAAAACCTGGTATTTTTATGTAATTGGTTTGTACAGAAAAAAAAAAAAAATGGTTTCACATGTTGTTTTTCCCCAAGTTATCTGAGAATAAAGGCTTGTTTTTATTTTGCAAAACTTTGTAACACTATCGTGAAACAGAACTGCACATAAGCATATAACTACATGTAACTATAAATGAGCATTGTAAATACATTCTTTGTGCATGTGTTTATAGAGAAATGATCAGTTAAAGAAAATCAACTTTTAATATTAAATTTCTGTTTGGTTCTGTATGAAGCTTCAAGGTTAGAAGACATGCAAACCACCTGAGGTTATATTCAAGCAAAGTTTAAACACACACAAAAAGGAATACCAGGTAAGCATTTTTTTAACTACATGAATGAAGATTTTCTGAAAATATTTGCGTTTGAACTGCAACTTGAAAATAGTGACTTTGTTAAATATATCTTACAATGCAAAATGAAAGGGAAAACACACCTTCATTGAAACAGTGTAAAATTGTATATACAGCTCCTCAGAACTCTTATGGGTCGGTCTGCTGGCTCTGAGAAGTCCCGCATTCACGATCCTGCACAGGTCTGACATTTCGTAACTAGTTATTTTTTCCTAAAAAAAAAAAAGCCTAAATTAAAGTATAATAGTGTTGTTCCCACAGGAGAATGGCTTCCTCATATCCCTCTCTGTTTGTACCAACAAAGTAATTCATCACTAGAGAGAGTTTTTAAACAGTCATTTATGAAGGAGGATTCAAGTGGTAAATAGTTGGACCTCGTCATTTGAACTGTTGGGCATCTGTCTGGCAGACTGATAAATCAGAGAAGTCATTGGTGGTGGAGACTGACAGAAAAATAACTTGTCTCAAATGCACAGATGCATGTTAAGGAAAAAGATTAACTATACCAACAAAAGATTCCAAGTACCAATAGATGCTAGATTTCCCTTGGTGTCAAAATTCTGCTGGCATTACAGAAAACAGAATGGTGATAGCATCATCTACAGCTGAGAGTAAGGGAGGGTATCTTTTTAAAATTCAGAGGGCTGGTATCATGACTTATGGAAAAAAAAAATTCTTAGAATTATTTGATGCTAACTCAAGTCATACACGTGCCTTACAAAAAGTCAAATTTGGAAATACGCACAGGTGTTGAAAATACTAATACAGTTGTATTTCAAGTTGTCTTTGAGGTCAGCTCAGTGGGAACTCATTTTTGCAGGCAGCTTTATTAGCGCTGCATGTCATGTGGCTGTTTGTTTCGTTATTTTATGAGTTTAAAATCTGATGCAGATGTGAAAAACGTTAAAACTTTTGGAATAATGAATAATGGTTTCAGTCTCTTGATACTGACAAATTTAGTATCTGCCACTGTTTGGAGTGGGAATACTGCCCGAGGAGGTCTAGTTTTATGAGAGGTTTGGTTTAATAATCAGCATTTTTTTGTTTGTTTTATGTAGCAGACCAGTTCTTTGTGTATATGGTTTCATCTTCCTCTACTGTGTTGAAAAAGTGCTATAAAATACACATAGAAGCATAAATTATTTTTATTTTGCTGTGAAAACATAATCGAAACATCTTTGGTTATGGTCTGCTGTTAGGAACTGGAATTTTGTTGAGATGTTGGGGTTTTTTTCCTTTACATCAAAGTACTGGATTTTGATCCCATTTAATTTTGGGGAATGAAAATAACTGCCAAAATAACCACTGCATTGTGGTTTGCTGTGATTACCAAAAAGCTGGGCTGGGAGGCAAGTCTGAAAATTCTGGAAGTCCGTGGGCCTGGAGGAGTGTTCAGTGTTTGGTGGTAACCAAGCACCCCACGGTTTTTTATAGCTATGTAATTACATGCTTATAAATACCTGCATGAATATGAAATAATAAGCTAGGCAGCTGGCTATCTAGGCTAGTAACGGAAGGATTGATGTTAGGTAGGTATAAAAGAAGCGATAATAAAAACAAGCAGGACATAGCAAGCAAGGGGGGGAAAAAAAAAGAACAAAAACCAACCAGGACTTAGCAAGCACACCCAAAAAAAATTAAAAATCCCTCTTGAAGTTACAAGAGAGCTTCCTTGGAGCCTGTTGTATGTCAAGCCTCTGCCATATACTGCCTGGGGCAGATTCTGAGACGTCCTTATTCTGGTGGTGTGCAGGACCTTGCCTACCAAAATCAATGTGGGAGCTCTCCTGCATTAACCTAGGTGCAAAATTGGGACCTAACGTCATGTTGGGGATCTGGCTGCTGCTGGGAGAGAGAGATCGTCCTCGTCAGAAGTGTCACTTATTTGAAGCCTTGAACTTTATGGATGCAGGAGCAGGGGAGGGGGGAGCTTGTTTTTTACGTGTGCTATGCCGGAAAAGTTGGTCAATATTTGGAAAGCTGCTTTTCACTAGAGATTAATGAACTATCATTAGTGTTTGAAATAATTTTGTGTCTTGAATAATTTAAGAGAGTGAGATTTATCTGGCAGGATCGAATGCTGTATATTCTTGTTTATATGGTGTGTGTTGTGCCAGATGTGACTTAAGACAGGATGCTGAGTAATTCTTTGAGGACAGGAACATGAGGCCTTTTTGCCCACTTGTCTGCAGGAAGATGACTTTCCAGGATTACAGCTGAAATGCTCTTACGTGGGCTGAGAGCTACAAACCCTGTTCTGGCTACCTTTTTACATTAATGACTTTTTGGACCAGTGCCGTGCTTTCTTGTTGTATGAAACTGTGGCTGGGAAATCTCTTCAGGTTATGAAACATTTATTTGAGCTTTACTGAAAAATGCAAGTTTTTGCTCCCAATGAATCGCTCTTCCTGGGCAGAAGGAGACACTGGCGCGAGTTACCTTTTAATATAGATGGCTTAGGGACTTTCTTTGTGATTTAAATGTTTTTCTCCATTTTGTTTTTCGTTCAAAAACTGTCATTGTAAAACCTGAAGAAAAAAGCAGAGGTTTGTTTGCAGTATTTTGTCTCAGTGTCTGGAGAATATTCTAATTTGCGTTCTGCAAATGCAGTCCCGAGTGAATCCTGAATATATTCTATCATCACTGTTTCACATACACAAATGAGTTTACATTTCTGTATGTGTTTTGCAATGCTGCTGTCCCTGATACAGAGTATTCCTTTGTGTTCACAGCAGGAGCTGAAAACAAATCCTGAATCGCCGCAAGATTCCTGTGAGTCAGAGATTTTCACTGCTGTGTTGCGAGAATGAGCAGCACATCAACTCCACGTTCAAGACGGGTACTGTCTCCATGACCACATGCGCTCCTCTTTAACGTACAATAATCTGCTGGACCACAGGGAACGTAAATGATACATTCCTGTTTCAGTTCCTGTGCAAATCATGTCGCTCTGTGATGGCATCCTCTGCGGGGTGGAGCTTTGAGATAGATTTCCCTGGACCTCTACTTATGGCGAGCTCCCTAAAGCACAGAAAGCCTTTTCAGTTTTCAAAAAAAACCCAACAACCTGGAGCACCTTAAAAAGGAGAGAGTCGAAGTTAAGGCAGAAGGAAGGCATCATAAACCCCACGTGTTCCTGTGGTGCTGCCTGGGTTTCTCCCGCTCCAGCCTGTCGGATTCCTCTCTGCCACTGGGCTCTGGCTGCTGGTGGTGTCCGGCTGCTCCTCTGCCGGGCCTGTCTGGCGTCTTTACAACACCCTTTCTTAGCTGGAGAGGTAGAATTTGAAATGTAGATAAGTGTAAAAGACCCTTGCTCTTATTTTTTCCGGCCAGTTTCTTTAGAATGTATTTCATATGACAGTCCACACCGGTTTTAAAGTCTTTTACTTGTACTGAGGAGTTTTCTAGCAGTTTGTCCCATTTTCATCTTTCCTTTAAATTTACTATGGTAGAGCAGAGATGACTGTTAAAAGTAAGGTTCTGTTTTCTCTCCCTTTGCAGCATGAAGGAGTGTAAAATATCACTGGCCTTTTTTGGTTTATTTGCATCAGGCTCTTAATTACTTTCGTTATTGCATCTTAGATGTATGTGTGAAACTTGTCTACCTTTTGATCTTAAAACTACAAAAACGACTATGTTAAAGGTCATCATCATTTAAAATTCCCTCTACTCTGTTTTCTTTGTAGCCATTCCTCATTAGTTCCTAATAATTGCTGTGGAAAAAACTCTTTTTCTTGTCTCTTTAGTTCATTAGATGCAAAACAGATAGCTTTTCATGACTTTGGCAGCTAAGGAATGTCATCTAACTGTTGAAAAAATATTTACCTTTTAAACTTTTCCATCTAAGTTGATACTACAAACCCCCACTGAAAACAGGACTGCAAAATTTTGCAGTCATTGACAGGTCAGGGAGTGTGACCAGCTTTTCAAAACTATTAATATAGACGTATCACAGAATCACACAATGTTCGGGGTTGGAAGGGACCTCTGGAGATCATCTGGTCCAACCCCCCTGCCAGAGCAGGTCCACCTGCAGCAGGTTGCACACGATAGTGTCCAGGCGGGTTTGGAATGTCTCCAGAGTCGGAGACTCCACCACCTCTCTGGGCAGCCTGTTCCAGTGCTCTGCCACCCTGAAAACAAAGAAGTTCCTCCTCATGTTCAGATGGAACTTCTGATGGACCATTCAGATGGAATGTGTTGTGCCAGTTGTTCCACTGCACTTTGTGTCTGCTTCCACCTGCTTTCCTTTCTGAGCAGATTTGTAAGAAGCCTTGACAGAGGCTGCATTTTTATGCTTTGCTTGCACTGATAGAAATTGTCAACTAATTATGGGTGCTCTTACAAATCCTATTTATTATAATTTCTTGAAGGAAGTGAGGCTTTCTGCGTGCCCTCTCCTTTGCCAAAAGCCATGGGTTAATTTCAGCCAAACTTGAAAAAGCACATATTTCAGGCTTTTTTTTATTTATTTTTTGGCTTTTTTTGTTGTTTTTTTTAAAAAGGTGGATGTACCAATAAGCCACGGTAGTAGTAAGCAGTCGTGCTGCAGGACAGCCTGCTTTGCAGGTGAGACACTAAAACAGTGACCATTTTTCCTTACAAGAGCTTTATCTTCATTGCAAAATCCTACTTTTCGGTAGTTTCTCCTACTAATGATTACAGCGATATTGGTGGTGTGGTCTACTTCAGAGATGGGTCAATTGACAAAGCATTGTCAGTAACAATGCTGCCTTTGGGGTTTTTTTGATGCAGGAAAAAAAATCTTCACACAATTACTGGAGGTACAGCAGTACAGACAATTTCTTTGAAGCTACTTTTGAGAGGTTATAAAGTAAACCTATAGAATAGTTTGACGTAGACTTACTTACGAGACTACTGAAAGAGTATTTTAATTAATTATCCATGCCTTTTTATCAGCTGTTTTAGATGTGTATCAGATGTTTGATACATAAAGCATGGATTATTTTTTACTAATAGATTTCAACGTTTTTAACCTTTCTTTCAGAAAGACTCAAGGACTTGAGTAGTGTGATAAGAAGGCGCCTTCGTGTCGATTCTGGCCCTCAGCCTGTCGTTGCCAAAAGCTGGTTTTGGAGAGCTAAAAATCTTGTGAAGCTGCAGCACATTCAGGAGCAAGGCAAGTGAACTGCAGGCTCTTAGAAAATAATGTCAGACTTTTTATAATAGTCTATAAATAATTTTTATGTGTTGTGAGATTGTATTAGTGTAAAACCTGACCTGTTCACTTTCCCCTTCAGTTGCATCCTCATTGTTTTGGACTCTGTCTTGCTTAAAGCCACATACAGAGGTAAAAAAGCTACAAGAATCAAAACATTATTTAATTTTGAATTTGATTTTAGGTAGACTGTAATTTCACCACAGATTTGTTTGTGTAGTCACTCTGTGTAAGGTCAGCATGCAGACAGTAGACTTAAAAGCTGTTCTAGTCGTCTACCAATTAAATGCGTATGTAGGTAGGAGTCTTTCTGCCTCTTTCATGTGCAGCACTGTCATTGCACATGCCAAAAAAATAGCGTTTCTTTTCCTTTTGCACGGCAGCAGAGACAGCTGTTGGTATAAACTTCTGGCTGTGCTGAAAACCGATGCCAGTTTCAAGTTTTACATGCCTCTTTTAGATCAGAATTTGGTTACTGATCGTGTGGTAGTTCTGCATCTCTTGATGCTGAACCATGGTATATTTGATTACATTATCAATAATTGTTTTAAGACTTACCTAAGGAAAAGTTTGAACAGACAACTTCACGTACAGTAAAATTCCTTGGTGCTAGTCTCCTCCCAGGTCAGCATCACACAATGCACAAGTATGTGCATTTCTTTGAAGCTTTAATGCCAAGAGACATTTGAAGCGTCTTACAGAGTGACAGGAGTTTCTTCCAGCATGCAATGAGGCACCTGGGGCCTCCCAGTACAGGAGAAGAGAGTTCACTGCAAGTATATTCTTTTTTCATCACTGTAAAACAAAGAGGACAAATGTCGAACACTTCTTAGGGACGAAGGACAAGTTTTATTGATTTATATGAAAAGCTTTACTTTTTCAGAACGTTTTCTTCCTGGAAATAATGTGCTTTTTGTGTAGTGAACAGACTACTTGGCCTTTTAACTTAAGCACTTCTTGTCTTGTGGTCTTTCACTATTTCTGTACAGCATTTGTGGAAAAGTAACAAAAAACAGTATGCGTGCTAATGTGTGTAAAAGTAGGGTATTTTCTGTGCCTGAAACATTTTCAGAGATCTAGATACATTTTTGCTTCATTTTTTTTTCTTCCCCTCCATCACCCAGAAGTGGAAAATGTGAAGCTGAGACAGCCCAGCAGCAGTATTTCAGGTAAGTTGTGTTTGACAAGATGCAGAGGCAGACAGGAAACAGCGAGTGTTCTGCCTTACGCAGGTGGCTGTCCCAGGTGAGAACAGTCCCTCTAGAGCACCGGTCACCCACAGCAGGGATGCTGGCACTCATGTTCTGAAGACAAGTCTGCTTGTAACATCACAAGGCTGTTTCAGTCTGACAAGCACAGGACTGAGCCATTTAGGCTCCAATTTTAATCTTCTGTTTTCGAAAACAAAAAAGTAGTAATAATTTCCGTATTTGAGGAACTGCAATATTGTGATAAAGAAGCGGAAAGCTTTGAAAGCAAAAGCAGCTTCTTTTCAGTAACTGGAAAATAGCCATGGTCTAGTTGAAGAATAGACTAGCAGCCCCTCTACCAGTACAGGGGGGGTGTGCTGACTGGGGAGGGGGGGCGAGGGGCCATTGTCTCTGCTTCCAGAGAGAGCCCGACTTTCTCACTGCACCAACAGGGGGCTGCTGCCTCTACTGCGCCTTAGCCTCTCTCCTCGCGCAGAACTCCAGGGAAAATCCCTGCTGTAAACACCACTTGTCCCTGCAGTGTAAGTGTCGGTCTGTTACTTCCAGCGCTGGGTGAGAGGGGCAGGGACCACCCCCTCCCCTGTGGATGGCGGCTACGTTCACCATGAATGGTACAGCACCACTCCTGAAGGCAGGGCATAACCCCCCTTGTAATTCGGTAACTCATAAATAACCCTTCCATTTCCAAACTACAAATGAATTAGAGATAAGGTAGGTGTTAAATGCAACCATACCGAGTAATACGTATGTACAATTTATTTAAAATACTTTTTAACATAAACCCCTCGCTATTTATACAGTCTAAGTTCTAGCAACATATACAAATACTGAGCAACTACAATACATGCTGAGGTAAGAACATACATTCTGGGAGAATACTCGAGCCAAACAAGATTGAAATACATTTTATATCCGTATGTCTTCACATGTAAGACAGAGCCACTTAAATGTACCTCTGCTTGTATTGTACACAGGAGAATTCTAATCTTAAGCGTGTCATGCAACTTACATTTGGGAATCAATCAATGTTTAACGGTTTGTAACATACATTTTAAACCCAACCATTACATATTCAAACTTATCTTCGTAGCCCTAGCAGGTAACACGGTCAAAGCTGACAGGAGGGAGCACAGCTTGGGACTGATTTCTTTCAGAAGAGAGATGCAAATTCTTAAAAACATCCATTCCAGTCAACAGCTCGTGCTGCTCAGATACTGAAACTACTGCATTATGGTTGCTTAATTAATAATCCCACTATAGAGAAACTGTTTAAGTCTCGCACCATCTTAGCCTACAGTATATCCACAGTTCTACCATACCTGGCCTATAGTAAAAATTAAATCCAAGTGTGTGAATTTTACTGACTTGAACACCATTTGTTTTTATGGTAGATTAATTTTTCCAAGCCTAAACTGGTACAGTTTGAGAATGCAGAGGTTTCTTAACTTGGCTGGAGTAAGTAATATCACATCTTGGTGCAAGCAAATAACCTCCCACCTCTTCCAAATAAAATCAGCTCAAATAATGTTGAAGTCATAGTTGCTGCTGATGGGCAGAAGACTGACTTACCTGTTTAAGCAAAACTCTAAAGATTGCAGACTAGCTTTATCAAGCAGAAGAAGTTGCAATAACATCAAAAGTGCACCTAGAGAAGGGAATTTCTTTTTCATGAATGGGTCTTACGTACCACCCTTACTTACATTCACATTTAGGCTTAGACACCCAATTCTAAAAAAAAAAAAAAAAAAAAATTAAAAAAAAATCATTCTCAATGGGTGAGAATGAATGATCAAAAAATTGTAGAATTTGGGTTTAAGGTTTCACAGAGTATGTAATAACATATTCTAGATTTTGAACAGGCCACAAGTAATTTTGGATTACTGATTTTATATATAGCCCCTGTGCAAACAAACTTTCAAGTGATAAGTTAGGATACTGTACTGGTATAAAACCACAGTGGCAGCCCCCGTGAAGAGTATTTTAGTTTTGATTTGGACGTTCTCCACCTAGTTTAAGTACCCTGGGCAACAAACAAGGCTGACTTGAATTACATCACAGAAACGAACAGTAAAGACTGAAGTCCGTAAAACTGGGCTAATGTGTAGGTAAGGGGCGTGTTCACATGTGTAAATTAATTCGGCATCCTCCCAACAGTGCTGTTCCAATAAAAATAAAGCATTTTTACTGTGGGTTTATTCTACTACTTAGGTTAAAAAGCTGTGCTTTGTTTCTAACAAGATAAAAAATGGCAAATATGACATTCAAATTGTTTTCATTTCATGATTACCTAGCTAAAACTAGCCTACATTATCCCAAATAGAAGACCGACTGCAATGCTTTCGTAGCAGAGAACACTGGAACATTCAAAGGATACAAATTCCATTAAATGCTTCTGAAATGGACACTCTTTGGAACAGTACTGGTTCTCTTGCAAAGGTTTTGGAATCTTTTATACTTCTAATAAGAACAATCATAAGAAAAGCCCTAAGGCTTAAGTTTTTCAGTTGTGCTAAAACGTACCATATGTGCTAAATGCATGTGTAACACAAACTGTGCACCATTAGAATATTTGTGTGCTTCCTTAAGCACTCACAAAAGTATATACATATCTTTTCTTTGTATACGCTCACATCGTAACACACAATAGACACTTCGGGGGGGGGCAGGAGAGGGAGAACCTTTCTGGATTCAAACAGCTGGCTGCTTCTTGCACATCGACCATCAGGGAAGCCTCAAATTCAGAGGCAGACACAATTCAGAGTAGCCTTCATTTAGTAGGGAAAAAATAATGTAAAAGCAGTTGCCATGCAGTTTGCGTATGACAGTCTGGGCCTCCTGGATCCCTAGAAAGGAACAAGACTGAGTGGCTTAAGGAGATGAGGCGGAAAACAGATTGTACAGACAGCAGATCTGGCAAAAATACGGCAATCTTCTCAGGAATACATAGCCAATGACTCCTAATCCTGTGAACAAAAGCTGAAATAACATAATTTAGAATCAAAATATTTTATGCCATGAAATAAAATTTTTGCCATCAGTCCTGACAGTAGTTTTTAAAGCCCAAAGTTGTGCAGGCATTTTATAGGGTAAAATTAATTTTAGAAGCTATAGTGCTTACATACACATCTTAGAACGTTAGGAGCTTTGGATTTTGGGTTGTTTGGTTCCCCCCCCCCCCCCCCCCAAAATAGTACCATTAGGAAGAAATTATTGGCTTTCGTACTTTAATCTGTTTCTCCCAATTTATCATTCATGTCTATGAATCACCGAAGCTAATCTTGAAGAGTTCTTCTCTCATGTCTGACAGACAATTGTACAGTAGTAATAAAAAAGTCCATGGTTTTGAGGGAGACAAGCTGTAATTATATATACAGATTAAAGAAAGGCAGAATTACCGATTTCCCAGACCTCCAATACCACATCTTTTGGTTCAACATTGTATTATTCAAGACTAACAATATCAAAACAATGCAATTAAAAAAGGAGACTGTCGGCTTTATGGAACTGGCTTTTAAAAACAAGCCATCGTTCTACCTTACTCGTGAGCTAACTTAGTTCATCCTTACTGCCAGTGGAATGGGCCGTGCTCTGTGGTACCTGGTACACCAATTCATCAGTGGCACCTGGCCCCAGCTGCCCCTTCGGCGTATCGTACAGCACCTGTGCTGATGACGTGCTGTCTGTCCTAGATAAGAGTTTATTGTGAGTTCCAACCAGTGGAGGAGCTTGATTCCCTGCAGCTTTAAAGGTGGAAATGGAAGGAACACCAAGAGGTGTGCTGGGATGGCTGGACATGTCCATGATTATTGGAGTAGCGTATTCTGGTCCAGTTATAGGTAGTGGTTCAGCATAAGCATGGTAAACTTCTTGTATGGGTGAATTGTAAGGGTCCAAATCGGCGTAACTTGCTTCTTTCCCTTCCTCTGGTTTAAAGGTTGATCTCTGATGAAGCGTGCCGACAATTCCCCCTACCAGCGGCTGAGCATACTCTGTGTTGAAGGCCCCAACGAAACAAAATAAAACCACACTTAATGGAAATTTTCTTTACAGTGGAATCACATTAAATAGAACCTGTCAATAGCGTCACAGAAATGACAGATCAAACCAGTGGTCCATCTCTGTGTGCCAATGGCTTTGGCAAGTCATTTCCACCCAATAGTTAAAACCATTGGGATATTTACAACCTCCCAGTTTCTCAGGTTTATGCTTCTTCCCTTGTGAGCTACAATTTCCCATGCTGTAAATCTGCCTCGAAACAAAGTTTTTTGAAACATTCTTCCCTGCAAAATTAAAATTAAATTAAATGATTCTGCTTGGCTTTGGATGAAAAGTAGTCCTTGGGGCAAAGGATTTGTCCTCTGAGGGGGAAGCCTACATGCAGTCAGCTGAGATGTTTTAGTTCAAGAGATAACCTGAGCTACAAAAACTGGAGTTGAGAAAGCTGGCTAGCTGGGTGAAAACACACAAGAAGCCAAAACTAGAAAAGTAATTCTGCCAGCTGTGAAGCTGTAATTCCTGCTCATCTGCGTATTTCTACCAGCAGCAGGTAAGCACAGAACAAAAGGTATAGTCAGTCTTCTCTCTCTAATGACTGGTTCACCAAGGAAAGGGCATATGCCATTATCAATAACTCCTCCTTTTCCAGACCAAAAGACTGATTTACTCTATGTGGTCAGTGTAGGGAACCAAGTACCACATTTCAGATTTGTGCTTAAAGATAATGGGGTGAAATGATTTCCAGTGCATGAAAACAAAAGAAGTCCTTCAACCCTTTATGGGGTTTAAGAACACGTACAAGTAAATAAGCTTTCAGTTACTGTACTGGGAAAGTGTCTATCCACAGCACATCAAGTCACTTAATACGTACTTCTATGATACTCCAAGAACAGATTTGAAAAAGCCTCCATTTTAAGAAATGCCCTTACCAAGAGAACTATTCATTTCTTCTCTGGTCCCCCAAACCAACAGGAAATAATTACAGAATCGCAGAATGTTCAGGGTTGGAAGGGACCTCTGGAGATCATCTGGTCCAACCCCCCTGCCAGAGCACGTCCACCTACAGCAGGTTGCACAGGATGGCATCCAAGTGGGTTTGGAATGTCTCCAGAGTCAGAGACTCCACCTCTCTCTGGGCAGCCTGTTCCAGTGCTCTGCCACCCTCAAAGGAAAGAAGTTCCTCCTCATGTTCAGATGGAACTTCAGATGTTCGAGTTTATGCCCGTTACCTCTTGTCCTGTCACTGGGCACCACTGAAAAAAGACTGGCCCCTCCTCCTGTCACCCTGCCTTTAAGTATTTGTAAGCATTGATGAGATCCCCCTCAGTCTTCTCCAGACTAAAGAGACCCAACTCCCTCAGCCTTTCCTCATAAGAAAGATGTTCCAGCCCCCTAATCATCTTTGTAGCCCTTCGCTGTACCCTCTCCAGCAGTTCCTGGTCCTTATTGAACTGGGGAGCCCAGAACTGGACACAGTACTCAAGTTGTGGCCTCCCCAGGACAGAGTAAAGGAGGAGGATGAGCTCCCTCCACTTGCTTGCCACACTCATTAAATGTAACCAAATCCCTGACATTTTTTGGCGTGTCAGACACAGATAGATATAGATATTACAAAAAAAGTAAAAAAGTAAAATGTACCTGCAGACTCTGTTTGCAACACTGTTGGGACTTCTCTTGGTCTGAGGTGACTAATTTCACTGCTGCTGTAGCGTACAGGAGTTTCTTCGTGTTCTGCTGATTTGGTCGGGAGAAACTGCTTCATGCCCTTCCACCATCCTTCACACAGATTTAAAAAAGAACACCCAAGACTGCATATATACTGTGTTTTAAGCTACTAAAATACTTTTACACCACATCTTGTGGTAGTAGCAGGTAAACCACTTAATTACCAGTATTTGCAAGACCCTAAGATTACAAGATATTTTAATGTTTTCTGGCAGACTGAAGATTCAGAGGTGACAACGTAACTCTCACCCAATCACCTTGCCTGAATGCTCCCCTTCAAACACCTTCAGAACCGCCACAGGCCAGCGAGTCTATCCCCGAATGCTCATTAGCAGCAGTGGTGGGGTTATGCGTCACATTAATAAACTCATAAAACGTAAAATACTAGAAAGTCAGCTATTATTCCAATTTGTACATCAAGTATTTACATAAAATTTTAGACAATCTCAGCTATAACCTTAGAGTATGTTTAATTAACGTGGTTTCAGGCTGTTAACGTCATGTTTCTAACTCACATTGTTGAAAAAGGTTGATCCGTGAATATTTGCAAACACCTGAATAAAGAGGATTTTAACTGCAGTGGAAATGAAAAGGAGTGACTGCGGTCATGAACATTGTCTTCAGAGAAGGGAGGGAGGGCTGGTTTTATTAGGTTCCTCTCCCATCCGTCCCCCCAGTAGCCAGAGCCATTCTAGTTTTGCCAGCCATTCACATATTTCATGCCAGCTGTAAGAGACCCTCCTGTAGGTAAAGCCCAAGAAACAGGAGATTCAAACCCACGGAAGACTGTTTAACAACATCTGAGGTAGCCTGTGGGAGGGGACAGACGGACGTTCTGCAGAAGCGCAGCAACACTTGCTACGTGCTACTCGGTGGAATTGATCCCAAGTTAATGGGGCACAAGACAGTAGGGTGGAAAATATGCCTACAAGGGGCTGCAAACAATCCCGCAGGTTTACTGGGGCAACAAAGAAAGGCAAAACGTGACAGACCTTATACACTAAGATGAAAGATTTTTTCCAGGACAAAGGAAGTACCAAATATATGATTAGCAAATGTATGAAGACATTCCTCATAAATGATTTTTCCCCTCATGTTGTGCAAGTAAGCAGTTCTAAACTTCATTTACTAAAAAAAAAATCTGAAGCTGTAAGCTCTAACAGGAGACAAGGCATTTTCTATTTCTGAAAAAAAAATTCAGAGAATGAAGCAGTTAAGTCTGTCCAGAAGAGAAATGCAGTGTTCGCTACTCCTACATCAGTTAGCAACAGAGAAGCTTCTGCTAGTGGAATTGTCTATGTTACTGCAATCTGAAATACACACGTCAAACCAAACATGCCAAGTAAAGGATTCCATAAAACCATTGTTACCTGCACGATCCCAGTAAGGTAGGTCATAAGTTCCCTCACTTTTTTTCTTGCTGTGGAAAAAAGGAAAAGAGGATATTTTAGCTAGTCTGCTCATCAGATGATGCATCAGTTACTGCTCAGCAACTATCACCTTGGCTGTAACTGGTCCTCAAATTAATTTAAAAATTAAGCACCAGTAACCTGGCTTGCCATCACCAGTCTGCTGCTACTGGAGAAACCAGTTTTCAGTAAAAGCACTTCCAATGAAACAGTTACAAAAAGCTGTTTTCGCTGTCCTCGCTAGTCAAGTGAACATTTTCTCACAGAGAATAGAATTCAGAGAAAAAAATCCTTCCGCAAGTGTGGACCATGTAGTTCCCGTAGCGATACATGCAGCATTTCATTCCCACACACCAGGCCAATATTCATTTAAAGTACTTTCATTAATCTATTCATTTACCGGTTTCTCCAATGCCACGCACATACTAAGATAAGAATCAGAGTAGTGAAGACCATCACCAGCACTGGAACCAGAACTGCTGCCAATGCCACATCTGAAAGCCATTAAATTAAGTGGTGTCAGACAGAAGAGCTTTTCATAAATCGGTTTTTAATTTGAAAATTATTTGGGTAACGCACATAGTTTTACGTATAGCGTCTATCACACCAGATCCCCCAGCTAACCCGCTGCTGGATGCTCCCACAGTAAAACTGTCAATTAACATCTAGCTCTTCTACATGTACGCACAACTGGTATTTTTGCAAGGTTTTTCATCAAAATCAACAGATTTATTTTAATATAAGTTAAGATTTTTCTGTTAGAACACTGTATTTTATCATTAATGAGGAAAATCAAATGAGCCCAGGAACATGCAACCACTGCAGTTTGAACCTCCTATAAGAAGTAAATACCATGGTACCTGTGCTGGGTCTGCCTGTGACATAAGCCCATACTGTCCCCTGCCCTCCAAAGGACACCTCACCATTGCCTCATCTGCAATGATCACGCTCTCTCTTCTGACAGTTTTCTTTGATAAACAAAATGATGATGCCAGATGATGTTTTTTGAATTTCATGCTGACACGACTGCTCCATAAAAGATAAGCTATGTTAAAAGTGTTCTGTCCTCAGAAATGATCAAATTAAATAACAAAACAGTTACATCTGTTAATTCTGGAGGGAAGTCCAAGTTGCAACTTCTCCATCTGACAAAACTGGTTCAGTAAGTAAAAGCTGAACTCAGTTTGAACAAGTTTTGAAAGAGAGAACTTAATGTATATATGACTTGGAAGATCAGTTTTATTTCTGCATGCAATATGCAACTATAAGTTTTTTTATCGTATGTATACTTAGTAACTGGTAAATATTAAAAGATTGATGATTTGCTCTACTATATTATGTGTGAAGAAAATTTAAATTCAGAAAGCACACTTAATATATTCCAAAGCACTATAAGGAGTTCTCAAACCCTTCTACTGCTTAACAGTGGATACCTTTGGTTACACTTGGAGTCACTGTAGTGTTTTTTATTTCCGGCGTGAAAGTTGTTTTATCTGTCTGCAACGAAGTCTTCACTGAATGAATGAAGTCATCACTCAAGTCATCATTTTTTTCGCCATTCTTGTTCTGAGGTGGTGGTGGCGTGGTGATTTTAGGAACACGGCCTTTAAAAGAAAAGAATTTATAAAAAAGATTTTTGAAGCGCCAGTTTTCCATGTTTTCTTTTCAGGAGAAGACAGCTGGAACAGTTTGCTCTACAGCTCTTTTTCATGTTATATAGTGAGGAAAACACTCCCATGAATCAATACCATGGAAAGCAAGTGACTGGTGTCTTCTGAAACATTTTCTAAATTACCTTGTTTACCTCTAAACTAGGTATTTTTCAGGTTAAGCATAATAACTTTGTAAGAAATTCAGATGTATTCAGATGTATCAGTTACAGCAGGATTATGCAGCTAAGAAGTACTTTTTGCTCATTGACAATATACCCACACAATGTAATCTTTGCCAGATTATTTCATTGCTGTCTTGCGTAGTTGAAAGGTTTTCAGTTGCCTTACCTATACTAAACTGACATCCTAGCAATTCTACTTTCATTGCAATTTTCTGGTGCCATTTTAAGGGGTTAATCCTAAAAAAGCGTGCAATAACAGGTGGAATGAAATTATTGCGAACTTCCTGGTACAATTCAGTGTTCCCTTGAAATATCTAGAAAAGAAGAAAAAAAAAAAAAAAAGAAGAGACAAACATTATGTTATACAAATGCAATAGCAACTACGTAACTACAACTAATTTTGATGTTTTATTTTGGCAAAATAAGTGGTGCAGAATCCTGAAAATTCACCCCAGAAAGGTGCTGCTGCCTGCACATCTCCACTCACTCAGACTTATTAAATATGTAACTAAATAAAATAAAAGGGGAAATGGGAGTGGTGCTGTACCTGTATGCACGCAACTACTTACTTCAGAATACAGGTATCTTGTAGTACTCTACTGATGCTCCCCAGGCAATGCCTGCCGGTAAAGACATCTCATGTTTACGGCAATGAATAATTCTACCTCAGTCCTTTTTGGTATTTTGCACTTACTCTTCAAATATATACGTAGCAGACAGTTGTGACAATGTGAAAGCAAGAATTACAGAGGGCCTCGCGCAGCAGAGTCTGTCCTGTGTCTGGGTATGACATTTATTTGAAAGCATTAGGAGACACAGTCAAATATAGGATCACACCGTCCTCTAGCGGTTGCCAGAGTCTACAGGGGCTGAACCACAAGGGAAATAAAAGGACGGAGGTTCAGACTGCGAGCGCTCTCTTCAGTCTCATAGGGAGCCGTGCGGTCCTGGAGAAGAAGGGGGCAGCCCTGGTCCTCGCCCACAAAGAACTCATCAAAATTTGGCAAGAACGGGTTTTTGTCTGGTTGAAATTCAAACCCAGTAACCAGATGGTCGCTGTGTGGTGCAGTGTAGGCACACTGACGGACTTGCAGCCAACTACAGGTTTTGCACTGAGCTGTTTAAAACAACATAGAAACTAGGCCCAGGAATTCAGCCCAGCAGGCCATCCCATCACCTTCTCTGGGAGGACTGGTTTGGTATCGTGTCTTCGGGTGGGAAGTCTCTCCAGGTCAGGAGGCTCTGCAAATGCAGCTCTGTGGGCGCTGCTGCAACACGTCACCATAGAGGTTTGTTTTTAAAGCACTGATAGAGATATTGCAAATCCCGTTGGACATAATGCAGAACAGAATTTGGCACTTGCCTGAAAAATAAGTATTACAGCGAGTTTTCTGCTCGCTTGTACCACTTGGTAAACAATGAAGCACCCTGCCACTCTTAAGGACAAGCATTGTATTGTACAACAACTGGTAAGCCTGCATAAAATGAAGCACTTGGGAGTTTCTAGCACACTTCTGATCAACACAGACCACTGCTGTTTCAGCCTTGACACACAAGATAGAGATTTTTGTATTGCACTCCTGTGTTTAAGTTTTTGTAACAAAACAACTAGAATATCCCTACAGGTTTTAAAGAAAACACTTATTCCAGGAAACTATGCATTCAAAAGCCCCAAAAAAGCCCAAACAACCCCAGGGAACTTTAAGGGACTCACGCCTGGGTTCCCTGATGTACGAAACGTGTCTCCACTCTCAGACGACACACGAGCCCTGTTACTATTACTTACACATAAGAATTTTGGTTTGTCCTTACACAGGCATTAATTGTCTTCATGTTTGAAAGCACTGACTGAGCAAATAGATCATTTAATTAGCCATGGAAAAAACAAATCACTTGGTAACTTAAATGCAGTACTTCATGTTTGAGTGTATTGTTTTTTCTACATAGTAAGTTAGTAACCAGCATTGTCATTTTTATGTACCCAAGTAACACCACCAAACTAACTGCTAATCCATTTGTGATACTAAAAGTCTAGGTAAGCAAACACAAAGTATTTGCCTCAGAAGTATTCAGTCTCTGTTCTTCCCCAACTTACTGCAGAGCAGATTGACAAGCGCATGGCTCTCAGTGGTATTTGTCCTGCTCTGAACTTAAGCTTATTGTTCTTAAACATACTTACTAGCAATGAATTAAGACATATTAAAGGCAGGGGCAAGTCCATGATGTTATTTTGGAAATAACTGAATAATACAAAGCAGTCACAATTTGTGTGTCCAAGTAATTCACAAACTAATGAGACACAGCAAGAACAGAGAATATCTGGTCCAATTTCTAGCCGCTTTCCCCCTAAACTAGAATAATTTTTTTAAATTTTTTTTTTAGAAGCTGACAGACTTGTAGCTACAGATCTCACCAGAGAATTATTTGTTTTGGTAGAGATGCAAATGTGACTGACTCTTTGAGGGGATGTGCACAGCCCAAATTGCCGTACTGTATCCTTGTTGGTGCTGTGCCATGGCAGTGCCCTCCTGACTAGCCGAGCAACAAATGCACAAGTTACACATTAGGAAACAGATGCCCAACACTGACGGTTTGCCTCACTTCAGGTTTCTGAGGGTGAGCACATAAAGGCAAAGGCAACAAGAATCAACGTTGACTATTATCTTCAAGAAAGATTAATAAAAAGTAGTTCTTTACTCCAGGCTTTTGTCAGTCAAGCTTTGGATGTCAAGTGTTATGACAGTAACCTAGTTTTATCTGCAGCTCAATATTATTTTGTTCATTTAATTTTTTTCGCACAAAAACCCCCTGCTTCTGAGATCAATAGAGTGCAAGTTTTTTGATGAGAACTTTAATATTCCGTTTATTACTAAACTCTCTCCATTTGCCTGTGTGCTGTCAAACAAAACTTTTCCAGCACTGCAGCTTTCATTTGTCATTTTTCTCCAACCCAAGCATTTTATTCTTTTTTTATAGATTGAATTTTAAGAAAAGCTTTTCTTGAGTATTGACAGATCTCTAGAAGCTGTTGCAAAGAGGACTACAGGAAAGCCATGGAAAAAGCTTCTAGTCTCCTGAGCAACATTAGGAATTTCAAAAATTTAAAAAAATGGGGAATAGCACTTCCCTCCTGGTTTGTCTGCTGTGCAATACTGTAAGGCTCAAAGGGAGCAGCCTGCATGCCTATGCATTCAAAAGCAAAGCTGTATCAAGTGAGATGATGTCAGACAGAGGAAAAATCCATTAACCATACTGAACCCTTATTTTGTCATTTAACTACAGCTGGCACTTCCTGGATACGTATGGCTCTTCACGCATTGTACCTAATGATACAAAGAGTGCAAAAATAAAAATCTGTTGCCTGTAATTTCAAGCTCCGCAATTTGTTTCATTTCATGAATTTGCAATAAAACCAATACGCTCAAATTAAAAGGCAACAGCTGCAAAAGTTTGCTAAGAAAGTAATCAAACTAAACATGAAGCCTAAATCTAGGTGGCTCACCAGCTGAGAGTTTATTTTATGGCCAGGAGAGGGCACTCGAAAACTAGCAAAAGATGCTGGATTTTTTTTTTCCTTGAATACTTCATACCAACAGTCTGTTAGTTCATGTGTAGGTTCAGAGAGATGGACGAGCCCCAGCAGTAAAGTCTCCTCCTTTCAGGAAAGTTTCCTACTGTGATTATGTTCAGTGTTCAAACACCTCTTAATTGAACAAACAAGATGCTTGTTCAGTAAACAGAAAAAAAACAAGTACAGCTAAAGAGTTACCATTCTTAAGACCCGTTTCTAAGAAGTTACTAGGTTACTAGTTACTATTACATGTATGTAGTACCACAGGCCTATGCAAGTAAGGTAAATTATGTCCAAAAATTTTAAGAAAAAGAAGGAAATTCAAGTTCTAGTCAGGTTACCAAGAATCCTTTCATTTGTTTAAGAAAATCTGAACTAAACCACTGAGAAGACCAGGTAGGACATTCATCTTCTCATTTTTACTGTCTATTAAATACTGCAAAGCTGTAAACACAGGGAAAATAAGATTATCTTGCCACTAACGTTAGGTAACTTTTCTGTGTGCAAGGCATTTGCAATCTGAACATACCATTTCATTCTTTAAAAAAACTCCCCTCTGCAAGGGCTGTTCTATTATACAAGAAAGAAACTTAAGAGTACTTTGTCCAAAAGTAAGATTGACAGAAACATTATAAAACATGGAAAATTATATAACCCCTAACATTTATTCTATAACCAAGAGGATAAGAAAGTAAACCTTAATTTTGAAACACACAAGCTATTTTGAAAGAAATCTGATTATTCTTAAAGGGATGCAGTACCAAACAGCCTACCACTGGCAATGGAAGTTTCTTGTATAGAATATTCCCATCCCCAAATAGTAATAAAAATAATCTCTGAATTTCAGAACGGTTCAAATCCTTACATGCTTGTCTATTTTCTTCTGCATGGATGCTGTTTATGTTTCCAAATTACACTGAAAAGCAAAGTTATTTAATGCTTCCTCACCATACCAAAGTGAATCATATTTACTTACGTATTTGTGAAATCTCCATAGAACATACCTAGAAAGTGTGCAGTATTTTTACCTTATCTTTATCCATGCCAGGTTCTCTGTATACTGTCCATTTCTGTGCATCATCACTGTATAAAATTCTGTAGGCTGAGACGTAATAGTAGTACTCTGCTAAGGTTGATCCAGTAGTTATGATACCTGTGGAAACGAAGACGCCCAGTTAGACAAAAAAATGGTACCAGTTTGTAAAAATTAATAGATCAATTTTTGAATCCAAAGTTAGGTAGTTGGAGTCTCCACTGATCCAGTTACATTTCAAAAAGTTTATCCAAGGTGCCAGGGTCCATTGCGTCTACAGTGACTGAAAATTAATAATCATTTCACTTACTTTTGTATTTTAACTCTCATTGT
The DNA here is from genome assembly GCA_013398295.1 of Chionis minor. Classification (NCBI taxonomy): domain Eukaryota; kingdom Metazoa; phylum Chordata; class Aves; order Charadriiformes; family Chionidae; genus Chionis; species Chionis minor. The sequence goes on from VZSF01006476.1 coordinate 549,201, forward strand.
ATGTAACCTTGCTAAGCACTCTTCCCCCATTTCTTGCTGGAAGTGACCTGTTCATTTGACCACAGCCCGCTCCTGCTGAGACAGCACCGTGCTTCCCTGCTTTTGTACCGCCAACTCACAAGCACTGTTGAAAGAACGGTGGCTTCCTAAAGCTGGCACTGCTGCAGTGCTGCAGAACGACTCACATAGGAAAGTTGTTTTCTAAAAGCTTATTAGCACAGGAATTAGAGGAGTAATGTAAAAACCAAATAGTCCCTGGGGAGGTAATAACAAAGGCTGCTGGTAAACCCAGGTTGCTTAATGACAGGAAGCCAAGCTGCTAATACTAGGGTGTGCAGCTGAGGTTACAGAGACCAACTTAGGCATTTGAGAGAGATTATTTTTGATCAAAGTCAGATTGCAAACATGCCAATTAACAACAGCGAATCACCTCTGAACAATTAAATCAAAATAGAAAACACTAACGTCAGCACAGAAGATACTATAGCTGCACTGCCACTACTTAGGCTACCCCTGAGGTCAACCCCAAAATGCCTCAGTGCTTCACTACTCAGCACAGGCCACGTTGCGACCAACAGGAACAGATAACCATGAACTTGCTTGCTCAGCTCCCAAAATGTGAAGCAAACCATCCAGAGCGGACTGGGAAACAGCACCTCCAGCTGTCTCTCTCCAAATAAACACAGCTACTAAAATCAAGACAGATGGCCCATCACAATCTGTGTGAAGGAGCAGAGCCTCACCCAGACTGTGGCTGCATCAGTCTGAACTCTGGTCCATTTGCGGAGGGAAAGCGCAGCGGACTGCCGAGGGGCCCACCATCTATGACTCTCAGCCCAAGTTCCACTTCAGGCAAGGAGGTGAAGGTTTACCCTGTCCGCTGCTTATCTCACTGTACTGCAACTGTTCTATCTCCACTGTTGGATTCCCTACGGACATGACAAGGCAGTAGGGAAAACCTAGAAACTCACATCAGTACACCTGCACCAGAGGTGCCAGTGGACTAAGCTGACTGGATATGGATTTGCACCTCCATGGAAACAAACAGCAGGAAAAGCGAAGCATCAATGATCCAATAAAACCCCAGGGAACACTTCAACAAATTCTGATGCAAAAAGTGTTTTCTGCCATGAAACTCCACCTGTTCAACTGTAATGCCAGGCTCCTCAGTGTACTGGCTAGGACATGGAACCAGCTTTGCTGTAATGGCAATGAAATGTTACCTGGACTTTATCTAAGACCGAGAACTGGAAAAAAGGATGTCAGTAACCAAACTTTTTAAATGATGCTTAAAAACCACATCAGATTAACCTACCTGTTATTCTCTTTTCTTTATTCAAGTCAATCTGCAACCACTGGTGATCATCACTGATAAATGCAGCCCAAGGAGGTCCAACCCTTTTTAGTCTGGCATTTTCAGGCTTCCAAATGTTCACTTGTCCTGTTTGGTCAGACCACTCAAGAACAGATGATGCTGTGATCTGCGAATCAGGGATTACCCCAGATTCCATCCCCAGTGTCCCATAGCAACCTGAGCAACAGAAAAGGTGAGGATTCAAAATGAAAATTCAAGTTACACAACTATTTTACCTGCTTGGAGTTTAAGATTTTACATGCAAATACTAAAGTGCCACATAAGTGTATTCCGTAACAACACTACCAACCAAACACACTGCCTTCTGCTTTCTAAAAGTGATGCTGGAACCAAACTTGTGGTCTTGAGTACTACGTGATTTACGCCTGCTCAACAGCAGTGTGGATATCCTCTCAGTCACCGCCCACACAGAGTGCTAGAAGAGAAGCTTTGGGGGAGCTGCCATGGTACGTATGGTTGATGCAGGAATGGGAATCAGACTACTTGATCATCCTTTTTGTGTATATATAATTTCTTGCTTTTTAAGCCCACCTCAGCATCGCAACATTAATTCAAACAATACATCAAAGAAGGTAGGAAGCCATGTCATAGTCCTGGTCCTGAGCTCAAATGCATTCTTGAAAGTAGCTGCATTTTTTTGTCACCATTCTTACTAACAGTTTCTTTCCATGTCGCATTCTGCTGATGGCTAAAAAACCATCTCCTAAATTCCTGTCTGAATTTCCTCGTGGCTAGTTGATATCTATTTGCTCATTGCTAAAGTCTTGTTCTGTAGTGCCAACAGCTTTCCCTTTTCACAGGTGTGTTCCCCAGACAGCTCAGCTGAGCGCAATCTTTGCCTTCAGTCAGGCAGCCTGAACAACCCAGCCAGGTTTCCCTTTTGCTGTGAGCTGCCCCTGCAGCCCTCCTCTGCGCCAAGGTTGGGCGCTCGTCCCCCCAGGGAGGCGCAGGTGGCAGCGCCTGTGTGCAACTGGATGCCAGACGAGGCCTTGCCCATGTCCTTCGCGATGGCACAAACAGTTCCTTGTCTCTACTGGATGTGCTTCACTCGCACACACACAGGATCACTCCTTTCCCTCACATGCTGTTTCCATCTAACATGCTGCCAGTTTGAAATGCCTCCGTCTCTACGCGCCCGACCTTGTACTTTTTGCTCTGCCATTCTTCAATTAATTTCAGTTACTCAAGTCTCAATGTCAGACAGGTCTTCCTGTACAGTTTCATCTTCCTCTGCACTGACCACACCTCTAACATTAATAACACACTCCTCTATTTTGTACCAAGTCATAAAACAAATTATTAAAATTAGGAAAAAAAATACTTCCACACTTATTTCTACTCATAAAATTCATATGAAAGTATGAGCATGTAAATACATGTGATAATGCCTACCGCTTGTCTTAAATGTGAAGAGACTTGTAGATAACGGCCCCCTGCAGAGAACAAAAGAAGATGTTTTTTGTGGTAGTCAGTGAGGAAAACTGAAACAAACTGTCTTCAATTTATTTTCCTTGTTTGACTGCTTGCCACTGAAATCTATGCACATATGCCTAAACAAGTGCTTCACGATTAAAGTTACGCTTCCTGTCAGCAAGTTGCAGTGCTTTCAATACAAAAACCTTTTCAACTGAAATCTAGCCCAGAGACACTATCTGAATTAAAGGCTTTCAGCAAAACACAAGACTTTATTAAAATGCTTCCTATTTAAATTAAGCTAACCATAATAACAAGAATCAACCTCCTCTGATTGCTTTAATTCCTTGGACTTCTGAGACAAAATGACCAGTTACACTCTTTTCCCTGCAACTATAAAGTTGCCATGAAATTATTATTTTTCCCAAAGACCATTAGGAATTTATGGTCTTCCCATGCATTCTGGAATATACAACCTCCTGCAGAATTTGGAAAATTAACCTTTATGGTCTAGACGTAAAAAATACCTGGTAAAACAATCCCACCATGGCAAAAGAGCACGGTGAGAACCTTACGGAAGAGAACCTGTCCACGGAACAAGTAGCTCCACTAGCTGAACTCAATCTCACGGTGAGACAGTACCAAGCTCTAAGGTGCTAAAGATAAGGAGAACATCAGAAGTACACTTACGCTTTTGAGGTGACATTGTTAGCCAGGGAGCCTTCATAGTACGGAATGCCCTTGCTGATTACAACATTAATTTGGCCACCCAGAGTATTCGACACAACGCCTGCATGAACACCAGCCATACAAAGCGATGATGACTTAAAGAGAGGGGGGAAAGAAAAAAATTAATACTACATTGTAAATAAATTAAATACTACACCATGTATTGTAAATGCTACATTGTCCAGTTACAGTCTTTGTTATTCTTACATTAAGAAACTTCTTATTTAAACTGTTAGCTCTGTTATTTAGAAACCATTCATCTTTGGTTTATTATGGGATTTATAAAAACACAAAAAGAAGCTCCTAAATTTCACTGCATCCTTCCTTGCCCAGATGTATTTGGAATGTAACCCTTGTAATCAAATAAGCTCAACAAACAGCAAGGTGAAATAGTCTCAAAAAGCCAGACAGCAAGACTTTCAGCCTACAATAAATCTATTATGTTAGCCAGCAGAAGTTGAATGCATAAATACATAGAATACCTTTTAACAGAAAGCACACTAAAAGTATGTTTACGCCTTTTCTCACATGTATGTTACAGCAACACTTCCATTTCCCAGGCTTGCAGGCTCGCTGTGCCATAGATAGCAGGGCTGACTCACTGCACCAAGTCCTTCGAGCACTGCACAGAGTGAGCAGTGCAAGATGCCGCTGTCTCCTGGACCAAAACTAGCCCAGGAGATCTTCTCCAGCTGGGAAGCAAACCCTTCCAGGCCAAAGGGCCTTGACCAAGAAACATCCTAGTGCCCAGGAACAGAGACACTCCGGTTCCAAAAAAGGCTTAGCAGCAGTGGCTTTGCACCCATCCACCACGTGCACCAAGGTTCCCGGGGGATTACTGGCTACACACAGTGCAACAGGCATATACAGAGCTATTCACAGGCGTTCCTGCAACATGCAGCACTGGCATATGCACAGACACACTGCAATTCTGCAGCCCCTCGCTCACACCCAACGAGACTGCGACCAACCTGAATTTGAGAAGATTGAGGGGGTCCAAGCTGTCTGTGAAGGACCACCTGGGTATGTCATAATGTACCTTCCAGAAACTATATTTAGGTTGTTATTACTAGTGTGGTCTCCCAGTGCGGACTTGCCCAAGTCAATAAACAACAGATGATGACTGCAGATTTTTATTTACTGTTAACAGTTGCTCCCCCAAATAAAGTCCACTGCTAGCTGTTGTTATTAAACACATTTGCCACACTGCTCTGCCAACCAGTCCGCTGGGTGCTATAGAGCCTCACCCCAATTCTTTAACAAAAAACCAGTAGGTCCTTTCCAGAGAAGGAAGACTTAATGGATGATTTGCTTTCTCACGTTATTTTAAAAACAGAACAACTTTCTCCATTGTGGCTTCTTTAGAAATAATTGCATGGTGCAACAGGCCAGGATGCCCCTGTATCTCAAGCCCAGTGGAAAAAAAACCTGCTCACCAAGACTTTTCAAAACATAGTTCTCCTCTGTATAGTCACACATAAAACTCTAAGCCTACTACCCACCCCCCAATATCCCAAAAGTTTTCTAAATAAATGTAATTATGTCTTGCTCATACACACAGGTCCCCTTTCCTCTCCTACTTTCCCTTGAGAGTTAGAGATGGGATTCTGCAATAGACGCAGCTCCCTGCTCACCAGAAGATGTCAGCAATGAGCACTCCAAGCCCTAAAGGGCTGTGGACATTGGGGTGAGACAAAAAAGGATCAAAATTTAGGGTGTTGTTTTAAAGCAGCAAGCAGCTCCTGATCATTGGGAGGAGATGCACAAGATATCTCTACCTGAAACTCTGTCTAAAGTGTTGGATAATTTGATTTCTTTCCACACAACCTGACTTCTGGGGAATTCTCTGCCTTTTTATTCAGAGCAATAAAGTATACAAAAAGAAAGTCACACTTAAAGAGCATTTATCTCCTAAAGATTCCTTTTTCCTCCATAGAAAACGTTTTTTTCAGATTTTGGCAAAGAACTACCAATAAACAGAACTCTTGCAAATGCTGCAAATACATTAGGCAGAGAATCAACTTCATCTTGTTACTAGCTACAAAAAATACTTCACAGCTGTTTAGTGAGGACATGCTGTGGACCAGAACATATAACGCAGTTATGCTGTGGTGACATTTTTACATATTGGTAAGTATTTAAGCAGGTAGCCTAGGATTTACAGATATTTAAGAAAATCAGAGAGGCACACTTTAGGTTCATACTGAATACTAAAATCTTTTCTTACTAACGTTTTAGAATTGTATTTCCTCTGTGCTAGATCTAATGGCTTATTAAAAAGAGTATTTTAAGATAAACAAAGAGATTTAATGTAACTTTTTACTAGATTGCTAGCAAAATTATAATCACTTAAAAATAAACACAGCAAACACCCTCCAGTCCTAAGGCAGGTATGCTAATTCAGTTACAAAAGCTTGCACCAGAAAAAATGTGTATAGGTTTTGTTAGTGTTCTAGAGAGTACATTATTGAAGATTTTCATTTCCAATTTACAGATGAGACTCTGTTTAGAGATGTAATACAGTGTCAAAAACAAGAAGACACCATTGAAAGAACTGGTTCTCTCTTTATAAATCTGAATTACCCACCTTAAGAAAACCAACAAAACCAAAACAGTAAGTATAAATCAGTATTTTGACTGATTCACCCTTCTCAGCAGGCCTTACAAAAAAACATTTGAGTCTCTACTACATCACTTCTTGGAGATGGCAACATCTGAAGTATCAACCATTTACCAGCTATGCAAAAAAAAAATTGTACCATGGTATTCTCTTCAGGAGGTACAAATTCCAGAACCCAGGCAGCAGAAGTAACGCGTACAACTGTAAATGACTTTTAATTATACAGTGCGTGTTTTACCAAAATTCACCTAAGACCATGGTATTTTTACTTACATCTCTGTACCCATGGGGAATAGTGCCTGAAACATCAGCAAAAGGAATCACACATCCAGCTGGACAATACTTACTGGAAGAGAACAAAACATCAAGCCAAGATATGCATACAACTCCACTGTGTATTATTTTATAACATTATAAAAGTTAGAAAATAATCAGTATGCTTTCGATTTACAATACACTGTTACCATTCATATATCACTATTTAAAGATATATCCTAACTGAAGACATACCAAATCAGACAAAAAAAATAGTCAGGAAGAGAAGTACGCAACAGGAGAACAGACATTTGAAAAAGTTTTTTAAAAAGTCTCAGCTGAAACTACGGTTCCAGTCTCAATATAATAATAAAGGCAGAATTTTATATTACAAATATTTCATGGCTTCTGTAAATTGAAAGTCATATAAGTACCAATATTAATTAATTGTATTTTATAAATTTGAGGCCTCCGTATCTATCGGTTTTGCATCCTTAAATAATACATCTGGAAAGTAATGTTATTTCATAATAGCTCCTGGCAATGCTTTGATCCTAAAAAACTGTCCAAATTCAGTTAATATCACTAGCTCATGAAAAGCAAGAGTCAAGACACCTGCACCTCTGATGCAAGCCCGTGTTCATGTTCTAGTGCCATTTCATACTGTACATACAAAAACTATTAAATCGTGAAGATTTAACAGTGAACTGGAGTAAGCTATTAACGTTTTCACTGCAGTTCAAGCACAGTTGAAGCAACTTTGCAGGTACCATGAAAATATTGGGATTCAGAGACTTCAACACATGTTGAGTAAGGCTGGAATCTACAATTACAGCCCTATTTTGGAACTGGGGAAAATGAAAGAGAAATGCAAAGGTTATACTTTGAAACATTTCATGATACCAGGGCTTAAGTTCTCCAAAAGGTAAGTTCAGGTACTTCACAATAGTCTGCAGCTTTAAACACTGTCCTCACTTTAGATGGAAATGGAGAAGGAGAAGAGAGGGAAATGGCATATGTTTTCCCCACCAGAAGGTACAGAATTTTATGTCTCCACAGAACGTCATTAATTCACATCAAACTGTGAAATGGGTTTGTAATTTTTAACACATTTCATAGTTTAGTGCTCCTTAGATAACTGTGATATGAATTTCAGCATTTAAGGTGTATACCTGCTATGTGTTTATAAAAGCAATTTTCTTTATACGAGAATGAGGTTATTAGCTCCTGTTAGTGCAAATTAACAAGGTTCTACTGTATACTGCATGTAAATAACAGAAATGGAAGCGAGAGAAAGGGAGGAGGAGTGCAAATGTCAAAATTATTCAGCTCTAACCCTAGTTAGATTGTTTCTTAAGTTCTCTGAACAGCCAATTTTAAAGCTGCATCAAGCATAAATAACGAAGTGAAGTAGAAACACTAGAACGACTTCATTAAAGAAATTAGGGGGAAACAGGTAAAAATCAGTCTTACTTGAATTCTGGTTCAGAAAAGTGACTTGCATTGTCTAAACAGGTAATTAGGTCTGGAAAGAAAAAAATGTTAGGTCAAGAGAATGATAAAGACAACAAGTTTGAGTATGCTTTTGAAAGTGCACAAAAATACACATTTGGACCTCTGTGGCTTAAATAAAAGTCTCACAATAAAAAAAAAAAAACCACGTTCCTACTAAATTTTCTTACAACAGATTTTGTATTACAGTAGAACCTTAATAATTTGTCTGAATAACTGGGAAATCTGCTGAGAACATGACATAGACAAGAAGGGACGCACTACAAACGTTCATTTTTTTGTGCAGCTGAATTTTAATTTATAGCTATACTTCAGAGAACCTGACATAATTCTGAGACACAAACATATGCACTTTTCACAAAATTAAATTAACAAGCTAGCTAAGCAGGCCTGTGTTTTCAGCATTTAAGAGTCCTACAGTACTGAAACCAGGCAGCATAGGGAGCAAACATTAGTGCGCTATGTTACATAGCATAGTGTGCTATGTTACATAGCATAGTGTGCTATGTATCCGTGACTGGTATCTCCAATTTTATGTTTAGTCTGCTGTGTATCACCACATACAGTCCAAAATACAGGGGGAAAAAGCATCAGAAAACCCCCAAAATACAAATTAAAAATGAAAACTCTTTATTTGCTCTTTTTAGAATTACTTCTAGAGTTATCTCAAGCCTTTTGCCTTGTGAAGCAGTTGCTGGCAATCCTTCATTTCCTTGTGGACCTTGTCTGTCACTCACCGTTACAATGCGTGGAAGGAGATGCAAAACAAATACAGCAGCCTCCCCTAGAGGCTAGAATAACCAAAAACATGGGAAAAACAAGAAATGGCAAAAAACCTAAAGGTAGCCCGCAGATCACATAATTAAAGAGTTAAGGCAGTACAGGAAACCATTGCCGAAATAAAATTTTCTGCAAGGTTGGTCTGTATAAAATACATAGTTTGACAATAAAAGTTTTTAGTTATCTGCCACCTTGATTACTATTTGAAAAAAAAAAAAAATGCATTTCGCCCTATATCCGAAGCAGCTCTTTCATTCATAACAGGCAATAGTGAATAACAGATAACTGTAATTCTTGCCCTGCTATCCAGGATAAGCTTCAATGTAATTTCTTTAAAACTACATTAATTTAAACAGTAACTGAAGAGTCCATTTTCCCGTCCAGAAGTATCAGGAAGACCGCATTAGAAGTCTTAATTTTTAGAAGTTAATCTGTGAGAATACAGGAATAAATAAACTACTTCTGCATTTTTACTGGGCAGCTCTGATTTTACCAGCCCAGAAAAATTACCAAATAATTCTAAATACCTGATTTGTCAGTGGTGGAATAAGCTGCAAGAAATCCACGTCCAGAGGTGTGTGTTCCACTCATGAACTGTACTGTGACTTCATTACTTTTTGAAGTAATTAAACCATCCATTTGAAAGCCAAACCCACAGTATTTTCCTGTGGAGGGAAGAGGGAGAACAGACATGGACCAAAATCATTACCATAATGTGTAATCGCACATTATTTCTGGCATATATTCAAAAGCAATATATGTGGAGAAAAGAAGGTTGAGGGGAGACCTTATCGCTCTCTACAACTACCCAAAAGGAGGTTGTAGCAAGGTGGGGGTTGGTTTCTTCTCCCAAGTAACAAGTGATTGGACAAGAAGAAACGGCCTCAAGTTACGCCAGGGGACGTTTAGGTTCGGTATGAGGAAAAACTTCTTCATGGAAAGGGTTATCAAGCACTGGAACAGGCTGCCCAGGGAAGTGGTGGAATCACCATCCTTGGAGGTATTTAAAAGACAGGTAGACGTCGTGCTGAGGGACGTGGTTTAGGGGTGGTTTAGCAGTGTGAGGTTTATGGCTGGACTCAATGATCTCGAAGGTCTCTTCCAACGTAAGTGATTCTGTATGACACTAAATAATAATTCTGTTCTATAGGCTCCCTTGACCATTCAATGTTGTAAACCATCTATATCCCCAATTAAGATTCTGCAGTGGATAATCAAAGTGGATAATCACCAGCAGCAAATAACACTGCATATGTTTCCGTTTCCCATTCATTTATTTGCATTCTTGATAATAAGTATGTTACCATACTGTAAAATAGCAAAAAAACTAGCCAGACTCCCTTCTCAGCTAAAGGCAAATTACAATACTAATGTAAAGGGAGTAGAATAACACTGCCCTGCAGGAATAGTTCTTCACAATATAATACAAAACAAATATAACACAAACAAATAAAACTTGTATGTCAAATTCCTTTAAAAAGTGAACCGCACTCTCAAATACTAGTAAAATAATTAAAAAATTAGAAATACTAATTCCTATCATTACTCAGAGCTTTCTAAATGTTGCTTATTCGGGTATTTTTGAATAAAGCAAGGGCATTTTCTAATAAAAAAGGAAAATATATTTTCCAATACTTTAATGAACTTTATAACGTTATACAAATATAACCTTACCTCAGTTCACTACTTAAACTGATTATCAGCAAGAGTTACAAATAAGTAATTTCCCTTTTACCAAAGCTCCACGCTGACTCTATGTTTTGCTCTGTCATGTTTCAATGATTAATTGCATTAATTACGATGAACTGCATCATTTTTCCAACTACCACTTTTCCTTTTTTTAAAGTTTTGTTTTCAGCCACTGGATCTTGTGACATGATTAACCAGCATTAGACCCCTCAGGATAGGTCAAACTGTCCTCAAGACACCATTTATCCTCTTCTTCAGGCAAATACACAGGGCGAGACATTTAAATCCAGCTTGGATAAACTACACGGTGCTGCTTGCACCATGGAGATACAGCCTTTGGCAAACCGTAGGCAGATGCACCCTATGATTCATGGCAAGACACGCTTTTGAGACTACAAATCATTTTTCTAACTCTTCCCTGGCCTCTTGACAGATTTTTAGCAATCCTTCTTAAAAGCGGGCACTAGAAAAGGACAAAACATGACTGCTGTGACACCTGTCAGTGGTATGTGCAGAAGATGCAATATTACTGTTTTGCTTGTACTTATGTATTGAAGGACCCCTAGCACTTTTGTGCAGCAACATTACAGCAGGAGAGGGAATTCCCATGGTAGCTCACATTCTCTGCTCCTATAGATCTGGGCTTACGTTGTATGTATTAAGTAAGTACATCTGACTGTAGACGCACAGTGACTGGACTGTGATGAAATCTAATATAGAACAGTTCTAGATTTTACTTAAACTAGAGGCAAACTTAACACCAAGGATTTGAATCTGTTTGATTTATTAACCAATGTTCAAAAGTCTTGGAATGAGAACTAGCCCTTAAAATCTTCATTAGAAACCTCCTGTGTTTATCCATGAACTAACTAACAATTCATTTTTAAGCTCATTGGCTAATTTTTAAGTCATTTTGGGTTAAAGTAGGTATCACTGAATTTCAGATTTTATGTAATATTAGTGTTTTGATGTTAAACCATGTCAGTAGCCTTGAATGGGAAAACCTAGGATAAATCCAGATTTCTTCCAAACAAATTCAGGTCACTTGAATCTCTCCAGTGTTTGTTGCTTCAAACATGAACAGTCAAGAATCTGCATCTGAAATCTGCCACTGTTAATATCACTGTCTGTTCTCTGACTTAATTTGTTAAGAGCAGAACAACGCACATATTTTTGCTCAACATACTACTGTGCTACTACACCAGCTGGGAACAGCTGAAAGTCAAGAGAAACAAACGAAGCAGAAAATTTACTCAAACCCATAAGGTCACTTGTAAAAGTGAATAATAGACTTATCAGAACTGGATGTTCCTTGCCATTTAAGGACTTCAGTGTTTCCTATTTTAGACCAAGGCTGGCTCAATAGTTACAAGCACATACTTATTTTCACATACAGTTACCTAGGCTGGAAAAGAGAGTTAACAAAGCTAACATTGCTCTAGCCTCTTCATAAAAAGACTCAATTTAGTGGGATCAGCATTTGAGTTGCACAAAAACACTCTTGGTGAAGTAAATCTCTTTCTCTCCCTCTCCAGTTAAAGCTTTAGGAAAGAAAATAAAATTAATCTGCACAATAACACTCATTTTAGTGAAGGAAGAATGACAATTCATTTTGAGTTTTACGGAAAGTAACAACAAGGATATTAAAACTCTACATATACCTTGACATAGATGATAATGTCACACTGCTATTTGAAAAAACAAACAAACAAACAAAACAAAACCAACCACCTGCATTATAGTAATGAAATTCAATCTGTCCTCCTAAAGAGGACAAAATTAAACTACGGGCATTATCAGAAGATGGGGGATATTTGGACAATACTTTTGAAGCCTGACATACTTTAATACCACCAAAACGAACAGCTCAAATCAGAGCTATTCCATATAAAAAGAAAGGCATTTCAGCTAAGATATATATACTACTACTACTTCTTTTTTTTTTAAATAAGGGTCCTCATAGTTTTGCAGCTCCCTCTCCACTGCTTACAATAACTTTCCAAGCTACTGGGAAATGTCTGAGAAAAAAACCTACATTACAGTGGAATCTCCTTTGAGAATCTGAAGAATAAAAGATTACTAAAGGATCTGTGCTGCATTTAGCAGCTAGTTGTTGTATGCACAAACAAAATGTAGGATGGCCTGGTATTATTATTACTCGTCATTTTTTCAGTACATTTTTAGGACATAGGAATTGTGTCAAGAAGACAGACATTTATATACACTTTAATAAAAGTAAACAAAATGGAATTACCTAAGAATAATTCCATTAAGAATACTATGGTATTCCGAGCAGAGAGTTCATCTGCTGAGCAACAACGGTAAGCGCACTTGAAATAAGCACATAACCAGAGAAATAGACAATCACACTTCTGTCTTCTTTACCACTTCTATTTTTATATACAATTGCATCTGTATTCCCTCCCTGTACTGAAGACCTGTAGGGCATACAGGAGAATCTTTCCTTAGCTGTGCTTTCTAGCAGTACTATCAGTAGTGTATTTACTAAAATTGGTCCCTGATGGCTGTTTTTCTACTGTGGTGAGGTACACGCAGCACTCCTCAAAGTTTTGCAGGGTTTCCTCGATATGAAGCTCAGGAAAAACCCCAACTCTGATTACAGCATTACTAAAATCCCTTTATTTTCTTTATTTGAGATTCCTTTAAATAATGAACACTTCCTTCTTTTCATTACTTCTCGTGAGACTCAAAATCTACACTGTACAAAGCAGCGTATGATGTATTCAGGCAAGGTCTTACCCTGCCCAGTACCCAACTGAATTATAACCATTTTTTAGTGCTATAAAAAAGAACTTCACTAACGCCATACACCTATGCTCAGAGCAGGCAAACAAGGAGAAATTTAAAAAGGAACAAAAGTACAAACAGTATCTTTCAAATTCTATGTAAGACAATAGATTTCAAACACCAAAAATAAAAGCTCCTACCTATCTCTGTCCTGGTGGGGCCAATCCCATTGTGAACTCTTAAGTAACTGGAATGACAGGAATCTGAGTCATCAATATCAAAATCGCCAAATTTGAGCTGAACTTGCTGCCCAGGCTTTACACGAATTTCCCATTCACACACTGTGCTATTGGGAGAGGTCTGTGGGTAGTTTATTGAAGCAAGAGTTCCACTTTCAGGGCCCAGAACAGTGTGTCCACATCCATCACCTACAAAAGAACAAAAATAAATCAGATATGCATGTTCATCTTCAAAGCTTCACTGGTGTTTTAGTCATCCTGGTTTTTAGCAGTGGTATGAATTCCGTTGGTTTTTAACCATACTGATCATGCTGCAAGAAAACTCCCAGGTAAATCATATGCAGATGAAATAGCGGTTGTGAGAAAATACCATTCAACTATTGTTGCCTAATGTTTAACTTTTCATCATAGATGACCAGAGAGCTGCTACAACTCCCTCAACAAGATAAAAATTCATTCATAATGACTTGAAAAATTGCACAGACAGTACAGAAAGTGTCCCTGCTACTTCATATTCCCTCAACACCTAGGTACAGAAGATAGCAGGTTCTGAAAAGGAGGGAGAAACCCACCACTAAAACAAGAGCACATCAGTTCTACTGTTGTTATTGTATTCACAATGTGATGAAAAAGAACAGAAGTGGAAAGACAGTGGACAGCAAATACTTCACTGAAAATAACTGTCAGGTCTGATCATCATCAAACTGCTAGTGCATTGCCTTCTACCGTATCCCAATTTTAATGCTGTAATTAAGTCTTCCAGCTCTTTAGAGAACATGCTCAGTTTTTCTGGATTTCTACAATAAATCAAATTATAACTCTAACCTGCGCCCTCTACCTAACATTTGAATATTAATTTTAAAGAGCGGTAACAATACTAAAGAAGAATTGTTAACAAGTGTTAAAAAGAGCACAAATAGTGTATTTTCAAAACTAAACTATAAAGAGTAAACTGAAAAATCTATTTACTCAACAGCTAGGCATGAATTTTCCCCCAGTATGTAGTACAAGAAGTGTAAGTATTTGTGTGTTGTTTTGGAAATAACAATGGCTCTTCAAGTAACATCCACTGTCACTGGTTCTTTATAAATTACTGTATCAAGATCAAAAAAAAGTATTCCTGAGCAGAAGGACACATCCAGCAAAATTAAGACCTAAAGTAACATAAACCCCACAAAATAAGCCTCATAACATCACTGATTTATTTTTGTTACCACTGGAGGTTAAAAAGCCTATTTATTGACTTTAGTTCCATGAAATGAGGAAATGAGCAGGCCAGAAACAGCATTATCATCTGCACAATTTGACACTAGAAGGTCCAGAGATCTTCTGAAAGAGATCTGCAGACGTTATCCTAAAAACAATCAAGACCTTTTAGGGTCTTGAACAAAGTAATGTAAGCAAAAATAGCAAAGACAAGAATCAGATTAGATATGCTGCTAAAAAATGTCTTCAATACCACTCCAAATACATTCATTATCTGTAGGTCCATCTTACCATGCAAAATTCATGCCTGTGTATACAGTTCCTACTAGGTGATTACAGATTTAACATTACTCAAGATTTCACAGTCTAGAAATTCACAATGACCAACATCATTTATACTGACAGATGTTTGTTTTGACGGCTGAAAGTGACAGTCTGATAATGTTTCATATTACACACTAATATGTGTAGTTCCTCTGCTAAACATGAAAAGGTAAGCTAAGCTTTAGGGACAAAAATTGTACACATATTTAAGAATTTTAACTAAATTTCAAAATTCTTCAGTGTATTTCATGCAAGACTGAGTGGAAAAATAAGTCCAATGCACTGAAATGACGTGGGAAAAAGAAACTGGTACATAACTAGGTCGGAGTAATCTGTTTGCAAAAGCACCTAATTTCTAGTAAGAAAACCTATTGTCTTTATAAATCTGAGCACATTGAAATATAGCTGCATGTTCTAAAAGCTAAAGTGTGGCTGGTATATACAGAATCACAAACAGATGCAAACTGCAGCTTTTTTCTTGCTAACAGTCTTAAATCAAAATGATGCATCTTCTTTTGGAAAAGGTATCTGGAATGGTTGCTTCAGTAACGTCAGAAGTTCTGTTTGTAAAGCTCTTGTTTCACCACGTTTTTCTTCATCCAGTTTTAGCAATTTGCTTTAAAACACTTTGTTCTATCCCATGACAAATATTTCTGTTGGGGTGACAGCTGATAAACTACTTTTCTAAATTATTGTTTTTATAACATAGGAGACAATTGTCCAATTTACAAAAAAGTAGCTTAAACCATATGTTTTGTGTACCATTTTAATTCTGATTTCTTTTGAAAGGCACATTATAAACCTAAGAGAGTAAGTGAAAGGTTTATCATTCCAAACCTGTATGGCCTTGGTTTGTTAGTAAACATTTAAACTTCAGATTCCTTATTAGTCACAATACGCTTAGCAGTCAAGAAAAATACTGCTTCCTTTGTGAGTAAACTGGCTTTTCTCAAGCAAGTACTCACATTACAAAATACATGGAACTTACTATATTGACAACAATAAAAACAACAAATATATACTAGGTCTTTGTGTCTAGCATTTAAAAATTCTTTATAGTGCAGACATATAAAATTAATTTTCAACATAAGCAGTCGTCAGTTTTAGGTTATATGCTAAATAAAAACAGTGAGCCAGTTAACCAGTTCTGTGCTCTTCCTATCCTATGACAGGGGTGAGCACCTGTTTACTCATTTACAGATTGAAAATATTATGCAGATACACTAATACAGTGGCCTTTTGAACATGAAATCATAGTAGCTTTCATCTGTACAGGCATATACATTGTTCTGGGAACATTTTAAAGAAAATAACGATGCTTGCATGATCTAGAATACATGGTAGTTAGTTAATTCTCACTTCAATGGGCCTTTTATTGCAATGCAGTAAGAACACAAATGCTATTTCTTACAACCAGGAGTGTCAATAATGCACACGATTACGTATCTTTGATCCCTCCCCACACTTTTGCATCTTAAGCCTGTGTTGCTGTCTTTGATGACAAAGGAGAGCTTTGGTCTCTTCTTTGATCCAAACTGTACTTAAACTGTTAATTTCCCCAGTTAAAAGTATAAAAGATCATGCCTAACATTCATTTAAACCACTCTCTTCACTAGTTTGCTCTTCAGCTGTCTCAAGCATGAAACAATACTGGCACTGTGTTTGTATGAGGATCAGGACACACCTTTCTGATGAGAAAAGCAAAAGAACTCCAAAACCACTCTTACATGTTTAGGTGATAAAATGCAAATAAAATAAAAGACATTGAGACTTTTCTTTTAAAGACACACCACTAAGAAATGTCAAATTTCCCCTTGTAGCTTGGAACAATCAGTCTAGTGTTCAATGGCTAGATAGAAAAACTTTCTAATCTGTCTCACATAATTTCATAGAAATGCAAATCTCAAATCTCCCTTTTGTTGTAGGGCTTTCTTGAAAACATGCAAGGGAAAACACTCCTCTAACTATCCACATTAAAGAAGCTGCTGTCAAATCATACTAGAAAGGAATGGAAAGGAAAAAAAGTTATGCTGAACTTCAACTACAGCATCATCTTACCATGAAGCCAATTTTTAAAAGTAGCTCATTCTGACTAGATACTTTAGATCTCATTTTGCTGTCTGTTTCACTTAGGTTAGTGATAGCGGAACTGCCAGACACTTTATGCCTGAAGAATTTAAAGATTACCATTGCATATCCGGCATGCAAGATAGAGTCTGCCAAGGGCAGCATCCTCATTTATGAGCTGTTTCGAAATATCTAAAAATCACACTTCCAGTGAAACTTGCAGAACAATGAAATATCATTTTATTTTATTGGTACTATAAAAGGGTAGTTCTCGAGCCTCCCCTCTGTGTAAGTGGTGCGTCATCATTTCTCCTAAAGTTGTCTAAAGATCACCAATCAAAACCAGAGACGCATATATACATCCTGTGTCAGGGGAGCAGTCTGCAATACTCAGCAATATCCCCAAGAAAAAGACAAAGTACAATTCTTTGCACTACAGCTAGATACATAGGAGCATTAGCTACTTCATTCATTTGGAAGTCGTTGATTAACCACCACAGAACTTTTTGCTTCTGTTAATCTGTGTGCATGAAAGTGGACTATCTGTGAACACAATGAAGAGACAGACGTCAATTCCTAAATCAGTTATTCCTGAACGGGCTGACAACTTCTGTTGTCGGTACACAGCCGAAGGACTCTTGCTTTCTTTCAGGCCTCTGTCACAAACCGACTCACTGCACTTGCAAAATAGACCAAGCTTTTCACAGAAGCACCAGATCACTTGCACATACACATTACACATGACATTAGCTGGAAGGTCTGCAGATGTGCATTGAATTTCATGTGTCCTGAGGACCATCTTCACAGCAAACATGAATAAGCTCAGCTCTTCACCAAAACGTGTGTTAGAAACATGGGCGCCTCTTAAGAAGCCGGTAGAGGAAAGCAGACTGCTGTCATCAGGAGAACCATTCATCTCTTCTGCAGGCGCCTTCGAATGCAGTCTGGCTGAATTATCCTGACAGATTACATATGACCCCCGGGCTATGGCACATTGATGTCTGATGCAATCATGCAGAGGATTTAAAACGATTTCTCATACCCAAGTTCTTTACATCAAAAAAATACAGAATTTGAACCAACATAAACATACCAAAATGCACTGGATAAGAAAAAAATGTGAAATTTAATAAAACGAGAGGATACCGCACATGCAGGAATGGGTGCTAAGTACTCTATTAATAGCCACAAAAAAAGAGATTAGTTATTCTTTATAGTTGTTGAAGTCATTTAATCAGAACTTTCTTCCCCTGAGATTGGCTGCTGTTAGTGACTGCTAATCTTGTTCTCACTACCAAAACATGTTAAAAATTAATCTTTAAGACTAGAGAATGCTTTCCCACTCCTTACTTGTAGAAGAGAGAATGATAAAGACATCAGACAGTTTAAGATTACAGTCTATAAGGCATAACTGATGCATATCAAAACACTGATCTCAATTTTAACATGTGGCACTGTCTTTTGAACACTCAATTTAACCAGTGGGTTTCCTGAGATTTTACATATATAAGGTATGATTTTCTGTAAGTTTTTAACTACATACAGGATGTAATTAAATATTTCTTAACTAAGCAAAGGTAGAACCAAATCTATTAGAGTTACATAAGCAAAAAGATATTTTAAAGCATTCATTTTAACTCCAAATACACAACTCTTTCTGATTCAATGCAATACTGTGATTTCTCCTCTTCTGTTTAGCTCCTGTGCTCTGCATTTCCCTGCCCTTTATCAGTGTGCCACTAAAAGATACTACATCTACTTTTTGCTTCTCTCAGTGTGGGCCAGAAAGTTTACACAACCGACAAAATGGTTCCATGAACAAGAAACACTGAGGAATTAAGACGACCGAGACATCAAATTCTAAATAGCTTTTTCGGATAATTTCAAATGCCCTTATTTGTGTCCTCCAAACTCATTGCTGTTTCCACCAAAATCCACAGAACTATGTTCTTCAGAAAGGAATCTGCTCCTCAATTTTCATAACAAGCCAACAAGCGCAGAGTTCATCTTCACCTTTATACCATTTATTTGCCTCAGTAACACACTGGTTTGAGCATTTCATCCCATTACAGATGTCTGACAGCATAAAATACCCCACGCTTCCACAAGTGAGGCCATAGCTCAATAAACACTTAAAGGCACTTTAATTTAGTGCAGCCACAGACAAAAGCAAGCCTTGTCTGCCTCTCGCTTTTGGCCACTTGTTCTCACACCCTTCCTGGTACTGGTGGTAAACATTTCTACAGCCACATGGTAAACCAGACCAGGAACTTGAGATAAAAATAGCTGTTAGTTTTACCCTAGAGCAATGCCCTAATTTATTTAGTGTGCACATGCAGCACTGCCTTTCCCGACAGAGGGATAGGACAGTGCGAAAGCAGGGAAACACCAGCAAATGCTTCTTTCACCAGCACTGCCAGTCTATGTTTGCATTTCAAACCACCTTGAATCCCAACCGAAAAATGTAGAAACCACCCCTCCCCTGAGAAGGCCAGCCACACAAGAGCGGCGCATTGGCTTCAGGAACTGTGCTGGCTGAAGACGAACCAGTGCCCCTACCCATTCCCACAGCACAGTGTTAGATTTCAGCCCACTCGCCTCTCTCAGGGAGCTCATTGTGCAACTGCCAGCGGTAGGGCAAGAAAAGGAGGGCAGGTGGGATTACGGTTGTCTCGGCTCAGATTGATTTACTTGCTGTGGGGCACCCTTAGAAGGGTAATGAAATTACGGGTTGAGGTTTAACAAAGATAGGAACAGGACAAGGGGTAAAGCACAATAAGCATTTTGCCTTTCAAAATGTTGACAGCTCAGTAGTAGGTTTGGGGGAGGAGAGAGAGGCTGATTCTTGCTCTTACGGCAAAAGTTTAAAATTTAAGATGCCATTACAACAAAATTTTACTGTTTTCATTTACAACGTTAGCCACATGCTGGGCTACTGATAATTAGCACTTTATTATTTTCATCTGCACACACAGCTTATCAATCACCGTCTCTGGAAATGCACTTTTAGCTTTTAGCCACTGAGTTTTACGCAAAAGAGTAACACGTAGCCTTGCTAAATTTAACATCCAAAATATGGTAACATTTTAAAACAAATTATCTCAAATTATTAAATCATCAGAACAGGTAAGACACTTGCATCCTCTACTACCATGTACTAACCAGACTGACTACTTCAAAAGAATAGAAACGAAAGATCAGCTGCATAAGACTGTCTTGCAGAGCTTTTGCTTACTGATGTCAGGGAAATGATGTGAGTAAGTCCCCAGGGACAGCTATGACTTACTTAAATAGTATGCAGGCAAAAGCAGCCTACAAAGACTGGCTAGCCATAGTGAAAAGTGATTTACAGGACCATGTAAGAGGGCTCTGCATTCAATGATACACAGTGTAGACGCGCTCCTGATCTGCTGCCCACGCTGAATCACAATGACAGCTCGTGTTCTATGTTGTCTTTTGTCTGGCACATGCAGCTTGCCCGCATCCCAAGACATATCATTTACATAGCAATCTGCACCAACACTTTCATAAAAATAAACACTGTTACGCTTCAGTGCTCTAAGTGCTACGCAGCAGAAACACAGCTGATGAAGGAAATGAAAAATAACACACAGATGGTCAAGCAAAACTCGATGAGAATAAGCAGTAGTCATGGTCAGAATAGGCTTCAAATCTCTTGTAAGGTCTTCAAACTCTTCACCACACCGGGACCAAATGAAATTTCACAAGTCTTACGTATGTCAACAAAGAAGCAAAAAATTCTCCAATCATGCCAGTAATTCACATGCTAAATTAACACTAAAGTCATCTTTTTTGCTCGTTCATTATCGGTTCATAAATGAGACTGCCCAGCCCACGCTGCAGATCCATGGTGGCATACATTGATTTAACTACCAGCCACTGCAGCATTAGCCTTCTGTAAAAACAGCTTCGACTTCCCACCCTGCCCCCTGTCAGTGCTCATTGTACCCTTGGTTGAGCTGTACACCAGTTTTATACCCAGGTTACCACCCCATCTGCCTTTTACTGAGTTAAGGGTATAGGTACAGATCAACAGGGGTCTAACAATCACTGGAGCCTGCACAATGGAGAGGATGCAAGGTAGGGAGAGGGAAGAGAGGGTGAGATAGCAGAAGCCAGTGGTAAAAATCATGTTTGGCTACCATGGAATCAACAGAAGCCAGCAGGAAGGAAGCTGATGATTTGGGTACCTGAACGAAGAACAGTGGGGCATCTAGATGCTTTCACAAAGAAAACCTCAAAACCGGTTGGAGTTATTTGCACCCAGTAGCTATACCAAGAGCAGTAACTTTAAGTGTCAGTTTCTAACCATCTTTAAAGTTTGTTGTCCCATTGATGAAACGGTAACATTCCACATCTCTACACCAGTATTTCCTTCTGCCTGCATAGGTGACATACAGCATCATCTTCTTTTCTAACACGCACTTTCAATTTCAATTGCAAAGTTACAAAGGGAACTGTTTGGGGTTTTCCCATTGTGAACAACATGGCTTCATTCTAGCATCATGAAACGTAATCCACAATGTCTTCTAAAAGGTAATCCATTCCTAATTTTGCCTTAGAGATGTTCCCTTAAAAGAAAGATATTTTCACACTTGTGATCCTCTATGACTACAATCAGCAAAACAAACATTATGTACTACTGGATAATAAGATTAACTGGGAAGATGACAGTAAATTTACACACTTGAGGCACTGGCTTTTAAGTGCCAAAATTATGACAAAAGTATAGCAAGAGCATGTAGGAAGTCAGTAGTGTGTGAAGTTCCAGTAAAAACTGCCTGTGAGCGTTGCTGCAACTTCTTCACAGCAAGAAGAAAAGTATGTCTTGTGTTATAGGACTGGGCACCTTAAAAACAGCTCTTTAAAAATGAAAAGATGAAGTAATGGAAATGCTTTATTTGACATTTTCAAATATACTTGAGAAAAAGATAAAAACTGATCACTACTAGACTTCACAAATAAGTATTCAAAAGTATTCAATTAATGCATCTCTGTCTTGTGACAGACATACTTTGACACCTGTATACAACAGCATAAAACCAGAAATTAACAGATAATGTGGTTCGGGGTTTCCTGGTTTCACAATGCTCACAGATTTGCAAAAGAAAAATTAAGCATCAGTGGCTTATTTACACGACACTGAACAAGGGAAGATGTTTTTCCACACATCTTAATCATTTTGGAGCAAAGTTAAAATGACCAGACATGGATTTAACTGGCTACAATCCTGCTAAAGATGCAACAGATGCCAACTATGAAAACCTTGCGGACTTGCTGACAAACTTAAGTGCAAAACACACTCCATATACATGCTAGATCACTGCAGTAAACTATCCTTTCAGAGTCAAAATCTCCTACCTCTCAGACATAACCACGCAAAATTGCACCACTGAAATTCACCTTCTGCTTCCATTGCTTTCCTAATTCATCTTTCCACTCAACATATTGAGGATCTTTTACCTTCCTCACTCCTATGGGGTTTCTCTATACACAAAATATTTACATCCTAGCAGCCATACAAGTTGCTTGTCTTCCCAAATTTAATTAAGATGCCACTTTAATTTCACCTCAGTATAAAACTGAAAATGCAAAAATAGGATGTGTAAAGAGAGCTATGACAAAACTGCTAAAACAGTTCAGTGTTTCTATTCCCCTCCATCAATACCTGCAGCTGCAATTGGGCACTGAAACAACTACTACTTCTACTCCAACAAACAGCAATTAAGAGACCTGAAAAGATTTCCTCATCATAGTCAAGCAACATTTGAGGTTTTAGGATTGCCCAATCTAAGTCTAGAAAAACCACAAATCACAAATGCATCACTGAATGTGTGCAGAAGTTCCCTTCAAGCTCCCTTTTCCACCACCAATATTTCTCAAGGATGTACCAAATGTACCAAATGGTTATCTCCAACAGCACTTCAGGTAAAGAACCAAGAAAACCAGCATACTGTTTGAAGAAATGGTTCTATCAGAAGATCCGCTGTAGGGAAAAGTTTAAAAAGAGAATCCATGTGGCTGTATGCACAATACATCTGATTTCAGGAAGGCTGGGGATCCAAAGATCAGTTGCTGGGAGGATTATTGTTCTGATGGATATTATTCCAATCTTGGATGACAAAACCTCTTCCTTGAACTAAAAGCAAATTTGGAAAGAATGTCAAATCCTAAGAGGAAGGTTTAGAGGGGGAGTTAACAAGGGAAGTTATAAAGTGGGGAGAGGAATGTTTAATAAAGCATATACATGATCAGACCATTGATTTTATTTTTATTTTTCGGTACATAAATGATGCATAATCTCTGGCATATGATTAATAAGGTAGTCTCCTGAGATTTTTCTGGAGTTGAATTGAGCTTTCACATCATAAAGAGCATAGGAAAGTTAAAAAGCAATAAATTTATTTAAAAATTTTACTGAACAGCGAAAATGTTAACAAAAGCAAAGATACCCACACACAACAGGAAAAAAATGTCTTAATTAAAAATACTTAGTTGGCTAGTCATGACTCTAACTGAAGGGAACTTAGGATGTTGCAGTAAATTCAAATTTCCAGAAAGTTTTCAGACATGATTTAAAAGTATCTTGAGAGAGAATTTTTAACAGTAGTTAGTAAGCTTTAAACACTTGCAGAGGAAAAAAACCCCAAAAAGCAACAAAAAAACCCCACAAACAAACAAAAAACCCCCAAACAAACAAAAAAACCACCCCACCAAACCAACTGTTTCTAACTTATACTTAAAAATTACACCTACTTTACTTATGGCATATGGGTGAATTCCTTGTTATTCAGTACTACTATTGCCAAGAATGACACAATTAAGTTCATAAACTTTATTCAGCTTACACAAAAACATTTACTAATGCAACAGCTATGTATGCTATCGTAACTATGGTGCAGAATTGGACTTTTCTAATTGTGTTACCCTTCAAAAACAAGATGCACGGAATTTCTATTAATAGGACAGAAGCTCATTCAGTCAACTTAAAACTTAGTACTTTCAGTAAGATACGAAGAACAGAGATTCTCAAGATCAGCAGTCAAATAACTGTAAGAAAATACAGAACATTGATGGTACACAGAGACCAGTGAACAGGCCAAAACATCATCTTCTTGGCAGCAAAAACTAAAAGCGACCACATCTGACAAGTACATATTCAGCCCCCATTTACACATATTCTGCTTCCAGGAATCTTTTTCCTTTAGAAGAGTTTCCCTTATTAAATTGATTACCAATAGCCACTAACAATCCTTGCACTTCTAATGGCTCACGCACTTAGTATTACATGTTATGTTGTTACTGTAAATGTATTTCAGTTGTTTTGTATCTAGGGAGGTCAACTCAAATCACTCTCACTGCAAACTCGCAACAAAATATTTAGAAGTACAAGTTATCACTCATGGTCAAAGATAAACACTCATGTGCTTGATTTTCAGAACATAACTAGTCTTACCAAAGTCAAAGGGATAACTGACTGAGCTTCAGCACCCATCAGCTGTTCGCTGGTGTAAACGTGACAGATTTCTAACTCATGGTAAATTATTTTTACTCCAGTACTTGCAGAGAAAAAAAAAAAAAATCTAACTCAAACAACTATAAACATAGAGATTTTCTAAGAAATGCCAACAGGAAGCATCCAAATGCCATAAGCAGTATCAAGTGTCTGTGTATCAATTTCAAGATCCAACTGATTGAAATAACTGAGATACCAGTAGCTAAAAAGGTGTGAACTATCTGCCTTAAATTAATTTTTGAAGAGTTAAGCAACCATAAAGAAATGTTATCCTTTTGCAGCTCTTCAGCAAGGGAAACTAAGTGGTCATGCAGGGAAATAGCAGAAATTACATGTGCAAAAAGAAACCACACAGGTTAAACATTTCTTACTCATCCAAGGGTCAGCATTTCTTTTCTTTTTCAAACACCAGGCAAGGAATTCTTCAAACAAAAGCCATTTTCAAAATCAATGCTATTCTGTATTCTGTGGCCCAAACGTCAAATCACTATCACATTTTCAAGTATAATTTTTTAATTCAAATAACATAAAAAGTGTTCAAATACAAAGCAACAAGCTCAAATAGAATATGAATGGCACAGCTCAAGCTGTTTGCCTCAAATAATGGAAGGCAAAGCATGAAGCCCAGCGAAATCTGGTATTTCAGTGTCTTACTACCTTAATGAACAGGCTTCACAGACAATAACCCATCACTCTGTATAAAAAACAAAACTGAATTTTATAGATCCTATTTTAATGCAAGTTGCTACATGGCCTTTTACATTCACATTACTACTGCTCCCCCTCCCCACCAGTCCTAACGTTAGTTGAGTAACAAATTCACAGCCTATGCTTGGGCAATGGTTTCAACTATACCACTATTTAACAAAGAGGACCGCGGATGTTCCACAATATTTGATTAAAGAAATTAATCTAAAAGCAGCTCTTTTGAAAAGAAAATGCGGGCAGAGAGGGAAATCCTTTGACTACAAAACAAATTCTAGGTAATGCTAACTGCCTCCCCAAAGCACAAGGTGCAGCTACAGAAGTGGGGGTGACACAGAATACTGTATTTAGAAACCTTTCAAAATATCGATAAAATATAGAAACAGTTGGCAATACGTCAAGCAGCAATTCCAACAAGGATCATATTCGTACTGATGATTATCTGAGCTACCAAAGTTGATGCATTCAAGGCAGCACTTAACTAGCTGATGACTGAAACTATACAGAACAGCAGTGATCACATTAAAAACCTAATGCATCATTTCCCAGAGTATAAAGCAGGTGGCAGAATTGCAGAAAAGGAGATGGATTATTTTCCTCTTATGTGAATAACAGAAATATTCCTCCAAATGTTGAAAGCTGAACATCTCCATTCAGTAGCAGGAAAGTAATTTTCCTAAAGACTGCACTAATATACTAGAAGGTCACTGGCTTGAGATGCACACAGTAACAGCATACAAGCTTCTGAAAGAACACTTGTGTTACTTTTTTATCACTAGCACAGGTTTTTTTTAGCTATGTACACACACTCACACACATTTATATAAAACCAATGTGCATGCTACCGCTTAAACCCAAAGCAAAATGCAATACATTCTGGGATCAAGTATGAAAACTCTAAGAGAGTTTACACAAAATGGTGATCCCTGCTTTCTTCAGAGGAGCAGACTAGGCTAGCACGACCTCAGCAAGCTTCCAAAGATGAGCTGGGCTGAACAGAATCAGTACTGCGAGGCAGCCTCCCAGAAAGGATGGCTCTGCAGAACACATGTACGTACCTTCTGCCCACCAGATCCACTTAACCACTTCAAATAAGGTTCAGTAACTGGAGGAGGAAAAATAACTTTGTTGAGATTCTTGTCTTCAAAGACAAAGAATTTTCACCATTTTAAGGTTTATACTTCTGATAGCAGCTCTCTTCCCCCCGGGAACAACACTCCTCCATACAATTCTCTAGAGCACTGCTCCTCCTCCTCCTCACCACATCTATCTTCAAGGTGCAATGCTGGGAAGTGAAAAAGAGCATCAGAAAACCTGAATCAGCAGACATGACAGCTAAGCCTGGAAAAACTTTAAGCCACAGTCTTGAAAAATTATTCCATACTTCTTAGCACAAGGATGAAGGGGATTCGCCACAGCACTCCTGCCTAAAATCCCCAAGAGCCTGTATTTTGCACAACTGCATCTTCAAAACACTCTGCATGCCTAAGTAAAACTGTCCTATAAGCAAAAGCAAATAGTTCAATAGAGCACTGCCCTCCCCATAAAAGACTTATTCTAATGTTAAGTTGAGGGATAATAAATCTCTCATCCAAAGAGATGGGGGTCTTTTTAATCAAAATAATTCCTTACAGGTTTGGCTGTTACTCTCTCTCTCCCAGATGAGCCCAGACAAGGACAATGGATACAAAGAGCAATGAGACACAAATCTAATTCAGCAAGAGCAGAAAATGGCCCTTCATATGAAGAGCACCACATGACAATTGCTCATATGGCAGATGAGTTTGTGGTAGTGCCTTAAATTCGTATGCCAGGAGCCCTATGGGGCAGGAAGACACCTGCAACGGGCTACCTTGGCAACTGGAACTCTCATCAGTTCCCTGTTCCAGAGGAAAGCATCTCTTCCAGGACATCCAGGGAGAAGCTACAGCCTGTTTCCCACTCTTGCCCAGCTGATGGATATGTAGCTAGAGCCACCTTCTCTTTGTCTGCTTCCTTCTCCCCAAATCAAGCCACCTCTCTTCCAAACCTACAGTTGGAGGACATCATTAAATCCTTTCAGGCTTGAAATGCACACTTGGAGGATTATCTTAGTGACAAAAAGGGACAGACAGTTATCTCCAAGTCTGAAACAAAGTTTAGGGAAACAACGTTCACAAAATCACACGGCAGGTTCTAGTCTTCCCACCTGTTCCAGGAACTTCTGAACTCAACTCCGTTCAATGCAGCAACTTCAGTGACGAAGGCACTGAGACACCCCTGTACAGTAAGTGGCCAGGAAGCGAGAACAGTCGCTGCAGTTTGTTTCAGCCACCGACATCTGAATGATTACATGCTATTTCAGATCCTACAGAGAGGCAGAGGCTAGGCTGATGGATCAGCACATGCCTAACTCTGGGCTGACCACAGTCAAAGCCACCGCTGTCTACTGCCTTGCCGGGTGGACAAGCAGAGGTGAGACCAGGAGCGCTGTGGAGAGAAGGGGAGGGCACACAGAGGAACTGAAGAGGCACAGGGAACGCACAACAGATCCAGGAATACTGCAGTTCAATACTGTTGTTCAAAAAACACAAGGAAAACCATTTCATTAGGCTCAATGTACACAGAGCCATCAGTTCTTTTACTGAGCTTTTCAGATTGCGGTAACTCAGCACCATACATTCAAAAAATCTTTTTCTCTGCTACACTGAAGCAAACGTTTTTAAGCTACAGTGATGAATCACTTTCTCGTACTTTCCTCAATAAGGTTTGAGTATACAACAATGTCCTTATAGGTTGGTATTTATATAGAACAAAATGTGGCAATCGCATTCAAAAACAAGCATGCAGAGTTTTGTTGGTTTTTTTTTTTAAGAAAAAGTTGCAAACAAATCTGCTTCAAATCACTTGAGTATCCATTTCAGAATCTAAAGTTTATTTTTAACTTAAGGCTTTATTCCACTTTCATATGCAAATCAGTATCCACTAGGAATCCCAGCAGATGACTACCAAACTACATGTGCGATAACAAAGTTCTTGCTCCACAGACCCTACAGTCTTCATACCTTCAAAATAACCGAGACGTTACTCAACTTCTATTTTGATGAAAGCTAAGCAACGATTTCCCTCTTAGCTGTTTAATAACGTTTCTCTACATCCAAAAAAATGTTAACTAACAAACAGACCATACTGAATTTATGTCAACAGCTGAACATCTGTTAAGAGCACTGTTTCTCAAAATGCAATCCACAAAGGGCAGGAAGCTTATATGGTGCTGGCTTGCTTTCATTCACACCTGCTTAATTACATGAAAAACAACTAAAACACTTTAAGTACTTTCCAAATATCAATTTCCTTGCAACCAGGAGCTAGAGACACTGCAGAATTGTTTCCAAATCCCAAGACCTTACACAGCCATCGGCTGGACAATCCCTGATGCACAAGACTGTATGAAACTCAGGAAGGGACACTTTTCTGTTGAGTGTTTCTGAAGGTGTTCAACCTCATACAAAATGCTTGTATTTTCCAAGACAGTCAGACGCTAAAGTTGAAGGCCTTGACCAAAGAATTACGTACACTGAATGATTTTCAACGTGACAGACTGAAAAAAATCCCACTCAAATCCTACAAGATAATACAGTGGTCTACTAAGCAAAAAGCATATTCACCACAGCAGTACCTGCACTCTCTCATTCCCCAGTTTGCAGCTGTCTGGAAGGGGAAGAGGAGGAGCAGAACATTTGACCCAATAGTCAAAACACGTTTCACCTTGACCAAAACCATATTGTTATTTTTAAATCAGTTCATACTAGTGAGGTACTCTACAAAAAAGTATGTGAGAAATGAAAACACTCTATCTTCAGGACAAGTTTTAAATACCATGCAGTATCCAAGGCTCAGAGATACTGAACAGTGGAAAAGAAAATGAATAGTTGCTTATTAACAGAGGATCAAGCTCCCTAACATAATAAATGAGGCTAGGTTGCTACATAGTACCACTTACTGTATTTTTATAAAAGAGCTTAAAAGCAACTTTAACTGTGGAATTCCCTAAGCCTTGGGTACTTTCACTGGCAATCAACATATTCTCTTAGAAGCCTGTGCATATACTTAATACACTAATTTAGTAACAGCTTTGGGCAAACCCTTCATGAGCAAGGCAGTACTTTAATTTCTATATGGGACTCCTTAGCCAAATTAGAACTATGCCAGTATTTAAAGATACCGGATATGGGCTCCCCAACCTTCTCTGGAAGGAATAAGATAAATGAAAATACTTTGGCAAGGAAACAGTCCCTCACAAGCAGAACTTTTCTTAGAAGCTCCAACAGTTTCTCATACTAGAGAGCGTTGTATTCAACAACATCAGACAATCTAACTGTAAAACAAGCTTTGCTTTCTGTTACCAAATAAAATGAAGCTTGTCAATAAAGAGGTTCCCCTCCTGCTCAAAAGTGAGACTTCTGTGCAAACTTTAATAAAGCGTTAACGAGAGGGACACTATAAATTGAAATTCTGGATAAGAGCTCTTCAGATGTTTCTCAGAGTACAGAAAGATGAAGTGAACAGCATACGTAAAAGCCTGCTGTCCACACAGTCCCACTTCTTGGTGCATCGTCCCACCTCCTCTACAATACCTCTGACCACTCACTGAGCCAATTTGACTCAATAATCTGGAGGGAAAATATGACCCTTCCCTCCCCTGCTCAGTTATTTCAGTTTTCTCCTAGAATAAAAAACTCAGTCTGCTCACCAGAAGGTCACACAAGTGTCAGGTCAGCACAAGTATTTGGAGTGGGATGCTCCTGCAGCACGAACTAACACCTTGCTGCTGCCTGACTCACCCAGCAGCAGCCTTCAAAAGGCTAAATGTTAGAATTGCCCCATTTCCCCTCAAAAGCAAATGGGTCTTCTCCTCTTCCATTAGAAACAAAATAAAACAAAATCAGGCATGCCAAATGCTTATTATAGCATTAGATTTGTATATGTAAAGGAACATAAAGTTACATGCAATTAGCTGGAAATTAGAAGAAAAGGTAAGTCAACGTGACTAGCTTGCTCTATGGACACATCTGTGATCTTTTTCCATTCAAAAAAAACCAAAAACGTAGGCTGCATATATTTCCAATTCCCTTTGTGCACTTAAATACAGCATTTGTGACATTCAGATAAATCTCCGTCTCTCTTTGAGATGTACAGAAAGTTATATGAAAACAGAGTTGAGCTTCCAAAACGAAGCAAGACCAGCACAAGAAGCAAGTGGAATCGAAAACTGTAAGATTTCTTTTCTCAACCCCTGTGTTCACAGAAGTGAAAGTTTCAAAGATGCTGTCAAAACATTCACTTCCTCCACTTTGTCCCAAGCATACGATCAAAGTGACAGTTACTGTGGCATCCTCTGATCTTCTGCCACGAAGTGACCAAATTGTGCCTCGTAATTTTCAAAGTGCTAAAGCCTCATCAGTAATTCCGCCCGAGGAGGAGAAATCTCGCCAATTTCTCTAAACAAACAAACCAACAGCGATAAAGAACACCCTGACTATCACACGTTCCGGGCTCTCACCCCCTATATACGCTCCTACATACTGCTGGGGGCGGGTAAGTTTATTTTCACAGAAAGCAGAATCTCCCCTTTACCCGCCTCCTGGCTCACACCACTTCACACGGAGCCTGCGGAGGAAAAACCCAGAGGTCCCCCGCGGCTCGGGGAGCCTCCCCCCAGAAACGGGATGTTGCTCAAGACGACCAAAACCCCACCGCACCCTCCGCCGCCGGACTGCCCTTGTGTCCCCCACCCTACCTCCGCAGCCTGGCCCCTCTCTCCCCCCCACCCCCCCCC